>CAUYUJ010014192.1:72500-187500 GCA_963575745.1 Prorocentrum cordatum
GGGCCGAGGCCTCCCCATCCACCTTAGCCGCCCCTCCCTCGCCCCCCTCCCCGCCCCCGCCCCCCGCCCTCCCTCGTCTCCGCCTCGCATCGCTATATGCTCAGTCCCCTTGTCTCTCCCTCTTTCGCCAGCTCACCCCCCTTCTCGCCCCCCGCCCGCCCCGCCACCCCGCGCCCGCCCCAGGCCTCAATCCAGATCTTGCAGGGCTCGGGCGAGAAGATCAAGAGGCCGAGGGGGGTGAAGCGGCGCAGGCGAGCGAAGAAGGCCTGGCGCTCGCACAGGAGGAAGGAGCAGCTGCAGCGGGCGAAGCAGCAGGAAAAGCAGCAGCAGGACCAGCCGCAGCAGGGCGGGCAGCAACGGCAGGAGGACGGGGCGGCAGGAGGAGGAGGAGCAGCAGCAGGAGCACGAGGGGAAGCGGCAAGAGCAGAGAGCGGCGGCAGGGATTGACGCCGCCCGCCCCGCCCAGCCGCGCCGCAGGCCGTACCTGCGGAGCCGAAGAGCGAGGAGCGCGAGTTGCCGGCGCCGCAGGCCGAGCTGCAGGCGCCGCGGGGCAGGGCAGGGCGGGCGGGGAGGGCGAGAGGACGGGGAAAAGGAGAGAAATAATTGGGGCTGGTGGTGGGTGAAGGTCCTTCCTTCCTCCCCGCTCCTACCCTTCCTCTGCTCTCCTCTTCCTCCTCCTCCTCCGCCTCCCTGCGCAGTTCTCCCAACTCCCCACTGGGCCCCCAGACCTCCATCCTCCCCGCCTCCGCCCCCCCCCCGCCCCCTCCATTCGCGGCTGCCCCATCCACCCCCCTCCCCCGAAACGAGCGCGACTGGGGGAAGGGGGGGGGGAGGAGGAAGAAGAGGAGGAGGATGAGGGGGGCGGAGGATGAGGATGAGGATGAGATTGGAGGGAAGTTGGAGAAGCAAACATCTCCTCATTTCCCTTCCTCGTTTTCCTCGTTATCGTCCTCAACCTCCTTCTCCCTCCCCTCGCTCTCCTACCCCATCCCCCCTCCCTCTGCTACCTCTCTCCCGCTTGGCCCCCATCGCGCCCCACCCAGCTGCCGCCTCTCGGTCTGCCGGCGCCCGCAGGAGCCGGCCGCCAAGCCGAAGGGGAAGAAGAAGAAGGGAAAGAAGGCGAAGAAGGACGCTGGCCGCCGCCTCCTCCCTTCTCTTCTGCCTCCATCCACTGTGCCTGCCCTCTCCTAGCCCCGTCCTGACCCCCTCGCCCTCCTCCTCCCCAGACCTCCTTACCTCCTCTGGTGCCTCGCACCTTGCTCTCTCCCTCCCCTGGTTCCTCGTACTCTGTCCGTCTTTCCTCCCTCGGCCCCGCTTGCCCCCCGCCGCCCGCCTCCCCGTCGGGCGCGCTCGGGAACGCCCACGTCGCGCCCCAGCCATTGTGTAGGGCTTGCTGTATGCGTAGCTGCGGCAGTGGCTCAGCAGTATTATTATTACCTGAAGTAGTAGTAGTAGTAGTAGTAGTAGTAGTAGTAGTAGTAGTAGTAGTAGTAGTAGTAGTAGTAGTAGTAGTAGTAGTATAAGTAGTAGTCGCCGTAGCATATAGCATATCGCAGTCGTAGATATGGTAGCAGCCAGTCGCAGCAGCAGTCGCAACAGCAGTAATAGCAGTAGTAGCAGTAGTCCCATCGCAACGGTAACAACACTTGCAGTACCAGTAGCAGCTGTGGTGGTAGTATTAGTAGGCAGTGCAAACACATAATTTATGCCACGAGTGGCAATAGAGCGAGGATGCGGGGTGCCCTGCGTGCTCCCTCCTGCCCCCGCCCACCCCTCTCTCTCCGCCGCTGCCCGCGGGGGCTGCAGGGCGGCGCGAACGCCGCGGGGGGCGCCGACGATGACGCGGAGGTCGGCACGCCTGACGGTGGGCGCGGGGTGGAGGGCATTCAGCGGGCGTGGAGGTCGCCGCGCGAGCCCGAGATATGTTCTGCTGGGCAGGTGGGCTGACGTCGTTTTCTTCTTCGCTCCCTTGGCAAGTGCGCGGAGCTGCCGAGGAGCGACGCCGCCCCAGCTGCCCATCAGAACCTCTCATGTGCTCGTGGCGGGGCCCTGTGAGCAGTTGGATCCATGTCTCGAGGCAGGCCCAGGCAACAGTAGATGGGGGTCGGGGCGGGGGGCGCTGGGGCGAGGGGGTGGGGGTGGGGCTGGCGAGCAGGGGCGGAAGGGGGCGCGGGGGGAAGAGGAGGAGGAGTTGGAGGAGGAGGAGGGGGAAGAAGAGGGAAAGGGGATGTCGAGGTTGGCGCCGATGGGACAGGGCCCGAAGGGGAGGGGAGGGGAGGTGGAGGAGGAGGTGAGGGAGGAGGAGGAGAAGGAGAAGGATGAGGAGGACGACGGCGACGATGACGACGAGCAGCGACTAACAGAGTGAGGGAGAGAGACAGAGAGAGAGAGAGAGAGAGAGAGAGAGAGAGAGAGAGAGAGAGAGAGAGAGAGAGAGAGAGAGAGTCAACGCCTCTGCGGGAGGAGGCGCCGCGAAGAAGACCAAGATGCCCAGCAACATGAAGAACATGTTCTTCTTCAGCTCGCCGTCGGCCTCGGGTTCGGAGGGCGACGAGATCAGCGTCTAGGAGGCGCTGCCCACCCCCTTGCCCCCCTTGTCGCTGCTGGATGGGGGCCCGAGGGGACGGTGGATGGAGGGCGGACGGATACTTGGGTAGTTGGGAGGGCGCGGCAGAGCGAGGCAGGGGGAGGCGGGTGGACTCAAGGGGCGGAAGAGGGGAGTTGAGGAGAAGGATGAGGAGGAGGAGGAGGAGGAGGAGAAGGAGGTGGCATAAGGGGAATATTGGACCCAGTGCTTCGAGCTGGTATCCCCGCAGAGGCCCCCTGGCTCTCGAAGATCTGAGGCCCTGAGGTGTGAATCTAGGCCCCGAGGCCCGTTGAGACGCAGCGCGGCCCTGGGTGCTTGCCGGGGAGCTTTTAGGATTAGTAGATATCAGAGTGTTCGAACCTAATATGTTTCATTTGTTTGTGTCTCATGCAGTGCGTCTAGCCGCCAACCCAGGGGCGGATTAGTCAATTAGTCGTTCGTCCCGAGAAGCCATCGAGACCAACCATCGGGGCGCGGTTCTAACTGGCTCGGCCAACTTGGTCAAGACAAGCCGTGAATTCACGACCATCGGGTTCGGGTGGTAATTCCTGGCGCTTCGCGCATCCCCATCAGCCCACCCAGGGACGATAATTCTTGGCACATCGCGCATCCCCATCACCCCGCCCAGAGACGATGCCCTGGATGGCTGCCAGAGGGGGGTGATGCTGCTGCTGGTGCTGCTGCTGGGGCTGATGCTGCTGCTGGCGATGCCGCTGGCCATGTTGCTGGTGCTGCCGAGCGCGGTGCTGCCGGTGATGCGGCTGGTGCTGCTGCTGCTGCTGATGTTGCTGCTGCTAGTGATGCCCACGGCTGCTGGTGCTGCCAACGCAGGTGATCATGCCACTGCTCGTGCTGGTGCTGGTGATGCTGCTTGTGCGAATGATGGTGCTGCTGCTTTTGCTGCTGCTGGTGCTGCTGCTGATTCTGGTGTTGCTGCTGGCGCTGCTGCTGATGCCGATGGTGCTCCTTCGGTACCCCGAGCCATGCAGGAGGCCACCTGGGGTATTGGTTAGACGCTCTCGGAACAATCCTGGGCCACCTTGAACGTTCGAAACCATCGCGACCCCCCCCCCTCCCCCTCCCCTTCCAGCTAGGACGCAGGCGGAGGGGAGGGGGCTTATGGATGAGGAAAGATAGACCTCGCTAGACCACCTTCGCCCAGTGGGCTGGTGAGATTAATTATCACGCGCTTCACATTGTTCGGGGAAATATCCCCCTCTGCTCTTGGACCCAGGAGAACGCCTCTTCGATCATTGCCCAGCCCCCGCAGCTGCTTTGGATCAGGAGTCGCAGTCGCGACGGCCCCTGCACTCGCCCTCGCTCATCCTGCGATGCTGGCGGGAGCCCAGGCCAAGAAGGCTGAGCAGGCTCTCTCCTCCTGGTTGCCCTCCCCCCTCCTCCTCCCCCTCCCCCCCCCTCCTCGCCTCCTCTGGCCCCGAGATATCTGCCGCCTGGCCCAGTCCCTCGCCGCCGCCCCGCCCCTCCCACCCGTTCCTTATCCTTGCCCTCCCTCGGCCCCAGAAAGTCTCGGAGGTTCTCGGGGGTTCTCAGAAGCTCTCAGAGGCTCTCGGAGGCTCGCAGAGGCTGTCGAAGGCTTTCGGGAGCTCTCAGACGGTCCCAGAGGCCCCCAGAGGCTCTCCTCCTCCTCCTCCCCGCGCCCCGCGCCTCCTACCCGCCGCATCGCCCTCCTTCCTCCCTTCCTTCTCCTACTCCTCCTTCTCCTCCGCCTCTTCCTTCTCTTCCTCCTCCTCCTCCTCCCCCTTGCCCTCCTCCTGCCCCCCGCGCCCCTGCTCGCCCTCGGCCATGGTCGTTTCCTTTCCTTGCCTCTGAGGCGGCTGCCAGCGCCAGCAGCGAGCTCGAGAGCGAGCTCGATTCCGTGCTGTCGAAGTCCGGCCTTCCCGGCGCGCGCGGCGGGATGATCAACGCGCCCGACGACAAGCTCTTCGAGGGCGAGTTGTTCAAGTCTTTCATGGCAGGAGGTTCCCGCCACGGCGAGTCGGAGGAGGGCGGCGGCAATGGCTCGGCCAATGGCAGCGGCGAGGACGATCGCGATTATGCCTTGGAGGAGGCGGCGAAACAGAAGTTCGCGGTCAAGGTCAGGAGCGAGATTGGGTGGCGGTTCGATCGGTGGCTGAGGAAAGTCGAGAACAAAGCCGATAAGCTCAAGCACGACAAGATGTCCAGGATGCAGAAGCAGAGATTCCGCGCGAAGTGGGTCAGAGAGAAGTACAGCGACTACGTGGAGGGCCGCAGGCACGTCGAGGCGGAGCGCCGCAAGGAGAGGAAGGTTGGCAAATACAAAAACTTCGACCAGATTGTGAAGGAGGAGGGCGGTCGCAAGAGTGCTGCGGCACTGCAGGGTGCAATTCGTTATTGTTTGAAGTGCATCAAGATGGGCGGCAAGCGGATCAAGTTTAAGTCGATGCAGGAGCGGCTCACCTTCCTTTATGTGGACGAGGAGTTCATTGACGAGTTCGAGGAGAGCTTCGAGAGGTACCAAATCGAGTCGACTTCTGAGAAGAAAGATGAGCCCGCGGCACCCGCAGAGGCCACTCCAGGGCCGAAGCCTAAGGGGAAGCGGAAGTTCGAGGACATGACTCCCGACGAGAAGGCTGCCTTTACGAAGGCCAAGGAGAGGAAGAAGGCGCAGGACCAGAAGGTGCGGGCGGCGGAGAAGGAGGCCAAGCAGAGCGTGTCCAGGTATCAGAGGCTGCAGATGTCCATCAAGAAGCTCGTCGCCGACATCGGCTCGGACGACAAATGGAAGTGGGCTCGCGGCGACGAGAATCGCGGCGTGCTGCAGACCAACTTGGACTTCCTCGACAAGCAGGTGGCCGATAACAAGTTCCTGAGCGACTTCCTGTCCATGGAGGCGAAGGATGTGAAGAAGAACCACGGGGATGAGTACCTGACTTCCCCCGTGAAGATCCCGACGCTGTTCAATGCCCCCTTGAACCTACTGCAGGAGACGGGCGACGAGCTGAACAAGATGCAGAAGGCCAGAGCGGCGAAGAAGTGACCTCTTGAGATGCAGTCAAGGCGAATTCGACACCAGGCGAGGCGCCTGACGCGATAGGGGTGGTTCACTATATTCGCTTGGTTGATGCTGCTGGGGTTGCCAAGATAAGTCCTGCCTCCTTGGCTTGCTTGCGCAGTCCTGCTAACTCCTCCGGCTCCACCTCACCATCATTACACACTTATCCTCCTATCACTCTTCCACTCCTCTAACTGGCAGCATTCGGTGTTTGCAGCTGGGGCTCTGAAGCGATATAGGAGTACTGCCAGGCGATGCCTGGCCGCGTCGAAATCTCTGCAACCCTCCCCCGCGCGGACAAATAGTCGTGCAGGGCGGGCCGTCCTTGGTGAGATTGCTGCCGGGGCCGCGTGCACCTTAGGGGCTCGGGCGCAGCTTTCCCAGCCTCCGTCTCGCCTGCTCCTCTCTTCCTCCTGGCCGTGCTCTCAAGAGCAATTTAAGACATGGCTTGTTACTCCCCCCGACCTGCCGGCTGTCGTGCAATGATCCCTCCTCATATCATTCACTTCCCCTTCCCCCTCGCCTGGCGGCTGTGCCTTGCACGGCGCGTTCACGAGTGCTGTGCGGCACTGCACGCAAGAAGTACAACCACTTCAGCAACGAAGCGTGGAAATCAACGCTCCCGCCGAGGGGCCCCCATCCCCCCGCCCCCCTTCGCCGCCGCCTGCCCTGAGTTGCCTGCCCGCGCTTCCCTGCCGCGCCCCCCGCTCCGCCTCCTACTTCCCCCATATCTTCGCCACCCTCATCCTCCCCTCGCCGTTCCTCCCCCTCGTGCTGCTGCCCGCCCTGCCAGCCCCCACCTGATGCTCTCGCACCTCTCCCCATTGCCCTTTGCTTTCTTGAATGGCCGATTCGTTGCCCAGCTCCTGCCCCATCTGGCCGTCATGGCCCTCCTCCTTATCTTCCCCCTACTCCTAAGATGGCCCTGCCCCTCCTCCTCCTCCCTGTATCTCCTAAGCTGGTCTTACCCCCTACTTCCCCCCCTCTTCGTGGCCCTCCGCCTCCTTATCCTCCTCTGCCCCTTCTCCCCCCCCCCCTATGGCCCTCCCCGTGTCATCCACCTCCACCTCCAGCTCCTCTTCCCCTCCTCATGGCCCCCCTCATCTCCATCCTCCTCGGCACTCGGCGCTGAGGAGTAGATGTCCCGGCGGGGGCGGGGGGATCGGGTCGAGGCATGGACAGGTAGGGTTGACGGGGGGGAGGCGAGCGGGGCGAGGAGGCGGGCGCCGACGACGACGCCAGGGCGGTCGTGGAGTCGGAAATGGAGGATGAGAGGAGGGAGGAGGAGGAGGATGACGACGAAGACGAGGAGGAGGAGGGGGCATGGGTGATGGCGGCAGGGGACGCGTGGAGGATCGGCAGGAGCTGGGAGAATGGCGCGGAGGACGGAGGAGGGGGAGAGGGATGGGAGAGGGGCGGAGGGGAAGGCGGCGAGAAGAGGGGGGGATGGATTGGAGGGGAGGGGTGATATTGGAAGGATGAAGAATAAGAGGAGGATGTCGATGACTGGGGCGACGAATAGGATCAGCACGACGGGGGGGGGGGGGGGGGGGGTTGGGGGGGGGGGGTGGGGGATACAGTATGGGAGGTAGTAGGCCCAACTACGGTGGGAGAGGGAGAAAGGGTAGTGGAGAGAGGATGGGTGGTAGGAGTGATAGTCGTAACAGTAGTTGTAGTAGTATCGTATCAGTAGTAGTTGTCGTAATATGATGATGATGCGGGAACAGGTTCGAGAATGTGTGCAGGCTCCCTCCGCGCCATCCCACTCCCCCTCGTTATCCTCCTCATGGTATCCTTCCCTCTCCTCCTTCTCCCCTTTCTCCTCCTCGCCTCTTTCGCTTCCATCTCATTCGTTCCCCCCCCCGTTCCACGTCGCCCCCCATCCCCCCCGCGTCTCTCTCTCTTACCCTCTAGCGGCCCTCGCTGCGCCGAGGACGCCGCCCTGCTGCTCGAGCTGCAGGTGCACCAGCGCGCTGCTGCACCTCGGAGGCCCGCTGCCCGAGCGCGGGGAGGGGGGGGGGGGGAATGTGGGCGATGCGTGGACGGTAGAGAGTAGAAATGAGATGGCATCGCCAGCCGAATGATCGGCATCGCGCGCAGTGAATTCGATAACAGGCAGCATCAGTGGCATGGGCAAAAACATGTATCAGGAGTTACGTGATCATGATATTGAGCAACAACAATGTGTGCATTGAGTAAGTTAGACGCGATGATGAGCAACGGCATGAGCACCTGCCAAGGCACCGGCGGCGCCGCGGCTGGCGTCAACAAGGAGCGCCTGGCTGGAGGCCGCGCAAGAGAGCGCATGCCGAGGCCATGCCCCGAGGATGGGCCGACAGAATGGGATGGGAGGTGGGTGGGTCGGATAGGAATCAGAAAGCTTGAAAAGTAAACGCCCTTCTGACAACGAGTTGCATTCCATCAATGAGTAGGGTGACAGGTTTTGCTCGCACCTGCCCCCCATCTGTGGATGTCGTGTAAATTCTAAGGCTTGGGGTCGTGCACCCCCATCCGCCCTGCTGATCCATGCAAGGCGCACCCCAATCGGAGCCGACTGCGATCCCAAACGGGGCACATCCCATGTGGAGCCCTTTGCCGCGCTGAGGAAACGAGAAGGTTTTGGGAAATGGGATGGCGGAGGAGTGAGCTGGGCAATGGGAGGGGGGGGGGGGGGATGAGGAGGATGAGGAGGAGGAGGAGGAGAGGGATAATCAGGTCGAAGGGGATAAGGGGCATAATGGGGCAGGGGGGCGAGAGGGTCAGGCGGGCGAGTTCGTATGTTTCCTAAGAGCACGCTGGGAAGGAAATAATTCGACTTCAATTGTGGATGCGAGGCTGTGCAAGAACCCTTTCCTCCTTGCCCGCCCCCGGCTGCCCCTGCCCCATCACCGCGATCGCCCCCGTCCTCCTGCTTTTCCTGCCGTCCTCCTGCCCTCCAAGCGCCCCCCCAGCCTTTTCTTTCTCGGATCCTGGCCCCCTGCTGAAGTTCGCTACGCAATGGTATCCGCACTGATTTGGGGACTGACTTCGCACTGACTTTGCACAGAGTTTGCACTGACTTTGCACTGACTTTGCACTGACTTTGCACTGACTTTGCACTGACTTTGCACTGACTTTGCATTGACTTTGCACTGAGTTTGCACTGACTTTGCACTGACTTTGCATTGACTTTGTACTGACGTTGCACTGACTTCGCATTGACTTTGCATTGACTTTGCACTGACGTTGCGCTGACTTGCCCATCAGGCCCCGTCGGGGGCCAGAGGGCTTTCCTCTTGGATGGTCGCCCCCGCGCCAAGAGGTGCTTCCATGTTGCCCAAACCTGCCGGGGCCCCCATAGGGCCCTGCTCCAGACAGTCTCGCCCTCAGGACCCTCGCCTCATGCATGGGCCTTCCCATGGGGCCCGCCTGCTACAGTGGCATGCACGATGTATGTATATGCATGCATGCGCCCGTAGCCGTTGTGGCTCAACCCAGCAAATATGCAGCCGCCGACGCGGCGGCGGCGGCGCGGGCTGTTCGAGGAGAAACCGCAGCCATGGGATGATCCTTCGAGGGCAGTGCAGGCCATCGCCACTCGCACTGATGCAGGGGAGATCCTTGCGAAATGGTTTCTCAAGCGATATGCTGAAGGGGCCCTCCCGGCGACCGACGCGTGCCAAGGGTGCCACCACGCCGCGGGAGCTGGCGCCTGCGGCCCAGTGGAGACGTATGGGTTGCCACCTGGTCTGCCCACGAGTCGGTGCACTCGTCACCTGCACGACTCGCTAAACCTTGACGTGGAGAAGCACCTGTACGACGTGATGGTACCGATCTATCGGGAGAAGACAGGGCGCCGCTGCAGGCCCATACCAATGGGCTTGATACACGAGATGCTCATGTCTGAAGTAACGGCCGATGCAGTGAGGCCTCCAGACCCCGCCGACATGTCGCCAGAGTGGGTCCACAGTTTTACTCGCCATCCTACCTACATCGCCTCTCGAGCCGACGGCGTGCCATGCTATCCAATAGCTGTCTACCTTGACGGGGTGCGCTACACCAAGAGCATCGCCCCAGGACATATGGATACTCTTCTGAACCTACGGGCGTACAGTTTGATGACGGGCAAGAGGCACATGATCGCCTTGATCAAATCATCGGAGAAATGTCGCTGCGGCTGCGGTGGTTGGTGCACGTTGTTTCCAATGCTGCAGTTCGTGGCCTGGTGCTTGAAGCAGGGTATGGACGGAATTCGGAGTCTCGAGAGGCACGACGGCAGCCCTTGGCCTGAGGGCAACAAGGATGGAGTGAAGGCACGTGCATCGCCTGCGTTAGGCGCGCGCTTTATACCAGTGCAGCTGAAGGGGGACTGGGCAGAATTTGTCCATACCCTCGGGTTCCCCTCGTGGTCCTCGCACTCTTCCCCGTGCATCCTGTGCGACTCCGCCCTCGACGCGATGTACGATTTCGACGAGGTGTCTTTCGACCGTTGTTCCTGGGGCTTGCGGTCGGGCGACTTCTACGAGCGGGCCTGCAGGAAGTGCGGGGTGACGGTGGACGTCAGCACCGAGGCAATCAGGCGGAGCATCCTGATCGGCGGGACTTTTTCTACGACAAGCGCAAGGGCGCGACCGGTGGCCGAGGCAGGGTTCTGAAAAATGGCATCCCAGCATTGGGGCTTCAATCAATGGATCGGCTGGAGCCCAGTCCCAGCTTGATGGACGTGGCAAAATTTGACACCAAGCCCGTGCCGTTTAGAGTGGTATTTTGGCGGAGGACCGTGCTCCTGGGGAAAGTGACGGACAAAGTCCATCATAGAAATCCGATGTTCTGTAATGGGCTCCCAGACCCCGTCTCCATCTTGGTCTTGGACACGGTCCACACGCTCCACTTGGGCGTTGTGCTGCGCTACGTGTCCGCGGTGCGCTGGATAGCAATCAACTCCAACGTGTGGGGCACCGAGGATAAGAGCCTCGAGGCTTGCGTGAAAAATCTGAAGGCGGACATGGATTGTTTCTGCAGCACCAACGGGGTGCCGCTCGACCAGCAGCTGAACGACCTCACTCCTGGACAGATGGGCAAGCAGTCGCAGCTGAGCATGAAGCTCAAAGCTGCTGAGTCCATGATGCTATTGCCGTTTGCTATTCATATGTGTACCGTGCACGCCGCCATGGATGGAGCTGCCGAGCTCCGCGCAGCAGGCGAAGTCCTGTTGCGGTATGTCGCCTTGCTGCGAGCGTCGCCCGCCGCCTTGCCAATCAAAGTTTGCCAGCGGCTTCTTGATTTCAGCATCCACCATTTAAAGCTCATGGCCGCTGCTGGGGTGTCGAACACCCCCAAGCAGCACTTGTGGATACACAGGACACTGAGGTCCAGAGAACTAGGCAACCCACGGAAGTACAGTACATTTCTAGATGAGAGCTTGAACAAGATGCTGGCGTCAATGGCAGTGGCTTCCACGCGAAACCGCTGGGAAGAGCAGACATGTGTCCGCGCACGATTGTTGCCCCTCGTAGCCGAGGAGACGTTTTTCGCAGCATCGTAGGTAGCCGAGGAGACGTATCTCGCAGCGTCGTAGAAGGGGTGATGCGATGTTGGGAAGGAGAAAAAAGTCCCCCCCCCTTCCTCCTCCACGATCCCTCCCCCTCCCCTCTTTCCCCATCCATCCTCCCGGTGACACTGCACGGCGTCTGCAAATCGTTGGCGGCCAAGTCGAAAGCGAGAGCGACAACCACATTAGATTGGGCTCTTGACCAGGCAGTTGGCACCGCTGCCCCGCCGCATGCAGTCATATCCCCTCCTCCTGCTGGTGATGCTCCTGCTCCTGCTCCTGCTGCTGCCCCTCCTCCTCCTCCTCTTCCTCCTCCTCCCTACTCGCCCTCATGTCCTCTACATCGCCCGCCTCTTCTCCCCCCTTCCCCCCCCCCTCCCGGCAACTGTGTGGTCACAGAATCCTGGTGCTCCTCCACCTCCTGACCCCCGCCTCCCCCATGCTCTTCCTGCCGCGCCGCCCCTCCTCCACTTCCCCCCCCCTGCCCCCCCTCTCTATCTTGCCCCGCCTCCCCCCCCCACTCCTGAGCCGCGCCCCTCGGCCCGCGAGGCCCTGGCTGCCGGCAGCAGGGCTGTGCCGCGGCTGGGCCCTGAGGGGAGGCGGGGGCCGCCTTGCTCTCCTTTGCCGAGGCTTGCAGGGGGGCGACGGTAGTGCGCAGAGGAGACGGGGGATTGGGCGAGGTGGAGGAGAAAAGCAGGGGCGCGACGAGCAAGTGGAGCGGGCCGAGGATGACGGGAGGGGGGGAAGGGGAGGGGGGGAAGGGAAATGATGACGAGGAAGAGGCGCGGAGGAAGGAGGAGGAGGAGGAGGAGGAGGAGGAGGAGGAGGGGGAGGAGGAGGGGGGGGGGCGCAGCTCTCTCGGATTGATTCGTGGAGGGCAGCGAGCTGCGCCAGCTAGTGCAAAGTGACGCGGGCTCTTGCAATTGCGAGCGGGCCAGGCTGGCTCCAGAATCAGCGAGCGGGTCAATTCCGAGGCAGCTGACTCGTGAGAAGTGGCAGCCTGCTTCCAGAACGATGCGGGAGGAGGAGGAGGAGGAGGAGGGGGGGAGAAGAAGGGGGGGGAGGAGGAGGGTGAGTGGGCCAGTCCCGAAGACGCTCAGAGGGGGGGCGGAGGATGGGTAGCTTCGGGGAATGGGAAGGGAGCGGGAGGAAAGCACAGGTAGAAGAAGGGGGCATGAATATGGAGAGGGAAGCAGTTCGAGGGAAGGGAAGGACGCAGAGGGAATGGGCCCCTCCCCCCTCCCCTGCCCGAGCCTCCAATGGCAACTCGCGCCAATAACAGGAGCGGCAATGGCAACGTCGCTGCGTGGCCTCGCTCGGGAATGCACGCGGGGGCGGGGCAGTATTGTTGGCCCCCGCTGTCTCGCTCATATATCCCCTCCTCCACCTCTGGCCTTCCTCCTCCTCCTTCCCTTTCTCCCCCTCCTCCTCCTCCTCCTCCACCTCCCCCCCCTTCGCCCCCCCTCCTTCCCCCTCCTTCTCCCTCTCCCCCTCGCTACCGACTTCCCCCTGGCACGGCGCCGCCCTTCGCCGCGAGCTGCTCCCCCCTGCCCCCTTTTCTTCTTGACCGCCCCGTGCCATCTTTCTTTGCTCTCCAATGCTCCCCCATGTCCGCCCCCCCCCCCCCCCCGCCCTCCCTGCCCCTCCGCTTGGTCCACGCGCCAACCCGCCCGAGCCCCCTTGCCGCCTCTGCGGGCCCCGCGGAAATCCATGCTCGAGATCTTTCAAGTGGCCCCGACTGCCCCCGACTGCCCCCGACACCATGCCGCCTTGCAAGCGGCCGAGTGCAGATGGCGACCTGGGCGGCGCAGCCAAGATGCCGCGCCTCGACGATGACGCCACCACAGTGATTGCCGAGGATTCTTGGTTCATCGCCGAGAAGCACGGGCGGAAGTGCGACAATTCTTGGCGCTGGGCGCGCCCCCGCCAACCCATTTAGAAACGACGCCAACGAGATCTGATGGGGGTAGGGGGAGGAGACGCGAGTAGTGACGCAGCACGGTTGCACTGAGAGATCTTTGGGAGCGAGGTTCGTTGGTGCTGCTGTTGCTATTGGTGCTGCCGCTGATGCTGCTAGTGCTGCTGCTGGTGCTGTTGCTGGCGGTGCTGCTGTTGGTCATGCTACTGCTGGTGCTGTTGCTGCTGGGGCTGCTGGTGCTGCCGGCGGTGCTGGCGCAGGCCCTTCCTCTGGGTCCTCTGGGGCCCCCTTAAAGTTTTGTTTGAGCGCCTTGGGGTTCCCCTGGGGATCTTGTGATGGCTTGGAGCGGCCTTGGGCCGTAGTGGAGCTCGTTGGATGCCATTTGGACCGATTGCGCGGGTATTATTGGAGCCATCTCGAACGCTGTAGGCCCTGCCCACCCCCGCAACAAAAAAACGCATGGGTGCGAGCCAGAGGAGAGAGAGAGAGAGAGAGAGAGAGAGAGAGAGAGAGAGAGAGAGAGAGAGAGAGAGAGAGAGAGAGAGAGAGAGAGAGAGAGAGAGAGAGAGAAACAAAAAAAAAAAGAAACGAGAGAGAGAGAGTGAGTGAGGTGAGTGAGTGAGCGAGTGAGAAGGGGAGAGGGGGGGCCCCCCCCCCCCCCCCCCCCCCTCCCCTCCGTCTCGACGGGCAGAGGGGCACGGGGATCACAAGTAAGCGTCTTACTAAACGTCCTGCGCCCCGAGGGCGGAGTGGCTTTCATCAAGGACGAGGGGCCAGAAGTTGTTTCTAGGAGCTGTCCGCCCCTCCTTCTCCTCCTCCTCGTCCTCCTCGTCCTCCTCCCCCCCCTCCCCCCTCCCCCTCACCCCTCCCCCTACATCGCAGCCCCCCTCCCCCTCTCCCTCCTGCTCCGCATTGCCCCCTCCAACCCCGCCCGCCCCCTCGTGCCCCCATTCCCCCGCCCCCCTCTCCCATCCTTCGTTTCTCGCTCTTCCACCGCCACGCGACCATCGGCTTCATCTTATTGATGTCTTCCACCTTCACCTCCCTCACCTCCCCCTCCTCCTCCTCCTCCTCCTGCCCGCCCACCTTCGCCGCCCCCCCCCCCCCTCCCCCATGCCCTCCAGAGTGTCCTTCTCATCGCAATCAGGACTTCGTCCGACGTCACCTTTCTCGGCCGCGCGCCGTGATCGACGCCTTCGGAGCATCTGAGAAAGCGTTGGGAACGTTCAAGGGAAACAAAGAAAAAGGCGTCGCATACGACATCAAATGAATGTGAACCATGACATCTGCAGCAAGGACGGCTTCTTCATATTACTTTTGTATTGCTTGATGTTGCAAGTTGGTGGCTTAATTATTGTCGGCCCACCGTGCTCGATGTTTACTTTCCTCTCATCGTCGGTGCGCCAGCGATCGGATGGCAACGAGCACGGGGGCGTCGGCAATCTCAAAGTGAGGCTGGGGCCTGCGGAAAAGCATTCCTCCTCTGGCACCTCCACTTCATCCTCCTCCTACTCCTCCTTCACCTCCTCCATGCCTTTCTCGACCTCCTCCACTGGCTTCTTCCTCCCCCTCTTCCATCTCTGATGCCCCATCGCTCTTCCCCGCTCGTTCGCCGCCCCCCCCGCCTCGTCCGCCCGCCATACTCCATCGCCTTTCGCCCCCAGCTTACCCCCCCCCCCTCCGCTGCCCCCCCTCCCCGCGTTGCTCCGAGCCCCCTCTCTCAACCTCCTCCTCGTCCTCGTCCCCCTCCTCCTCCGCCTGCCTCCTGCTCCCCCCATTCCCCCCCGACCCCTCCCCGCCCCCCCCCCCCTGCGCCCCCGCGCTTATATTTAAGCGCCCGAGGCTCTCGAATCGGATCGCATTGATCTTCTCGTTTATCCTTCACCTGCTGGACAAGTGGAACCGGCGCGTCTATTGGGTTATAGAGCAGCCGAAATCAAGCTGGATGATGAAACTTCCAGAAGCAAGACGTCTCCTCGGCGATGTGAATGGCATATGTGTGTTCACGTACATGGGTTCATTTGGCCACGTGCTGCTCAGGGCGAGCCATCTGTTCGGCAACCTGCCGAGTTTGACGATGCTGGCCAGTGATAAGCCCGAGGGGTTCGAAAAGCACGACGACCCAGATTTGTTGCGCTATGAGGACGGCAAGGTCACCGGTGGCAAGAACCCCCCCCCAGACAGCGGAGTACACGGTGCAGTTCTGCAGGGCATTGTACAAGGCCTGGACAAGGTCCGCCAGTTTCACGCCCCCGTGACCCACGCGGGCTTTTGCTGTGCATTGCAGGCTCTAATGCATTATATCGCCAAATTATTTTATTTTCCTCTCGCCCCCTCATCCTCCTCATCCTCCTTCTCCTCCACCTCCTCCTCCTCCTCCCTCTCCTTCTCTCTTCCTCGCTCTCTCTCTCTCTCTCTCTCTCTCTCTCTCTCTCTCTCTCTCTCTCTCTCTCTCTCTCTCTCTCTCTCTCTCTCTCTCTCTCTCTCTCTCTCTCTCTCTCTCTCTCTATATATATATATATGTATATCGATGTGTATCCCTATAACTGTCTCCCCAGCGCTCTCGCGCTCGAGATGGAGCGGGAGGAAGAGGAGGAGGGGGAGGGGGGGGCGGGGGGGCGGAGGGGGGGGAGGAGGAGGAGGAGGAGGAGGAAGAGAGAAAGAAGCCCATGCCTGGCGGGCGCGCGGCGGCAACCATCGGCGGGGCGCCCGCGCGAGGCAATGCCGCTCTGCGCAGGTGCTCGATCGTGAACGCAGCGATGCGAGGGCAAAGAGGGCGAGGATGAGGTGGACGGCCATCCCATCGCGTCCCCGACCCCCTCAACGCCGCTCGCCAATGGGAGGCCCCCAGTAGCCGAGAGCGGGAAGGCCCCCGTGCGCGGCCCAAGCACGGTGGGCGACGCAACTGCGATTACAGGAAAAGCTTTCGGAAGGACGGGGAGGGGGGGGGGAGAAGGAGGAGGAGGGGGCGGGGGGGAAGGGCTGGGACGAGGGCGAGGAGGAGGAGGAGGAGGGGGCGAGGGAGGATAGAGGGAAGGAGGGAGGGAGGTGGACCAATGAGGAGGAGGGGCGCCTTTCACCCTCGGCCCATGCACGAGTGGCATTTCGGCCCAAGCCTCAGGGGGCTTCCGAGATTCTGAAGTGACAGCCCTCGAGATCCAGAGATGGCCCAGAATGATGGAACAATCACGAACCAGGAGGCGATGGAGAGGATCCGCGCGAAGGCCCGAGCGATGACTCGCGACCATATGATGCAAGCAATGGGTCTCGGCGAGCTTTCAATTCCTGGGCCCCCCCTGAGATCACAAAACACACACGCACACACACACGCACACACACACACACCTGAGGTCGAAGGGCGGTCCAGGACGCGCCCGCCCCTTTCCCCGTCGAGGGAAAGGCGGGCGCGACCTGGCCCGCCGCATTGTGCACGGGGAACCGGGAATGCCACCCAGGCGGCGCCGCGACGTGCTGAGCATCGAGCCGAGGCCCAAATCGAGGGGCTCGATCGGGCCGATCACCATCCACCCGCCTGGTCCGACGGGGCTTCCTAGATCTTTCAATTTCGCCGCGGGCGTGGCCGCCTACATGGGGATGGGGGTTGATAGCGAATGCCGCCCCACCCCAGCCCGTCTCGTATTCTCCATCCCGCCCTCCCCTCGCAACCCGTGCCATGGTCCCAGGATGAGCATCCTGGCGATCGCGTATTTCTTGAATCTGACCTCGAACGTGTATTGGAGCAAGCAGTGTCCGATGCTGAGAACCCTGATGAAGATACTCACAGTGAGCCCGACGCGGGCCAGAGCCAGCCGAGCCAGCCGAACCCGCAACCTAGTGAGCAGCACGGCAGTCAATCCGTCGACCAAGTAGCCAGCAGCCAGCCTGCTGATCCGGCCCCGACCGAGGCCAAGGCGCCCGCGGGTGCGTAGGCACGAGCTGCGGGGAGTTGGGCAGGGAGGACGGGTCGGGGACAGGATGGGGGCGGGGGGGGAAGGTGGGCAGGAGGGGCAGGGAGTTCCTGCCCCTCCGAACGGCGGGGTTTGGGAGTGGGGCCAATTGGGAGGGGCGGAGGGAGAGGAATGGATCGGGCTGGAGGGGATGGGGGAAGGTTTGAGTTAACCCCTTGGCAACCGCGCCAGGCTCTAGCATAGAATCTGCGGATACCACGCCTGACCAGTTCCTGGGCCTTGGATCGGAGGCCGCCGAAAAGCTCGGATGATAAACTGATGCTTGACTCATGGCCCCCCCTTCCCCCCCCGCCCTGGCGCGAGGCAGGCGCGGGCAGGCGCGCGGCTGCGGCGGGCACAAGGACAGCTCCCCTCAACCTGCTACTGCTGCTGCGGCTGCTGCTCTTCCCCCTGGCCACCCCCGCTCCCTGGTCCTCTTCCCCCCCTACTCCTTTCGGTCCCTCCTCGCCCTGCCACCCTGCCCTCCTCCTCCGTGCTTCTCGCTGCGCCCTCGGCCGCGCCGCTCCCGCCCGCAGGACGGAGGTCGCCGCGCAGCGTCGGCGCCCACAAGAACCCGCGCCCGCGCGCGCAGCGCGCGGGGAGAGGGAGGGCGAGGATGTGGAGGAAGAGGAAAAGTGACAAGTCAGAGCAGGAAGGGAAGGAGTAGGAGGAGGGGGATTACTGAGGCTACTGAGGACGAGGATGGGGAGGAGGAGGATAGGGAGGAGGCGGTGGCGGTGGAAGATTAGGAGGACGAGGAGTAGGAGGATAAGGACTAGAAGGAGTAGGAGGTAGGATGAGGAGGAGGATGGGAAAAGGGCTCAGGTGCCTCTTATGCAACTGGGGCAGCTCAGTCGAGCTGCTCGTCGACGCCGTCGGAATGCGTCAACTGGTCGAGCAGCACGTCGGGCTGCTACGCGGGCTGCTCGTCGGCGCCGTCGGAGCGCGTCAACTGGTCGGGTTTCTCGGGCTGCTCGTCGACGCCGTCGGAGTGCGTCAACTAGTTAGGCTTGTATTCGGTTTGCTCGTCTGGCTTGTCGACGCCGTCGGAGTGCGTCAACTGGTTAGGCTGCTGGTCGGGCTGCTCGTCGGGCTTATCGACGACGCCGTCGGAGTGCGTCAACTGGTTACGCTGCTGGTCGGGCCTACCGACGACGTCGTCAGAGTGCGTCATCTGGTCGGGCTGCTTGTCGGACTGGTCGGGCTGTCCGACGTCAACAGGAAGGTGCTCCGCGAGCTTGCGCATCGGGCCGTCGTGCTTGCACAGCAGGCCGTGGTACCTCCAGGTCAGCTCGTCGTGCATGGTCCCGATGCGATCGTAGTTGCTTTTCAACTCGTCGTACTTCATGCTCATCTCCGTGTACTTGTGCTCCAGCGTCCCATATGTGAAGCGTAGCTGGCCGAGCTTGGCGAGCATGTCGTCGAACTGGTCGTCCACTGAGCCGCCCGCGTCCAGCTCCGCGCCGCGGCTCGCCGCGGGCTGCTGCGTCGCCTGCTCCTCGCCGCTGTCTGCCGCGGCCTGCTGCGTCGCTTGCTCGGAATTCCATTTCTCCTTGAGCCAGGCTTGCACCGGCTCCCAGTGCCTGGCGCGGTCTTGCTCACTCAACCTGTTCCAGTATATCGGATCGATCCAGCCTGTCTCTGGATCGATCACCTCGATCACGACCCCGCCCCCGTGCAACGCATCGAGCGAGCAGCTGCCGCAGCATCGCGGCCTTGCATGGCGTCGGGCAGGGCGCCCTGGCAGGGCGTCGGGAAGGGCGTCGGGAAGGGCGCCCTGGCAGGGCGTCGGGAGACGCGTCGGGGAGGCCGTCGGCGCGAGGTCTTGGGCCAGAGCGACTACGGAGGGACTCGCCGCGCGACTCACTCATGCTCTGACCCGCCCACCCTCGACAACTCATTCACAATCGGCTTCCAGAGTACAGAGGCGGTGGACGGAGTTGGGGGAGCATGGGGGGGGGGAAGGGAGGGATGGGGGAGAAGGAAGAGGGACAGGAGAGGAGGGAACGGAGAGAAGGAGGGGGAGGAGGGAGAAGGAGGGAGAGGGGAAGGGAGAAGAGGAGGACGGGGAGGAGGAGGAGAGAGGGCCTGCTCCTCGCCCTGGAGGAGGAGGAGGAGGGGGAGGAGGAGGAGGAGGAGGAGGAGGAGGAGGAGGCCCTCCTCCTCCCCCTCCCTCCCCCCCCTCTTCTCCCCCTTCCACCCCCTCCTCCGCCTCCCCGTAGCCATTTTGGCTCCAACTTGTTCGGCGCCGCCTCGCTCTCTTCTTCCTCCTCCTTCCTCCTCCCTATCCTCCTCCTACTCCCCGTAGCAATTTTGGCTTGGACTTATGCCGCCATGATGGATGGCTATCTCAAGCGTCGCCTGAATGGCCCGATGGTCGAATTGTTAGCGCGAGACCCCGAGCGAATGCGAATCTGGAGTCCCACGAACGCGATTCATTCTATCGCGCTTGATTCGCGCAGAAGCGCGCGGCGCAGTGCGATCGCCCACGTCGCGCGCGCGCGAGATGCGCTCGTGTAAACGAGCCAAAAAACATGGGGTGATGAAAGTAACGCTAACGGTCCTCTGGGTCGGCGAACCCGATGATGGTGCTCACCTCTTCCTCGATCGTATCCAGCGCAGGGTTGAGAGTGTTCACGATGTCATCCAGCACCTTGAGCGCGATTCTCTCTCCGACGCGCTTCTGGTACTTAGTGAGGTTCTCCGTCAAGGCCGAGCTGAGGTTCGCGTCGTCTGCGACCATCATCTTGACCTTGTTGATGGCATCAAAGAGAGGCTTCACCACGTCAGTCGTAGCCCACTTCTTGTACCAGCTGTCGCTCTGCGTGGTGTCGTACACCGTGGTCCCCGTGGCCAGGGCGCCAGCGCACCTGCCGATCACCTTGCGGGCAGACACCATCTTGGCCTGGAGAGGCGTCTTCTCCTTCGGCGCCTTGGCGTCGGCGTCAGCGGGGCCCGCAGCGCAATCAGCGCCTGCCGCCCTGGTGGCAGCCGTCCTCTTCCTGCTGCCCTTGCCGACGCGTTGGAAAGCTATGGAAATCCTCGGCCCGAGCGATGGAATAGCGATGGAGCGATGGAATCGCGATTCCAACGCATTTCCATCGCGATTCCATCGCGATTTCATCACGATTCCATCGCGATTCCATCGCTCGGGCCGAGGATTTCCATCGCTATTCCATCGCTCGGGCCGCAGCTGCTGGCACTGGCGTCTCTGGCGCCGCCGTCTCCCCCTCCGCCTCCTGCACAGCGACTGGCGCCGCAGCTGGCGTGGCTGGCGCTGCCTTCGGCGTGGCCGCGGCTGGCGCCACTGGCGTCGGCTGCGCCACTGCCGCCGGCAGCGCGGCCTGCGCCGCGGCAGCCAGCGAGTGCTGGCCAGGCGAATCCTTCGGAGCGAAAATGTGCATCCTCGCACCCTACCTCGTCACCCCTCCCCCTTGCTCCCTCGACCGTCCTCTCTCTCTCTCTCTCTCTCTCTCTCTCTCTCTCTCTCTTCTCTCATATCCGCTATCCCATTCCACCTACTCCTTCCTCCCAACTTCCATCCCCTTGTTCTCTATATCCTCTCCTTCTCCCTTGTATTCCTGCCCCCTCTCCTCCTGCTCCTCCATCTGTTTCTCCTCCTCCCCTCCTCTTCCTCCTCCTCCTCCTCCTCTTCCTCCTCCCCCACCCCCCTCCCTCTCCCGTGCCAAGCGTTTTGGTGCCCGTGGACGTCCTGCTCCCCCCACGTGGTATGCTCCTCCCACGCCGTGCTGAAAGTCTCCCTGAGCCCGAACGAGACGTACAACCCCTTCACCGTCTCCGTCCACTCGTCGTAGGTCACCCACGGCGGGCCCATCGACATGCAGCGCCACATATACTTTGTTGCCTGGGTAACGTCTACGCTGGGTGGCTGGCGACACCCCAGTGGAAGGCGCGTTTTTTTCGGAAACGACGTTTGATTCCTGGAGGGTTCAATGGTTTCACCAGGGGCACACAGAGAGGTAAATAGTTGCTTCCGCCGAAGTACCGCCAGCCAGCCAGCCCTGCCGTTGCCCTCGAGATGGGCGATCCGCCCGATGCTCAAGTACTGGCTGTCCTTCCAGTGGGTCCTCCGATCCTCCGTCGTCTTGGTGAACTTCTTCACCTTCTTGCCGCGCTGCTCAATCGCCCACTTTCTCCGAAACTCGGCCTTCGCCACGTCCCCCGAAACCTGCGCGTAGTCGGCTTTCAGCTTGGAGTCCGCAGCAATCGCGCGCTGCTACCTCCCCGCCTGGGCGGCCTCCTTCTTCCCGCCAGTACTGATCCAGAATCCCTGGGAAGCAAGCGTCGACCAGAACTCGAACTCCTTTCTCTCGTGGGGCTTGAGCGTCTCAACGTGCTTCTTCTCGTCGAACGCAGGCCCCCGCGACGAAGGATCTGTCGGCCACGACGCCGACGCCCCGCGCGGCGTGACCTTGAGCTCGAGAAGGCGCTCGAACACAGGGCCAGCGAAGATCTCGTGCACTTTCTGGGACAGGTCGAACTCGTCGCGCTCGCCGAAGGTGACATCTGGCGCGCTCAGCTTGCCGATGAAGTTCGCCTTGAGTGCGTCCACCTCTTCCAGCGTTGCCCTCTTGGTCCTCGGTGGCGTCTGTAAAGGCTGGTTCCCGAGCCCCCCACGCATGCCGAGAGCTGCCTCCACCATTTTACTTCCAGTAGGCCAGGTGCCGCTCTTGTCTGGTGCTGTCGCCGCGCGTGCTGCTGTCTCCGACGCTGGCACCGTCTCGGCGTCCGCCTCGTAGCCCACGGTCTCCGCCTCTGGGTCCTCCCTTGGGGCCGCCTCCTGCTGCGCCGCCTGCCGCGCCGCCTGCCTCTTCTTGGGCTGAGCTGCCGCCACCTGCTGCGCCGCCTGCTGCGCCGCCTGCTGCGCCCGCTGCTTCTTCTGCTGAGCTGCCGCCTCCTGCAGCGCCGCCTGCTGCGCCTGCTGCTTCTTCTGCTGAGCTGCCGCCTCCTGATGCGCCGCTGCCGTCTCCTGCTGCGCTGTCGCAGCGCCTGCTGCTGCCTGCGCAATCCTTCCTTGTCCTCTTCTCTCCCGCCTCCCCCCCCCGCCAGGACCACCGACCACCGACCATATCCACCGAGCCAGGGCTGCCGGAACCACCGCGACCGCCGACCAGATCCAAGGCGGGGAGGGAGGGGCAGGGGAGGAGCAGAAGGAAGGTTAGCGCCTTGTCCTCTCCCAGCGTCGGCACGGGCTGCGCGCCTGCCCCAGCAGCAGCCTGCGCGGCCATGCTCATGAGGTTGGCCTTGACGGCCTCGGCGTCCTGGCGGAGAGAACAAAGAGGGCGAGAATGGCATGTCCTCCTCCTTCTCCCCCTCCTCCTTCTCCTCCTCCTCACCTCCTCACCCTCCCCCTCCTGTTCTTCCCCTTCCCCCATCCCCCTCCTCATCCTCCTTCCCTGAGGCACTTGGGACGGGCAGGGGCGGGGGAGGAGGAGGAGGAGGAGGAGGAGGAAGAGGAGGAGGAGGAGGAGGAGGAGGAGGAGGAGGAGGAGGAGGGGTGACGTAGGACACGGAGTTAGGGGAGGATGAAGGAGAAAGGAAGTGGAAGACGAGGAGGGGGGGAGGAGGAGGAGGAGGAGCATGAAGAGAGGCGAGGTTGGGTATTGTGAGATGAGATTCCTGCATGCTGCCCATCATGTTAGCGATCTGCATCATCATGCTCTGAAGCATCATGGCCTGCGACTGGCTGGCCTCGCTTTTTGCTGGGGGGGGGGGGGGCATGCGCAGGAGAAGCGGGTGGCGAGCGGAAGGGTGGCACATGACAGCGGAAGGATCATGAGGAATCGAATGGAAGAGCCAGGAGTAGGAGAGGACAGAACATGAGAGGAGGAGGAGGAGGAGGATGGAAGCGGGATGAAGCTTCGGGAAACGAGAAAGGCGACGAAGACGAGGATAATGAGGGATGTGGCCTCCTGCTCTCCAGCGACGCGGCCCCGCTGCGCAGCGGCTGGCGGCTGCGCGGGCAGCAAGGGCGGCGGCGTCTGGAGGTCCGAGGCCGTCAGCAAGGGCTGAGCAGCCAGCTGACTCGCCTCCTGGCTCAGGCCGAGCCGCTCGCTCTCAGAGGAAATGGAGAAGACCTGGCTCTCGTTGCCATTCTTGTCGAAACGAGCCAGCGCCTCCTGGCTCAGGCCGAGCCGCTGATTCCCAGCTGGCGGCGTCGAAGGCTGCGGCCGCCCATCGCGGTAGCAGCCCTTGCTGCCCATGGACGGCTCTTGCCAAGCGGGCGGCTGCGCGTCGTCGGTCGGGCTCGGAGGACCGCGGCGACCAGCGGTCCGCTGGGATGCGGCAAGGGCGGTCTCAAGCTGGCGCTGCTCCTCGGCCGCGAGCTCTGATTGCTCCTCAGCGTCGCGCAGGCTCTCCTGGACCGCAGCCTCCTCGGCATCGCGCTCCTCAGCCTCGCGCGCCGCCTCCTCCTGAGCCGTCCGAGCACTTTCCTCGAGGGTTTGATCTTCATCATCAGCATGCTGTGGAAACGGCTGTTCAGTAGGGGCGTCGGAGCCCTCAGTTTCGTCACTGTCGGCATCTGCATTGCCCTCGCTAGCGACGCCCTCCTCGCGGGCGCTGGCACCCCAATCAATGCCAGACGGCTCGCCCCTCGACTCCTCAGCACTCTCAACCACCTCGACCTCTTCCCCGTCGAGGAGCTGCGTGGAGTCGTCACGCATGGTGGCCGAGGTCGCCACCGTGTCATCCTCCGACAGTGGGCGTTGCGCATCCTGCTTGGACCGCTTCCTGGGCTTCCACGAGCCTCTCGCCAGCGCCTTGGCGATCGGCGTGTTGCGCTTCTGAGGCGCCATCGATTCTGAACTCCTGGGCCCTGGTGCAAGCCGACTCCGAGCCCTGTCAACCATTCGGGCCCGAATGGCCGTGGCGACGTCAAAGAATTGGATGGGGCCCCCCATGGACGTCCAGGGGCTGGCATGGAGAAGGATGAGAAGGAGGAGTGTACTTCGGAGGAGGAGGATGGGGAGAGGTAGGAGAGGGAGGAGAGGGAGGAGAGGGAGGAGAGGGAGGGGAGAAGGAAGGTGAGAGAGGGGCCGAGGAAGTGCTGTGCCTAGTGGGGCGGATTGCTAGATTGCAAAGGGACGCAGCACAACTCCTCCCCCTCCTCGACGCCAGGCTCCGACTCGACGCCAGCGCATTGCTGCGCCTTCGACTTGCCGCCAGACCCCTTCCCCCTCCTACCCCCTGCCCCCTGACTCCTCGTTTCGCCCTCCCGACCCCCTCCCTTCCAGCCCTCCACCTCGTCCTCATACCCCCTCACAGTTGCCATTGCGTGTGTGGCTCGAACCTTTCAAGCGTCTTGTTTCGAGGTAAAGTACTTCGCGCCCCTGCGAGATGCTGTTATATTTGCACTCGTGGCCGCGCGAACTGTTAGTTGGGATTGGCAGCATGACCGTCGCCATTCGACCTGACGTTTTGATTTTTCCTGGCCCAGACCCTGGCGCACAACGCAAAGGCGCCGGGAATGAAATGCGAATCTATGTTCATATAGATTCGACCCCACCTGATCGGCTCGTGGCCAATCTAGCACCTCACATCGAGGAGCGACGACGGGATGCCGTACTCGTCGTCGAGGGCCCCGCCGATCTCCTTCTTCTCGTGGCTCTCGTTCACGCCTCCCTGCTGGCCGCTCCGGTGATCGTCGATATGAGTCTTGTCCTCCACGACCGCGACCTTCGCCCGCTTGGTGATCGCCCCGTCGGCCAGCGAAGATTCCTGCACAGCCTTCTTCGCAGCCTTCCTCTTGGGCTCAGTCGCTGTCACTGCCTCCCTCTTCTTCGTTGACTGGGGCTCTTCCTGCGCGGGCTTCGAGGCTGGCGTCGCAGGTGTCGTCGCTGCCAAACTCAACGCCTTGGCCTTTCCCTTCGCCTTGGCCCTCCCAACTGCCTTCTTCGCAGGCACGTCGCTAGGCTCGCCCTCGTCGCCTCCGTCACCAGATCCGCCGTCACGAGGGCCGCCCTTCTGCGTCTTCCCGCCGCTCTCCTTGCCGCCCTGCGAAAATGAAAGAGGGATGGGGGCTGTGCAGGGGGTGGGGATGAGACTTAGGATCTCGCTGAGAATTCCACGGGGCACCGATGAAATCCCATCGCAATTCCATCGCCGCCGCCGCGAAATTCCATCGCGATTCCATCGACAGCCTCGTCTCCCACTCCCCAGCCCCCTACCCCTCCCTCATTATATAAGGCCTGCTGTCCTGGATCGCCGCCGCAGACCCCGAAGTGGACTTGTCCTTTTTGTTGTTCTTGAGGTGGTCCCTCTTGATATCCTCGGCCATGGCCTTGTCGAGTTTCCGTGAAGCCAACGTTGAGGAGGCACTCTTTTGCTGGGCGCTCCTGGCCGTAGTTCACCATCTGGAGCACCTGCGCTTTGCCACCAGCGCCGTGCTTCCAAATGACCATCCATCGGCCCTTCCTGCAGTGGTCAACGTAGGCCAAAGACCACTTCTCGTCCTTGTTCTTGCCCTGCAGCTCCTGAATCACGTTGGTCCCCTTCTTCGTCGGCGTCTCCTCGAATTCCTCCGCCAACGTGTGCGGGATGACCCACGATAGCATCTTGCCGTCCGAGGTCCACGTGGCCTTGAGCTCCTTGACGCCAGGCGCTGGACGCGCAGGAACGTACTCTGGCATCGTGGAGCCCTTCGCGTCGACTGGCAGCCTCCACGCCGAAACCATGGCCTCGTCGAAGCCGAGGTGGAAACCGCTCATTTGAGCAAGGACCTTCGAACCGTGCTTCTTGGCAGCATTGTTGAAGAACTCCAGCGGCGGTGCGTCCTCGCTGCCTCCCTCCTCGGCGTCGTCCTCGCCGCCTCCCTCCTCTGCGTCGTCCTCGCCGCCTCCGTCCTCTGCGTCGTCCTCGCCGCCTCCCTCCTCTGCGTCGTCCTTGCCGCCTCCCTCCTCGGCGGTGTCCTCGCTGCCTCCCTCCTCGGCTGCAGCACCTGCCTCCTCGGCGCCGGCCGCGGACGTGGCCTCCGCGGCAAACTCCTGGGCCCACTTCGGCGGCCTCAGGGAGAACATCCAATCGGATTCAGTATGAATCCACGGGAAATCGAATGGAATCTCATTAATTCCATTGGAGTTCCATAAGAATTCCAATGGATTTCGTTTGAATTCCACTGGAGGTCTCTGTCTGGAGCGGTGCTCCGCTCCGTTTCGAAAAAAAGTCTCATTGCTTTCTTTCTCCTTCCTGCCCCCTCCTCTCCTCTTCACTTCCCACCCCCTCCTCTACCTCCTCTACCTCCTCCTCCTCCTCCTCCTCCTCCTCCTCCTCCTCCTCCTCCTCCTCCTCCTCCTCCTCCTCCTCCTCCTCCTCCTCCTCTTGCTCGACCTCCCCCTGTACTCACCTCCTCTTTCTCCTCGTCTTCCTCGTCCTCCTTCTCATCGCCTCCCTCCTCCTTGCCGTGCCCACGAGCCTGAATCCCTCGCGCACGGTGAGTGCGTCGCGTATGTGGCCGAGCATGGCCCTGATCTTCTTGGCGTTCTGGTCAGCCCCTCCCCTCGTTGGCTGGACAGCCGCCAGATCTCCTCGTGGTCGCACGCGATCTTGTAGAGCGCTGCCTTGGGCAGGCGGGAGATAAAAAACATCGAAACTGTTCCGAATCGAATGCCTGCAATCCGAAGGATCTTGATTTTCGAAGAGGGTCGAACTCAACAAAAAATTCTAAGGGATCAAACTCGGAAAGAGTCTAGGGACGAGAAGGGGGTCCTCGTCTCTCTCCTCCCTCCTCTCCTCCCTCCGCCTGTTCTCCTCCCTCCTCCCCTCTTCTCTCTCCACCGCCTCCTCCATCTCCCTCCCTTCCTCTCCACCACCCTTCTCTTCTCCTCCGCCTTTCCTCTATCTAACACCCATCAAGCCTTCGCTGCCCGCTGCGTCACGTTGGCGTGCGCCAGCTTGCGTGTGCTCTTCAAGAGCAGCCCGTGGTACTTGAGGACGTCACTGTCCTTCCTGCCGCTCTGGCTGGTCGCGTAGTCGATTGCGTCGACGGTGCGGATGTGGAGCCTCCACACCGTGTACAGCGCCTCGTCGTCGTCGTTGCAGCTGCTGCGGGGCGCCGCCTTGGGCAGCTTTCCGTCATCCTCCTTCCTTCTCCCCCCTTCTCCTCCTCCCTCCCCCTCGTCCTCCTTTCTCCATCTCCTCCTTCCTCCTCCTTCCTTCCTTTTCCTCCTCCTCCTCCTCCCCCTCTTCCTCCTTCCTCCTCCTTCCTCCTCATCTTCCTCTTCCTCCTTCCTCCTCCCCCGTCATCGCCCTCCTCTTCTGTCCGCTCTCTCCTCCTTCTTCCTCATCCTTCCTCTTTCTCCTCCTCCGTCTCGGTTTCGGATGGCCTGTTGTTTTTGCGCCCCCCCCCTTTTCGTCTTGATTTTCGAAGGCGGAAGGGGGGGGTGAAGGGGATAGTGCGGGCGGAGCGGTCGTTGACCCTTCGCGCCGTCGGCGGCTGCGAAGGCTGCGCAGCCATGGCGGCGCAAGCCGCGCGGCCACCTCGTGGCGGGGCGCGGTGGCGCTCCGCCGGTTCGTTTGAACCGACGGCGAGGCACGGCGAGCCGACGACACGCCCCCGCCCCTCTTCGGAGGACCTCCCCCCCTGGAACCCCCAAAAACTCAATCCTTCGCCGCGTTCGCGGCTGGTGCGTGGTAGAATGCCGAGATGCTGTCTGGTATGGCTTCACCTCAACACCTTGTTATGCTAGCGTGCTGCTCTGACATTGCGTTCATGTCCATAACGTATATACGTGTGTGCGTGTGCTCTTATATTGTGTGATGCGTGCGATAAGACTAGCATTACATGTATAGAATAATGAAACATATGGATATATAACATCAACGCCATTGTGGCGAATACTACTTGAGCCAACGCCAGTTCATGCTTACAACATAAGCAAAATGAAGTTAAACACTGCACTTCATTTTTTGAAGTGATTAGACCTCAGGGGTTAGCCGCTCGCTACACGGCGGCTTGGACCGCCCGATTTGCGCGCGGCGTCCCCGGCCCTCACGATCCCCCCATTCCTCCCCCTCCCCTCCTCCTCCTCCTCCTCCCCCTCCTCCTCCCTCCTCCTCCTCCTCCTCCTCCTCCTCCCCCCTCCTCCTCTTCCTCCTCCTCCTCCTCCAAATCCTCCTCGTCCTCCTCCTCCCCCTCCTCCTCCTCCCCCTCCCCCTCCTCCTCCTCCGCTCCCGCCTCCTCTTCCTCCTCTTCATCCTCGTCCTCCTCTTCCTCTTCTTCCTCCTCCTCCTCTGCCTCCTCACCCCCCCCATTCCCCTCCTTCTCCGTTCCCTCCGCCTTTTTTCGTGAACTTTAGAGGCGACGAGGCTGTTGGCGTGTTCGTTCTTTGTTTGGTGTTTTTTGCCAGCTGTGGCGCTTTTTTGTTTTCAGGGTTCCGTGGCCACCTTTGTTTCCGGTTGGGATTCCAGCTCCAATCGCGGAGCCGTTCGTTGGTCGTTTCCGGTTGATGTTTTCCGTGCCGCTATTGTTTTCCGGGAGCGTTGGAAAGGAAACGTTTTTGGTTGCAGCGCGCGTTGGCAGCGCGCGAACGTCAAGGTTGTGTTTCTCTGGCGCCTCAGCGACAGCAGGGGCGAGGATCGCGTTGGGCTCAGAAAGGGGGGGTCCGTTCTCGGGCGTTGCTCGCGACGTCCAGGTCGGGGGCCCGTTCGGGGGCCGAGGCTTCTCGCGGCCAGACGAGTATCTTCGTTCCTTATCGCGCGATCCTCGCGGTAGCTTTCAATCGGGCATGTCCTTGCGCAGGAGGAAGGGTTCAGGGACGATTCATCGGCTTTGTTGGTTATGTTTGCGAATTGTTCGATGTTTTCCCAAACTCCCACGTAGGAGGGCAAACCCGACCGAATGGTAACACGATAGTTGTGAGGGGTACGTGGACATCCTGTCCGGGACCGCCCCGTGGCTGTCGTTTGTGTTCTCGAGCTGCCGAAGCCAGGCTGGGCCCCTTCACTCTGTTTCCTCGCCCCCCCCCCTCGTCGGCGCAAACAAGGGGAACGAGGAACTATGAGGTGGAATACTGTTACAGTGGAGCCCATGCCAACAACAACCCTGGTTGCATCCAGGGTGTCCTGGGTTTTTGGGGTTCCGGTGTCTTTGCCATGGGAACCGTGACGCTTCCACGCCAAAAATCAATGGACGTTTTGGCGTCTCAGGGTTGGTTGTTTGCGGAAGGTTTCTTGTAGTCGAGATCTTGTTGTAAGAACCTGCGGCAACCACCGCATCCGGGTGGGGGAAGACATGGCGTGACCTTCTCCATCCCGGTCCTCCGGCACCATCCGCTCTGGCCCCATTTGGGCGGCATCCACCGTCCCCCCCAGGGCACCCCCTTCCCCAGGGCACCCCTCCTCGCTTCTCCCCCAGAGGCCCGCTCCCTTCGTGGGCTCCCCAGGAACCCGGGCCCCAACCGACCTCCTCTGGTCAGGGCCGGGGCCTCCGAAACCCCGCGCGCGATCCGACTCGATGCGATTCGATTCGCTGGCCAGGGCCGCGGTTCCGATTCGGTTCGATTCGTGTCGGTTCACTGGCATCGATCGAGGCCCGCCTGCGCCAGCCGCGGCGATCCGATCCCGATTCGATTCTGGACGATTCGCTGGCGATCCCGTTCGTTTCCGATCCGATCCGGCTTCGGCTTCGCGATCCGATCTGGCTCTGCTCTGCCAGGGTGGCGTCTCGCCCTCCTCCCTCCCGTGCTCTCCTGGGGCTCGGTGCCTGGCGCCCTCCAGCGTTTCCTTCTGCTGAACAGGCTGCGCCATGCTATACGGTTGTAACTACCGTATAGCATGGCGCAGCCCCAACGAATGCCCACGAACTACTAGTTCGTGGGCATTCGTGGATGACGGATTTCGCAAAGAGAAGGAGGAGGCGGAGGAGGAAAAGGAGGATGAGGAGGAGCAGGAGGAGCAGGAGGAGCAGGAGAAGCAGGAGAAGCAGGAGCAGGAGGAGAAGGAGGAGGAACTTGAGCAGGAGTAGCAGGAGGAGGAGGAGGCAGAGGAGGAGGAGGAGGCGGCGGATGGGCAAGAGGAGGAGGAGGAGGAGGAGCAGCAGGAGCAGGAGCAGGAGCAGGAGCAGGAGCAGGAGCAGGAGCAGAAGGAGGAGGAGGAGGAGGAAAAGGAGGAGGAGTAGGAGGAGAAGGCGGAGGAGGAGAAGGAGGAGGAGGAGGGGTAAGAGGAGGAGCAGGAGCAGGAGGAGAAGGAGGAGGAGGAAGAGGAGGAGCACGAGCAGGAGGAGGAGGAGGAGGAGGAGGAGGAGAAATTCTTTACGCTTCGCGTGCCCCCACCAGCCCATCTCACAGCAGCACCTCTTGTGAAGCATGCCGACTGTGTGTATCAGGCGTGTGTCCGCTGGGCTCCGCATAGCTCCCCTGTTTCTCCTTCCTCTCGCTTCCGTGTAGTGGTAATAGTAGTAGTAGCAGTAGTAGCGACACGACAAGTTTCAGTGGCAGTAGATGTAGGTGTCGTGGTAGAAGGAGTAGTGCTCGCAGTAGTAGTAGTAGTAGTAGTAGTAGTAGTAGTAGTAGTAGTAGTAGTAGGATTAGGAGGCAGAGCAGCAGTAGTACGATGAGTAGTAGCAACAGTAGTTGTAGTAGACCTCGTAGTAGCAGTAGAAGTAGTAGTGGGAGTAGTAATAGTAGGAGTCATCGTAGTAGTCGTAGTAGTCGTTGTAGTAAATGTAGACGCAGTAATGGTAGTGCCATCGCCGACGAGGAACCCCAGCGAAGCATGCCGACAGTTGTCTGGTGCAAGCATGTGTCTGTTTCCCTGTACGTGTAGTCTATGGTCCGAAGCAGGAGGAGTCGGAAGAGGAGGCGGGAGGGAAGGAGTTGGGAGGCAAGACAGAGGGCGGCCGTCGTCGAAACCAGCGATCTTTCCCGACCAGCGTTGTTGTCGTTGCCACTCTGGCTTCTAGTATTGGAGTGTGGCTGTGAGCTTCGCTCCGCCTACCCGTAATAGTCTCCGCCTGCTAGCATCATCTTTGCGGCTGGCATGGAGAAGCGCCTGTGCTTTGTTGAATTTTTGCTTGCCGCGGGGGCTCCTGGAAGCGAGCGCGCAGAATATTGGTTGCCGGCACTCTCGCTTCATGTTGAGCTTCCACAGTGCGGTCGGCGCGCGGCACTTTCTTTCCCATGGCTTCGAATGTGAGGGCGATGACGATGACGACGATGACGAAAGGACAACAACGGCGCCGACGACGACGACCACGACCACCACGTCAATGGTGACTTGGCTTGCGGCCCGAACGCACGCGCATACTGTGTTTTTTGGCGCGAGGTGGCTGGTGTGCGCAAATTCCGCACGTAGCTCAGCACCGCTACGAGATCTCCATTTTTGCATCTGATGTGAGTCATATTCTTCTCCATTCGCCCCGCGTTCGTGTCAGCAGGTCGTCGTGGCGGTTAGCGCTCGGTGACATGCAGGCGCGGCGGTCATCGCGAGATGTCTCAGAGACGCGCCACTTTCGAGATTTTCTCGGCACGATCCATCGTCATTGCGACATCAGACCATGGATCCCCCTCCACACCTATACATGCATGCATTCAATACAGAAGCACGCATAAATCAAAGGCGGTCCGACACACATCAAGAAAGCACAGAAAGACATGCGCAGAAGTTCAACGCCTTCCTTTGCCTCTTCCTAAGAGAGTAAGAGTGGTGCGCCATTTTTCCTGCGGACGTTGAGTAGGCGCATGTCGAGGTCTGAGAGTCGAAGTTCCAAGTGTCGTCTGCCGCGCTCGCGCGCAGGTGACGCGTGGAGCGTTACGCAACGCGTGGGCTGAAGTGGTTCGCTTTGCCTTCTGGAAAAACGGGACACGGTAGATTTAGGTGGAACGCTCTTCGTAGTCGCGCAGGAGCACAGCGCGCTGAGAGGTCTTGCAGGTATGCAAGAGCTCGAGGCTCTCAACATGACCGTCAGCGTATCCCGTCACAGTCCATGTAGTGGATCGAGGCGTATCGTGCCTCAGGGTGTCCAGGGGCATGGGGTCTAGTTCTCTCGCGTTGCAGATTTCCCCGGTTGTCAGGATATAGTACTTCACAAGGTTGTGCTTGGTGCAGTTCCAGGTAATTTCCAGGGTTCTCACAGGGTGTCTACGTGTAGCATGGCTGATAATGGACACCTCAATCCGTCGGCGATTATCGAGTGCCACGTTTCAGACATGTCATGTTGTGTTGCTTGTGTGGTGTCCTGTGGAATCGTCTGCGATCTTCTCCAAGTTTGGTGTTCGAGTCAGTACTCCCCGGCGACGACGTCGACGAAAACGACGACGTCGACGGCCCTGCCGCTCGCTCGGGGCTGCCGTCTTCGCTGCTGCAGCGTTCGTTTCTCTCGAGGAGTATCTCGACGATTCTTACGTTTGGCTTCAAGGGCGGCCTACGCTCCCTCGTTCGGGTTTCTTGTTTTGCTGGGACGTGTTCTAGGAGTCGTTCGGGCCGTTCGTTCGCGTGTTCTGCTTCGCAAATGTTCTGTGCGCCCCTGGCGCCGCTCGTCCTGGCGTTAGTCGTTGGGGCCCTTCCTTGTGCAAGAGTTTCTCGAGATCCTCGGGGTGTTGCAGGTTCGGGCGCCGCGCCTTGGTGTGAGTTCTTTGGCCTTCTCATTGTTTGTGAGTGGTTGGCGCGCGTTGTGGTCTGCGACACATTTGGGCTGTTCGTTGTGCGAGTCGTTCGGGCTCTTCGTCCTGCTGCGAGTCGTTCGGGCCTGTTCCTTGCGTGTGAGTCGTTCAGGCCCGCCGTGGTGTCCGTCTTCCAGGCCCGTCGTCCAGTTGATAGCCGTTCGGGTTCGTCCGCGTGTGTGAGTCGATCGGGTTTCTCGTGGCGCGAGCAGTTCGGGCTACTGGGGCTAGTGGGGGTCGTTCGGGCCTTTCCGTGTGCGTGAGACGTTCGGGATCGTCCTGCAATGAGTCGTGACCTCTGGTAGAATTGAAATCGGTCGTTCCGCTCTTCGTCTTCTTCCTCCTTTTCCTTCTCGGAGTTCTTGTCGTGCGGTCACGCAGGTTTTCACGTGAGTGGTTCGGGCCAAGACGCCGAAGGCTAAGGAGCGCCCAGGAGTGCCCCAGCGTTGTCGTCGCTGTTGCCACTTTGGCTTACAGCATTGCGGTGCGGCTGTGAGCTTAGCTCCGCCCATCAGCAAAAGCTTCTTTCTCCAGGTTTCCTTGCTGTCGGCATGGAGAGGTGCTGGTACGCCCTGGTACTTAGGCTAGCATAAGGGGCTCCTTGGAGCGAGCAGGGCGAGGAGTCGGTGATCACGCCTCCTTTTTGTGGCAAGGACCGATCGTCGCCGCACTGCCGTCGCCCAGCGTACATGGCGGAGTGCTTGCCGCCAGAGCTAGTTCTGCACATAAACTTGAACGCCGTCAGGGCAATAGTGTTCACGAAGCAGGATGTCGCGGTCAAATTCGCTCACATTACGAAGCAGCCGATGCAGGATGGCAGCGGTGACCTCAATTGCATGAGGGAGCTCGTCGCTCAGGTAGGCACGAGTTTGTATTTCCATGCGTGCAGCATGAAACCGTTCACCGACCAGGACGCCCGTTGGCGCGTAGACTTCGTCGGCGACGTTGCAACTGTGAAGCATCGCATGTCGGGGATGATAAGTACGCTGGAGTGTCGATCATGGGCATCCAGGGCAATGCGCGTAGCGCAGGTTTTTGAGACCCTGTCATTGCTCACCCTCACGTGAGCCCACTTAGTTGGAAGCAGCTTATCGGAGCGGATCGCTCTATGTCGGCACGGCAGCGCCGAGAAATGAGTACGCTATTCGCATCAGGCGCAGTGGACTACGAGCAGTCCTTCCTGTTCGGCGGCATCGTTTTTACCCGCAAGAGCTTGCTGTGAAGGGTTTGGTGTATTTCGCTGTGACGATGGCGGATCTCTCGTGCAACAATTCGGCAGGTTTGTTTGGTGCTCCGCGTGGGTGCATTGGGTGAAGTGGTCAAGCTGATGTCTAGGCGCTAGGTCTCACTGGAATGGCTGATGGGGTCACCCAGTCCGACCAGATAATCATCTCGTTCGTATCTCTGCAACATCTGTGCGAAGCAGATTGGCAGTTTTTTCCTCGGCGGGCGCGCTGAGAATTCCAGGCGGTCCGCTACGGAATTGCCGAAGGAAGAGCGTTGGTGGTGCGTAGCAGTGATGTTGCTCGAGGACCCCGACGGCGGCGGCATGGAAACGTCGAAAGCGGCGACGACGACCACGACCACGACGGCGACGACGACGATGACCGCTCGACGACGACGACGACGACCACGACCACGACGACGACGCCGTCGCCGAAGACCACGACGACGACGACGATTCGTCGAGGACGTCGTCGAGACAACGACGACGACGACTACAACGAGAACGAGAATGGCGACGCTGACGACGCCGACGCCATTTCGACGACAGGGGGGCACTCCTGGTAGCGCTTTCATTCTGGAGAGCGAGCGGAACGCTCGCGGCCATCCTTTTTGTGCCTCGATGTGGCAGGGTTGCTGAGGCAGGTGAGATCGGCCATGACCCGTGCGGGCTCGCCGCTGTCTCTCAGGATGATGTTTCACTCCTGGCTCCCTTGGCCTCGCCTTCGTGTCAGCATCGTTGTTGCGTTGACCGTCCGAGGACATGCAAGCGCGGTCGTCACCGCGGAATGTTCCCGGGACGCGTCACCGACGAGCTTGTTCATGCATATTCTCGCCCTCTTGCGACATTCAGGGGCCCTTCTTGCCCAATACATGCACGCACATACATGGAAAACGAACACGCAGAACAGTCCACTCATCCACAATAGTAACACAACAGAAACACCCGACAGAGTTGGAACCGTTCGTCTCGCTGCCGAGGGCGGTCGATGGAGCGCTCGCCAGGTCTGGAAGGTGAACTTTCGATGTTCCGTACACTGCGTTCGTGCGCAGTAGGCTCGTCGTGCGTTCCGCACCGTGCTGGCTGAACTGCACCCGCCTTGTCGTCTCAGAGTAGGATAGGGAGAAAAAAAGAGAAGGAACAAATAGTACAACGTATAAGACATAGAATAGGATCAAGGTTTCCCCGAAGGTTGCAGGGTCAAACAGCCTTCGGAGGGCCCCCCGAGATAATGCCAGCGTTCAGTTCTGTGCGTTGCAGATATGTGCTTTGTTGTGGTCTCCCATGATGTAAGGTGTGGCGGGCCACTCGTCCTTCCTCGTGTGAGTTTTTTCGGCCCCTTATTGTGTGTGAGCCGTTCGGACCGCTCATGGTGTGAGTCGTTTGAGCATTTCGTCTTTGTGTGCCCCGTTCGGGCCCCTCCTTGGGCGTGAGTCGCTTGGGCTTCTCGTGGTGTGAATCGTTCGGGCCCCCCGTCCTGGTGTGAGTCGTTCGGGGGCTTTCTTGCGTGTGAGACGGTCGGGTTCGTCGTGGTGTGCGTCCTTCGGGCCACTCGTCCTGGCGTGAGTCGCTCGGGCCCCTCCTTGTGTGTGAGTCGTTCGGGTTCGTCGTGGTGTGCGTCGTCGGAGCCCTTCGTCCTGCTGTGAGTCGTTCGGAATTTTCTTTGTCTGTTCGTCGCTCGGGCGTTTCGTGGCGTGAGAAACATTTGGGATCTTCCTGGTGTGCGTCGTTCGGGGGCTTTCGTTTTGGTGTGAGTCGTGCGGGGTTTCCCTTGTGTGTGAATTGATCGGTCTGCTTGGGTATCAGTAGTTCGAGTTCGTCGTCCTGGTGAGGGTCGTTTCGGAGCTTTCTTGTGTGTGAGTGGTCGGCCCTCCCGTGGTGTGAGTAGTTCGGGCTTCGTGGCCTAGTGGGACTCGGTCGGGCCTCTCCGTGTGTGTGTGTGAGTCGTTCGGGATCCTCATGGAGCGAGTCGTTCGGGTCCTTCGTCGTGGTGTGAGTCGTTCGGGCCTCTCCTTGTGTGTGGGTCGTTGGGGGTCCTCGAGGGCTCAGTCGTTCGGGTACCTCGCCACCGTCTCGTAACCTTGCCAGTGGGCCCCATGCGTCTCCATGTTCTCAATTGGGTGGAAGAATGCGCAGCGCGCAGCACGTCGTCACAAACAATGCCTGACATTACTTGTAACCCTGTCCATAGGTGACTCCTGGTAAACTTTTACTCGATCGTTCCGTCCTCCTTCTCATTATCGGATCTCTGGTGGTGCGCGCGCGCAGGTTCTCACGTTAGTGGTATGGTGAGAACGTCCGCGGGAGCGGAATGCTTTCGAGTTTCGGTGTAATCATTGCATGACGCAGGGAGATGGCGTTTGAGGTTCGTTAGTTCGTGCGTCGACGGTCCACGGCCCAGGAGGGCCCAGGAGGCGTGCGCATCGCGTATGAGGTTTCCAAAAATGCCCCCAGAAAGTCCAGAAGGAATGCTGATCGCTACGGTGCGGGCTTGGGTTCTGCAGGATTGGGGGACGCCGCTGGTAGAATTGCCGAGACGGTGTCGCATTTGCGCGAGGCCCCGGGAGGGTCCGAAGATGTGTCTTGGGATCATGAAGGGCCTCATGAGTGGCCGAAATCCACAGGTGCTCTACACTTGTAGTCGCTGTTGCCATTCTGGCTCACAGCGCTGCGGTGTGGTTGTGAGCTTAGCTCCGCCTATCAGCAACCTTTTCTGCCCTTCAGCTTTCTTGCGGTCGGCATGGAGAGGTGCCCGTACGCCCTTGTAACTTTGTTAGCAACCGGGGCTCCTTGGAGCGAGCAGGAGGAGGGCAAGGACTTCGAGGAGTTCATGGTGAACACGTTTGGAGCATCGCTCCATGATGGCGTTCCGTCGGGAAGTCAAGATGCAGAATTTATCTGCGCCCATCCGGCTCGGAACGGGTCGAATTGTTTGCTCAAGGGTCGTGCCGCCTGCCAATTTCCAGATGCAGTAGAGACTCCGCGTGTCATTCTCGCAGTTCGTGGTGCATGGTTACCGCGTGGCGAGTCTGACGTCATCCACAGTGCATTGCCTGGCAAGCACTTGTTGAAGTTCTGGGTGGCAGTACGTGCCGATTAGGAGGTGGTCATTCCTGTTTCTTTTGCGCCATATCGTCGTCGCTCAGCAGACATTGCGGATTGTCTACCGCCACATCTAGCTCGTGCAATCAAACTGAACGCCGTGAGAGGCATAGAGTTCGCGGAGGAGGCCCTCACGCAGAAGTTCGCTCACATTGCCAAGAGGCCGAGGCAGGATGGCTACGGTGAGTTGAACTGCATGAGGAAACTCGTCGCACAGTTAGGTACGAAAGAGCCTCCCCCTCCCGAGCGGCCCAGCACTTCCTGGAAAGCTTGCGGTGACACGGTTTTTGCGCCCGCAGATATCGTGGCTCGGGGGTGCAGTTGCGCCCGATTGGTGAAGTTCGCCGTGCACATGTCCGTGGACTGTTGTGGCTTGGGGCCCAGCAGCGTGGCTCGCAAGACCAGGTTCAACTTCGAGTCCGAGATCGTGCCGCCCTTGCTGCGTGCTGCGAAGGGCAAGTTGATTTGCGAATTGCGGACGGGGTCTGTTCGCAACGAAGATGTGGTGCGTCTGAAGGTTCACGACGACAATCTCGGTAGTGCTACCATCGTGTGCAACATGCACACGTACACTGACAGGGATGCTAGTTGGCGCGTAGATTCCGACGGCGACTTCGCAATTGACAAGCATCGCATGTTGTGGACGATAAGTACGCGCGTATTGTCCCACATGGGCATCCTGGACAATGCGCTTAGCGCAGGCTGTCGAGACATTCGCATTGCTAGCCCGCACGTTAGCCCAGATATCCTGGACACTGCCTATCGGAGCGGAACGCTTCATGTCGTAACGGCTGCGCCGAAGAAAGATTACGCTACTCGCATCACTCTGGAGCCAGAGGTGGCTGAAGAGGGAGAGTATCTCGGCGTTATCCTGGACTGGGTTGGCAATCGAGTATACCAGCACGATGCTCTTGTCCGCAGCGCTACTGTGGAGAATACTCTGGGCCTCGGCGCTCTGCGGGCTGCGTTTTCCATAATGCAACCTGGGTCTGCCCCGTCAGTCGCAGTGGGGAATGTGCTTCAGAACAGAGTGTCTCCATCGTCTCCTTTCATCGAGTCGGTATTGCGCAGGCGCTGCATTCAGCTGTCGGACGATCAGAAGCGTTGCTTGGAGATCATCAGCGCCTCGGACAATCATCACCTCATGATCCAGGCTTTTGCAGGTACTGGGAAGTCGCTACTGCTGGCTTTGCTGGTGGAGACAGCGTTGCAGCACGTCAACAAACAAAATGGCGCAGTGGTGATCGTGACTCCTTCGCGCAATTTGCGGGACTCCATATTCCAAGGTCCAGATTTCTTCAACAAGGTGTTTGTGGCTTCTGACTTCGGGCCCCGAGTTATTTGGCTTGGTCGGCCTTCAGATGCCCCTGCGGCGTTGAACACATGGGAAAATAAGGTTGCGGATTTGGTGAATGAACAGCTGCATTTCCTGCGCGCACAGGTGCAACAGCTTGAAGTCTTGCAGCTACGTCCTGCTTATCAGAGTATCATGGTTTTCCGCATGTCTTGGAAAGACTTGCCAGCGGCCAGATCTGTCGTGATTGGGGACGCGGAGTTCGCGGCGTTGGAGGTGTTCCGCGACCTTGCTCGCCAACGCATGCGACAGATTTTCGCCATCAAGCGGAAAAGGGCGGAGCTCTGGGAGAACGTCATCAAAGAAGGCACCAGCGGTTACCTCATCGTGTCCACAATGGATTATTTCGTCAAGTGGCGGGCGGGAGCCATCAAAGGCTACCTGAACCGTTTGTTGAATCGCCTGGACATCAGCCTGTTCTGCATGGAAGAGTTTGAGTCCTACGACGTTTCCCAAGTTGTGGCTGCTTTGGCGAATGTGTCTGTACAGACACTGCTCATGGTAGGGGATCAGCATCAGAGAGTGGAAAATTTCGGTGGCCGACGTGCCCGCTCCACCGTCAGTTCTGACAGCCCGGAAGGCGTGCTGCCCTTCGCTCCGCATGGCCTGGAAGGTGATGGCGAGGATTACACCGCGTCGGCAGTGAGCGTAGCTCAGCCCACGCAGTCCGCTCCGACAGGAAGCGTGGCCGTCCCTGAGGCCCGTCCGTGGTATGAATGGTGCCTGGAGGCCGAGAATGCAGTTCTCGACGTTTGCAAAAGGTGCGGCGAGGATGCGTGCAACTACGTGGCGTATTGTTTTGACTTCGCCAGCACTTTTGCTTCCGACGCCGCTGTCGCTCGTGATACTAAATTGCAGCACGTATTCTACGACGGCGGCCAGTGGTGGAGGAGTCAAGTGCGGGGCAGTGATAAGTCGGCTGGCACCCCCTCTTGTTCGAATGTTTATGTCACGCCGTTGCCGCAGATTTGTGTGAATATCGGAATCTTCAGGAGGAGGGGCAAGCTTTCCCACGACCCACGGTGCTGATCATCATGCCTCTGAGCAGGTCAGCAATCCCGCTGTGTTGCTTGATGCAAGCTGTTTTCGATGACTCAGCAGTGGGCCCAGAGGTCGTGCAAGTGTCGCTCCCTTTGAATGTGAGGGGGGAGAGCGTCCCAATAGTTCACTGCGTACGGCATCGTCGCACAGTGCGTGCTCAGGACCAATACGCTGGGACGCAAAGGAACTTGAACCAAGAGCACATCAACGTGACGCGCGGGGTGATGAAGACTTGCATGTGGGTCGAGGTACAACCCTTCGGGCATCCAGGAAAGCCCCGCGAGGCTCGCCATGAGTATGTCGGCGGAGGGTCGAAGGACGAGTTTTGCTCCGAGTACGCGAAGCGCAGGAACGAACATATCTGGGTGAACAACCTGCCGTGGGGCATTCTCGAATAACGCTCGAATATAGAAGCGTCGTATCACGGCTGCTTTGCGGTTCGCCTTCTGCCTGATGTTGTTCGTCGTGTGCAGGATATCGCTTATGATGTGTGGTGGAAGCTGGATCGGAGCCAGATTCCCAACTTGCCAACTCTCGGCCAGGGACGCAGCGACTACAAGTCCTTCGATGATGTCCTAGCGCAAGCTGCTGGCGCAGGCACCTCTCTGGCACAATTCGTGCGCGCGCCTGCCAGGTCGCTGCGGGATTTGGGCCATGGAGCGGCAGCCGAGCGATGGAACGTGCAGGATATGCACGACAAGGTGAAGTGCGATGTGGACGTGATGAATTGGATGCCCGCCTTGAGGTTCGGCCATTTGTTGCTGCCGTGCGCCACCGCAGAGGTGAGCTCCGAAGAAAGCAAAGGCGCGACGCGCCTCTGCTTTCCATTTCTTCATGCTCACGCTGGCCTGGAGGTCGAGAGCGCTATAACAGGACTCTGCAGCCTGGCGTGGTTTCTGTCGTTCGTGCTGGACAAAGATCTCGTGTTGCATGCGCGGGTGAGCAGACAACTACATACACTGCGGGTCATAGGGGACGATGGGGACCTGTGGTTCAACAAGGCCTGCCAGTCCGGACGCACAGCCACAGCCATCAAGGAAAAGGGCAAGAGCGCCGTCTACATGTACGTTGGCGGCGGGGCAGTGGACCACGAACAGTTTTTCCTCTTGGGCGGCATCGTAGTTATCTGCAAGAGCTGGAAGTGGGCGGCTTTGGTGTACTCAGCGGTGAGAATTGCGGGTCTCGCGTGCAACAATTCAGTAGGCCACTTGGAGTCCGCGTTGGATATCTGCGACGAGACCGAAGCAAGTGAGTCGTCTGCTGAGCTCACATCTGCGACGCCATCACCCGTTGATGAGTTCCGCCACCTGACTGAGGAGATGTGGGTCTCTGTTGGTGAACTATGTGACGTTTTCACGGCCGATGTCGAAGTGCAAGGGCGCACTGGGATGAGCGAAAGGGCCACGCACGCCGACTTAGTAGGTATCGAGTTAGCATCTCTGCTAGACTCTCTTGAAGCAGGTGTGAAGGCTTTGCTCGACATGAGCGCTTAGATGTCCAGTCTTTCTGCTACGGGAGCTGTTGCGGTGCGTAGCAGTGATGCTCGGTGGAGGACGCCGACGGCGACGACGTCGAAAACGTCGAACGCGACGACGACGACCACGACTACCGCGACGACGCCGACGATGACCGCTCGACGACGAGGACGACCATGACGATGAGGACGACGACGACGACGCCGACGCGGAGAACGACGACGACGACGGCGCCGACCCGACGACGATGTCGTCTAGACAACGACGACGACGACAACGACATCGAGGATGTGAATGGCGACGCCGACGACGCCGACGCCACGGCGACGACAGGAGGCGCACTCCTCGTAGCCTCTTCAGTCTGGAGACCGAGCGGAATGCTCTCGCTCATATTTGTTTTTTTTTTTCTCTCGTTGTGGCATCGTTGCTGGAGTAGATGACATCGTCCATCATGTTGATTGCCTCGACACTTTTTCTCGTGCTGCATCTTTCACTCCGTGGCCCACTGGCCTCGCTTTCGCGGCAGCAGCGTTGTTGCGGCCAAAGCCCGAGGAGATGCAGACACGGTTGCCACCGCGGCATGCCCCAGACACGCGCCTCTGTCGAGCTTTTTTTTGTTTTCAAGACTGCGCCCTTTTAAACCAAAGTAGGGCGGCCTACTCTGTCTGGCACACACATGCACTTACATGCAACACACATGCGCAAAACACACACATACATATACACAATGACAAATAAACATACACACACGGACAGAGTGTGAAGCTTTCCCCTCGCCGCCAAACGTGTGAGCCAGCAGGCGATTTTTTCCTTGGGCGTCGATCGGGTCCTCGCCAGGCCTGGAAGTCGAACGTCCGATGATTCGTCCACTGGCTGAACTGCACTCGCCCTTGCCAAAGAAAGAAGAGACATAAAACACGGGGGGAAGGCCTCCCTTTAGCTTTCAGGGTTAGAGTGCCCGGGGGATTGCCTCCAGAGAGAATGCACCAGTTCGGTTCTGTGTGCGTTGAAGCTCTGGGAATCGTTCGGGTTTCTCGTGGTGTGAGTCGATGTGGCCACTCGTCCTTCCTTGTGTGAGGGTTTCGGGCTCCTCATTGAGTGTCAGTCGTTCGTGCTTTTCGTGGTGTGAGTCGTTCTGGCCTCTTTTCCTTGTGTGCGTCGTTCGAGCCTCTTCTTGTGTGTGAGTCGTTCGGGCTCCTCACCGTGTGTTTCGTTCGGGTCCCTCGTTCTGGTGTGAGTCGTTTGGGCGCCTCCTTGCGTGTGAGTCGTTCGGGCTCTTCGTGGTGCGAGTCGTTTGGGTCGCTCATCCTGCTGTGAGTTGCTGGGGCCGCGCTTTGTTTGTAACTCGTTCGGGCTCATCGAGGTGTGAGTCGTTGGGGCCCTTCGCGTTGGTGTTAGTCGTTCGGGCTCCCCTTTGCGTGTGGACATGAGAGCGCTGAGCCAGCGCATCTTGCACGTCGGTGACATGGCAAATTCTTTTAACCCCGTTAGTGAGCTCCATGTGTCTCCACGCAGTCGAGGTCTGTGCGAGAATGCGCGTAGCTCGGCTCTCCGCCCACAAGCTACAACAGACCATTCCCGAACCCATCATCCACAGGCGAACCCTTGGAAAGTTCAATCGTGCTTTCTGATAACCGCGCTGATGCCAGGTGTCTTTCGAGTTCCTGTCGGGTCAACTAATCGCATTGGATATGGGGATGGTGCTCGTGCTGGTTTCTTGGAGTCGCGATCAGGAGCTCGGGTGCACAACGGAGTGTGGCAAAGGCTGGGGTTCACTACGGCTTGGCCATCGGAGGGTCGAAGGGTTTACGATTCCCCAGCGGTTCTCCGTAGCCGCAGTCTATGTACCGAGGTTCGGTTTATCTACAAGCCTTCGGCCAATCCCGCCACAGTTTATCTACTGGCCTCTAGCTTATCGTGCCGCAGTCCCAGAGCCCCCCAGGAGGTCCGAAGCGGCTCCTCCAAGGCCCCCAAGACACTCCGAGAAGCCCATCGGGCCAGCAAGAGGCTCACCAGACGCTCCCAGAGGGAACGAGGTGCCCGAAATCCTCATGTTCCGAGGGGCCCGAACGACGACTCGCACCAGGACGAGGGTCCCGAACACCTCACACCACGAAGAGCCCGAACGATTCACACCAGAAGGAGGGGCCCTAATGACTCACAGCAGGACGAAACGCTCGAACGACGCACACCACGAGGAGCCCGAACGACTCACACCTCGAGGAGTCCGAACGACGCACACCACGTCGAGGACCTCGAACGACTCACATTACGAGGAGCCTCACATGGACCAGGATTTCATCAAGGCGCTCAGGAGAAACCCAAATATACCTCTCCTGCACCGTAGTTGTCGCTGTTGCCATTCTGATTCAAAATAATGAAGCGTGGCTGTGAGTTTAGCTCGGCCAGCAGCAATCGCGGCTGCCTACCTACAATCTGTCAGTGTCTGTGAGTTCTTCCGCCCATCAGTTTCGTTGTCAGCTGAGCTCCGCGCGGGCGCTCGTCCTTCCAACACATTAGAGCGTTGGGCATGGAAATGGTGGTGTGAGCTATGTCTGGGGAGTGCGAGGGCCCACTGTGGCGGTGCAGAACATGCAGCATGGATGTCAAAGACGCTCCCAGAAGCTCCTGGGTCGCCCAGAGGCTCACCAGAGGTTTCAAGAGGGAACGGGGTGCTCGAACGCCTCACGGCCCGAGGGGCCCGAACGACTCACACCCGGACGAGAGGCCCGAATGATTCACACCACGAAAAGCCCGAGCGACGCACACCAGAAGGAGGAGCTCGAACGACTCACACCAGGACGAGGAGCCCGAACGACTCACACCACGAGGAGCCCGAACGATTCCCACCACGACGAGAGCTCCGAACGACTCACAACACGAGGACCCCGAACGACTCACTCCAGGACGAGGATCCCGAACGTCTCACATCACGAAGAGCCCGAACGACTCACCCCTGAAGGAAGGGTTCCGAACGACTCGCAGCAGGACGAGGCGCTCGAACGACGCACACCACGAGGAGCCCGAACGACTCACACCACGAGGAGCTTGAACGACTCACACTGTGTCGAGGACCCTGAACGATTCACAGCACGAGGAGCCTCAGATGGGGCCAGGATTCCACTCAGGATCTCAGGAGAGCCCCAAATATACATCTCCTGCACTTTTGTGGTTGCTGTTGCCATTCTGGTTCAGACTAATGAAGCGTGGCTGTGAGCTTAGCTCGGCTCGGCCAGCAGCAATCGCTGCTGCCTACGAGCAATCTGTCAGTGTTTGTGAGTTCTTTCCGCCCATCACTTGCGCTGTGAGTTTAGCTCCGCACGGACGCTCTTCCTTCCAACATCCTTGAGCGGTGGGCATGGAAATAGTGGTGTGAGCATGTCTGGGGAGTGCGAGGGCCCACCGTGGCGGTGCAGAATATGCAGCATGGATTTCGGAACGCGGAAGAGCAAGTATGACATCCACATGTCTGGGCGCTACCATGCTCGCCAAGTCCGCCAGCAGTCCGGTCTACGGGAGCGGAAGGGCAATATCTTGCGCCGAATGACCAACGTCAGAAGTGCTAGCTTCGTCTCGTGGCTGAAAGGCACCATCAGGCGCAGCCAGCAGGCGATTCGGAACGGCGACCGGGTCGTCGACTTCATCCCGTTCGGCGTGTCGTGTCTCGTCACTCGTGATGTGCAGGCAATTATTTGTCAGCTGCGGCGCCTGAGGACCCATGGTGCAGCCCTTTTGGCTGCTGTTGGCGCTGCTTGCTTGCTCTGGACGAACGCATGGGCGCAGGCCGTGGGCATTCCCCTCACGACCGCATCCTACCGCGGCGATCTGGTGAGGAGGCTCTTGCAAACGCGCGCGGATGATGCGCAGGTAGCGAACCCCAGCATTCGCGTTTGCCGTGGGCGGCGCAAAGCTCGACGGCTTGCATCCTTAGTGCTCGGTGTTGCACGCCGAGCTCCAGGGGCGCACGCTCTACTTCAAGAAGGCAACGCCTCGAACGCCATGGATGCCTTGTGCGGGTCTGGCCTGCCCATCGGGGGATACACCGCTAAATTCATGCCGGTGTTGTTGTCGCAACTGGGGCTGGCGCAGTGGACGACAGTTGCGACCCGCGGTTTCGCTGGTTCTACGGGCTTGGCGGCACTTCGCCTGCTCGTGGGTCGCAGCGTGACTTTGGCTGGGGCTGACACGGCGCTGGCGCTGCTGTCGCAGAGCATCCGTGCAGATTGGGCCGGGCCGCCGCGGCTGCCCCCGTTCGAGATGCTGGACCTGGAATCGCAGCTCTGTGCGTGGCATTCTGCGGACTGCGCAGCTGCGAACAGCTGTCAGCACCGAGGCATGCGTGATGCACTTCCACTCCAGCTGGTGCAGTAAAGTGTTTGATTGTGTCGGCTCTGTGCACGTTTTTCACTGCAGCGGCAGGGCCGCAGCAGGGTGCGCAATGCGCAGACCATGGGTTCGTTGCCATAGAGCGCGTTTGTATCCAATGCGCGGTTGGAACATAGCCACCCACAATAGTTGCATTCATCGCGCTTCCTTTTGTTTACTCACCCTTCCGTTCGTCGGCATGGCACGTGAGATGTTGGTAGAGCGCTCAGCGGGCAGATGTCGTGTCATGGGCGCAGTGCGCGCCCGCGCCTGAGGGAGGAGGGTGGGCATGGAAGGTCATGAACGAGGGGGTCAAATCAGCTGGCGCATGGCTTTTTTTCGGAACGCGTTCGCGTTTGGATGAGATGGCGGGAGAGGTACTCTAGGGGAAGCCTCTGGGGGTCATCCAGGGGAAGCCATTTGGTCGCTCTCGATTGGCAGAGGCTCCAAGGAGGCCGCTGGGGGAAAGACAGAGGTCCGCAGCAGCCGCGTGATGGTCCAAGAGGCTCCCAAGAAAAAGCACGAAATCAGCACGGCGTTTTTGGATTGGGCAAAGTCCTTCTTCCCTGCACCTCAGGTGTCGCCGTTGCCATCCTGTCTCATAGTATTAAACAATGTGGCTGTGAGTTTCACGTGCCTACATGCCATCGCTTCCGCCTTAAGCAATCTTCCCGTGGTTCTCTATTCCCTCAGCTTAGTAGTTGAAGAGCGAGCTGAGCTCGAGATTGGTGCAACGCGTTGCATTTGTGATCTCTCATCCTTGTCCTTCTCGTCCTCCTACTTTTCCCCTCGCTCACTCCCTCCCCATCATTTGTTCCTCCTCCTCCTCTCCCACTCTGGAAGGTCAGCTCATTGCCATCTTCACGGTAACCTACTGCGAGGCTGCACGTTGCTGACAGTGGACCGACGAGTACAGTGTTTCGGACCCATCGTATCTGGACGTTTGGGCAAAGCGATGTCGTACGACGATGCCGTCCGACCACGGCCTGCACGTGTAGGGATACTTCAATTAACGAGGCTTTCAATGCCTCTCTGGAGAGTTCCCATGTACCCAGTCGGAGCTCGGCAGGAGCAATGGCTCGAGGGGGCAGCACTAATTGAAGTTCTCTTGTGTTTTGATCGATGTCCTCCAAGCTAGCCCCGGCAAGCGCCGAGGAGGCACCAAGAGGGCCCAAGAGTGTCCGAAGATGGCTCTCGCGAGGCTCCACAGGTTTATGGGAAGGGCTACGATATCACCCAGGGTAACAAGAGAGAGCTAAGGTCACATTTCCTGCACCGTTGTCGTTGCTGTTGCCATTTTGGTTTGTAGTGATGACGCGTGCCTGTGAGCTTGGCTCGGGCAGCAGCAATCGGTGGTGTCCACGAGCATTTCTCAGTGCCCGTGGGTTCTAACCGTGTATCATTTTCGCTGTGAGCTTAGCTCCGCACGGACGCTCGGTCTTCCAACACCGCCAAGTGCCTCCTTTTCTTCCGAGTGTTCGCGTGAAGCTGGGGATGTCTGCACCTCCAGAAGTACCAGAAGCCGCTCCGATGTATCGAGGCCAATCGGAGGACCAGGTGATTGGGCACGTAAGCTACGTGATCGAGTTGCAGGAGACGAATCTGCAGAGGAGCCGCGAGGTGACGACAGAAATATTGAAGGTACTCGAGGCACAGATGGACACCCTGAAGGCCTCCAGGCTGCAGCTGACGACGTGCTCGACTCGCAGCGCCATGGTCAAAGCGCAGACGACGCAGGAGATCTACATGGTAGCGGAGAACATTCGTACCATCGAGAACCAGGTCCAAGGAATCACGGCAAGCCTGGGAAAGCTGATCGAGGCCCACGGGACGTTGAAGTACCAGTCGGAGCTCCCCCTCATCTGGCCATCGGCCAAATATTACATGATGCCGCAAGCCGACGAGACGAATATCACGAAGGAGATCGAGTTCAAGCTGAGGGTGGCGCGTCGCGAGGAGATCGCTAAGGACCAACACAAAGATATCTTCGATGTTGCGGCATCCTGCAGAGAGCTCCGCGACGGGCGGCAGGCTCTAGAGGGAGGAAACCCGGCCTGGGACAAGAACAAGCCAGAGACGTGGCATGCCTACGGATGGAAAGATTATGAGGTGTGGCCCGACTACGACAGCGTAAACACCTCGCAGGTTCAGATTCCCGAGATGCCAGAGAAGCTGGAGGACACCTGGCCTCCTCCAGTGGGCTACGCGAAACGCAAGATGGAGCTAGGCAAGAGGATGGAAACCATCAGGGGAACAATTTCGGCAGCCTCATCGTCAGGAGAGCCACAATAAGCACAAGATGATGAGAGAGAAGAGGATGGAGTTCGTGGTCGGAGAGAGGGAATCACAGAGTCGTCATGTGGATCGTGCACAATGGCGGAGACTACATGTACTTGAACATATGGTCTGTGGTGATGGTGTACTCGCACTCGAATTGAGAGTGCGTGTGTTGAGTGAGTGGGTGTTGTGCCCCTCCTTCCTTGCTCTAGAGAAGGGGCACGGCCTGGGTATGTGCCCTGTCTCCTGATCGTGACTGCGAACGCCACCCTGCGTCCATGCATCATCATCTGCAGAATCATCACTTCTTGAACATCCTGTGCGTCATTCAACAATGCATCGTCCAAATTCGAATGTACACGACATCGTGCGTCACATCGATCAGTTGGTGCAGCACCCGTGATGTCAGACCACATCGCATCCTTGACCTTCTCATCATACGTATCAGTCCAGAGCCTACATCATGTCAAATCAACACATGAGTGGAAACGAGGCCACCTAGGGTGCCGTAGAGTCTCGTGTCGTTGCGGAGGTGAGTGATCCGCGTCGTAGATCTGGTTGTTGCATATAGTGCGTTAGTCGTGGATTGTGGCGCACGTACGGTCCGTGCCCGCCTAGTTGGTGTATTGTTGCGAGCCGCGGGCTCGAGTGGAGCGCGCCTGTGATATCATCGGTAGTGAGCGTAGCTCAGCCGTTGATCACTCACCTGTTCCGTGTCCATCTCTTTTAGTGAGGTGGCCAATCCTCCAGCGCGGGACTCGGGCCATGTCCACTCCGACCTTCCTCGAGGCTGCGGAGGCGTCTTTCGACAACATTGCTGTGCAAGCGGACGGCGCGGCAGAGAAAGCTATCTTGAAGCCTGGCGTTGAGGGTTCGCATGTGTTCCTGGAAGGGTGTCGCGCGGATGGCGCGAGTAGCGGTGTAAGTGCCGAAGCGGTTACAGTGGAGTCGCTGAAGAAGATTTTCGAGTGCAAGGGCTGGCCTTCCGACAAATCGTTTAGCATGGCTGATTTGACAACGCTGCTCCAATCGTTGGATGATGCAGGCTCTGGCGGCGAGGACATGGCTGTAGACATCTCCACTTTGGTGGATGATCTGCATACTCGAGTGGCGGCGAAGGAATTCCCGCTCATTCGCCCGATAGAGTTGCGAGCGGACGACGAGCAGAATGCCGCCGAAGAAGCCATGAGTCTCGTGGAGAAGCTGGATGCTGTCCAAATTCAGAGCTACATTGATTATCATAAATAGCAGCATTTCAAGAATAGTCCTGGTGATCCAGCGACGTCAATTGACGAGGAGCATGCTCAGTGGGCCCTCAATTTTTATTACAAGCACGTGTGTGATTTTCTCGCAAAGCATTCGCTCGATTCCAGGACATTTGCTCACCGGTTTGCCCAGTCAACGTTCGTCCCGCTGATCTCCCCGCAGTCCATCGGCGACGGAGAGAAGAAAGTTTTCGCTCGAGATGCCGCGTCGGCTATGAGGCCTGAATGGTTGGAGTTGCTGGACACGAATGCGTGGTCAGCTTGGGAGGAGATGGCTGAAGTCGTCGAACTCAGCGGGGCGGACGTTCAGGATAACTTCAGGGAGGTTTTGGAGGAGGACTACTTTCGCATTGTGCGCGAGACCTGCGATGCGGGTGCGCGCCAGAACGCAGAGACTGGCTTGGGCGCGCCCGCGGCGTTTCGGCCGATGGTGGACCCCGGCTTCGGAGTTTCCGCAGACGAAGCTTCCGAGCGTAAAACACTCCTTCTGAAGGCCTCAGCGACTGATCACACTTTCGCCGTGACGGGTGTCACGGAGCAATATGCCAAATTTGTGCAATCGCGCACGGCCAAGCAGAGGAAAATGCTACCATCGGAGCCTCCTGAAAAATTTGCGGCATCTCGGTACTACGCTTTGTTGCGGCAAAGCGTATCGGAGGTTCGTCCTGAGAACTCTGCTCCTCGACATGCTGAGGAGAGCGCCGTGACTCATGGATCGATACAACTTTCGGATGCGGCGTCGCCTTCTGGTTTGCGTGGCATTGATCTGATTCTCTCGGGGCAGGCGTTTGGTCCGACTTCGTCGACGTCCGAAGAGGTATTCCACAAATCTGCGCTGGCAATTCTCCAGTCTTCCGAGGAGGGTGGCAGGTGTCATTTTCAGGGCGTCGTGGTTGCATGCGACGCCAGTCCTCGCGATGTACATTACGCAGACGGGTCTCCGCGGAAGCGCAAGGACCCGTCTTCGGAAGGGAAGGCGGCCGACGTGGTCATGGTGGACAAGACGGGGCCCATCAGCGTGTGCTTATGGGGTGACGCCGCTGAAGATATCTGCAGCATCTGGCGCGCTGTACAGGAGCGTCGGCATCGGGGCGATGTTGCTCCATGCGTCGTGGACCTGTCTAAGGTTCGCATCCAGGGGGCGGGGAAGAACAATTGGAACGGGGAGTTGCTGACGCGGATTCGTGCACTGACGTCGATCGAAGCTGTTGGCGGGGAGATGGGCACGACCGTGCAGGTTCTGTCTGGGCCGGCGTCGGAGAATCTCATCAAGATGAGTTATGCGGTTCCATCTTCGGATTGTTGCGTTTCCGTGTTTCGATCTCTCCGCAACAAATTGAACCCTCCATTCCGGTTGCCGGTGAAAGGTAAAGTCATGGATCTGCAGTCTTTGGAGATGTCGCAAGGGGGGGACGCAAAACGCATATTTGATATAGTGGACAACAGCGGCCTCTACTTCACTTGCTGCGCCATGAAGCACAATGCGGAGTCCCAGGCGCTGCGGAATTTCCAGGACGTCGTGGTCTACTACGGGACAGGCCGCGCGGCCATTGGCAATTCCAAGGGTATGCTTTATCTTTTGAAGGATGCGATGATAATCCCTATCGGCCAGCCTGCTGTGTTGGGCACTGCGAAAACCAAGCAACTTACTATTCAGTGAAATGCGCCGCTTCGGTGCAACTACTTCGGCGTGGCTGTGGGCAGCGCGTGCGTTGAGAGTCAGCGTGTATTATCGTGTGCGGCAAGGTGGTCGCCGTTATTTTCTCGTGTTCTGCGTGTATACTGTGTTCTTGGGACTGCGAGGTAGTGGGCTCAGATGGTGTACGGTGTCTCCTCCAGTAGTGGTGATGGGAATCTGTATCACTCAGGATGTGACGGTGCTATATCTGATTGCTTCTGTGCACAGCGAGGCTGGACATAGGATGTTGCGTGAAAGGGGTATGTGGTGGCTGTCTACGCGTCGTGGACTTCGGTATGTAGCCAATGGTGGATATGTCTCTATACCCATCCTCCGAGGCGCTTCGAGTACATGGGTGCTTTGGGTTCTGCTTACTGTACTCTGTGGTGGTGATAGGTACTTTGGGAAGTGATGGTGATGTTGACTTTTCTCAGATACGGTTCATTGGTTGGATTACCTTGTGATGTAGCACTCCTTCAGTGCTGGGCGACATCGCTGCTCGTGGACCCCCGATTGATCTACACGTGTGAGAACGTCGAGATCTCTTGCTGCGCACCTGCCTGAGCACCTGAGCACCGCGGCCCGTGCAAACACATATGTGTTCTCCTCATAGTTCTCCCCCTCGGCCTCTGCGTCGGTTCAGTCGTTTGATTCATGGTTCTGGGATGCCGCTTTGCTTGGGCTTTGGATTCTTTGCCAGCTCTTGTCAGATTGCCGTCGGTGGTGGCTCCAAGGTCGCCTCTGTTGGTGCATGCATTTTCTTCTTGTTCCTATCGGGTGCAGTAGTTGCGCCTTGGCTTGGGGTTTCATTATTGCTGGTTCCAGGGAGCTCTGATAACGGAGGGAGATTCAGAAGGGAGTGTGAGAGAAGGTGGGGTCCAGAAGAGCTATGTCTCGTTGGGGTCGAAGACAACGAGGGCCAGCATGTGTGGCTCTGCCTTTTTAAATTCCATTCCGACGTTATTCTATGTTGCGTGGAGGCTGTCGGGAAGAACAGGACAAATTCGCCCTGCACAGGGAGAAGAAGACAGAGCTCACGCAAGAGGTAGGTTCTTCTGTGCGTCGCAGATATGGGAGTCGTACCTCTCCCCGTGATGTGAGTCGTTATGGCCTTTCGTCTTTCCTGGTGTGAGTCCTTCAGGCACATCGTGGTGTGTGAGTTGCTCGGGCTCTTCGTGGTGTGAGTCGTTCGGGCTTTTCGTACTGGAGTGCGTCGTTCGAGCTCCTTTTGGTGTGTGAGTCGTTCGGGCTCCTCTTGGTGTGAGACGTTCGGGCCCATCGTCCTGGTGTGAATCGTTCGGGCGCGTCCCTGCGTGTGGGTTGCTCGGGTTCCTTGCGACGTGAATCGTTCGTGCCCGTCGTCCTGGCGTGAGTCGTTGGGACCCCTCTTGGTGTGTGAGTCCTTCGGGCTTGTCGTGGTGTGAGTTGTTGGTGTGTTTTTACCTAACAGCGAAGATTGATTACCTAACAGCTTGTTCTGATAGGTTTCTAGTGGTCTCAAAAGAGAGCAGCAGATGACTCCACAAGGGGGTCTGGGCGGGTGCCGGACAGGGTGCCGCAGAAGTCGTTTTAAGCCAACAGTCACACACTTCGTGCTCTTCGACCTCCCAGAACTCCATTCCCAGGCCACATTTTGGATGCCCGGAGCCAACTGTAGGCCACTTCGTGCTCTTCGACTTCCCAGAACTCCATTCCCGGGCCACATTTTGGATGCCCGGAGCCAACTGTAGGCCACTTCGTGCTCTTCGATTCCCCAGAACTCCATTCCCGGGCCACATTTTGGATGCCCGGAGCCAACTGTAGGCCACTTCGTGCTCTTCAAGTTCCCAGAACTCCATTCCTGGGCATGATTTTGAATGCCCGGAGCCAACTGTAGGCCACTTCGTGTTCTTCTAGTTCCCAGAACTCCATTCCTGGGCCACATTTTGAATGCTGAGGCAGGCTGATGCTGCGGCCGAGGCAGGCTGAGGCTGAGGCAGGCTGAGGCTGAGGCCGAGGCTGAAGGCAGACTGAGGCTGAGGCTGAAGCAGACTGAGGCTGAGGCTGAGGCAGGCTGAGGCTGAGGCTGAGCAGGCTGATGCTGAGGCAGGCTGAGGCTGAGGCTGAGGCTGATGCAGGCTGAGGCTGAGGCAGGCTGAGGCTGAGGCCGAGGCTGAAGGCAGACTGAGGCTGAGGCTGAAGCAGGCTGAGGCTGAGGCTGAGGCAGGCTGAGGCTGAGGCAGGCTGAGGCTGAGGCTGAGGCAGGCTGAGGCTGAGGCTGTGACTGCGACTGCCGTTGCCGCTGCGACTGTCATCGCGAATGCGACTACGACTGCGAGAACAGCAGAATTCTACAACTGGATTTTCATTTGAATCTGAAGGGGAATGCTTTCAGATATGCTTCTACATATCGTTGTTAGGTTGCTTTGCCGGGATAATAGGTTTCTAATGGTCTCAAAAGAGAGCAGCAGATGACTCCACAGGGGGGTCTGGGCGGGTGCCGGACAGGGTGCCGCAGAAGTCGTTTTAAGCCAACAGTCACACACTTCGTGCTCTTCGACCTCCCAGAACTCCATTCCCGGGCCACATTCTGAATGCCCGGAGCCAACTGTAGGCCACTTCGTGCTCTTCGACTTCCCAGAACTCCATTCCCGGGCCACATTTTGAATGCCCGGAGCCAACTGTAGGCCACTTCGTGTCTTCGAGTCCCCAGAACTCCATTCCCGGGCCACATTTTGAATGCCCGGAGCCAACTGTAGGCCACTTCGTGCTCTTCGAGTTCCCAGAACTCCATTCCCGGGCCACACATTTTGAATGCCCGGAGCCAACTGTAGGCCACTTCGTGCTCTTCGAGTTCCCAGAACTCCATTCCCGGGCCACATTTTGAATGCCCGGAGCCAACTGTAGGCCACTTCGTGCTCTTCGAGTTCCCAGAACTCCATTCCCGGGCCACATTTTGAATGCCCGGAGCCAACTGTAGGCCACTTCGTGCTCTTCGAGTTCCCAGAACTCCATTCCCGGGCCACATGTTGAATGCCCGTAGCCAACTATAGGCAACTTCGTGCTCTTCGACTTCCCAGAACTCCCATTCCTTGGCCATATTTTCAGCAGGGGCAAGAGCACGACGAGGAGGAGGACGAGCAAGACCAGGAGGACGAGGACGAGCAGGAGCAGGACGAGGAGCAGGAGGAGCAGGAGAAGAAGGACGAGCAGGAGGAGGAGGAGGACGAGCAGGAGGAGGAGGACGACCAGGAGGAGGAGGACGACCAGGAAGAGGAGGAGGAGGAGGAGGAGGAGGGAGGAGGAGGAGGAGGAGGAGGAGGAGGAGAGGGCGAGGGGGGGAGGACTACCAGAGGAGGAGGAGGGTAGGAGGAGGAGGAGGGGAGGAGGAGGAGGAGGAGGAGGAGGAGGAGGAGGAAGAGGAGGAGGAGGACGAGGAGGAGGAGGAGGAGGAGGAGGACGAGGAGGAGGAGGGGGGGGGAGAGCACCAGGAGGAGGAGAACGAGGACCACCAGGAGGAGGAGGAGGAGGAGGAGGAGGAGGAGGAGGAGGAGGAGGAGGAGGAGGAGGAGAGAACACCAGGAGGAGGAGGACGAGCAAGACGAGGAGGACGAGAACGAGGGCGACCAGGAAGAGGAGGAGGAGGAGGAGGAGGAGGAGGGGAGGGGGAGGACTACCAGGAGGAGGAGGAGGAGGAGGAGGAGGAGGAGGAGGAGGAGGAGGAGGAAGAGGAGGAGGAGGACGAGGAGGAGGAGGAGGAGGAGGACGAGGAGGAGGAGGTGGGGGGAGAGCACCAGGAGGAGGAGAACGAGGACCACCAGGAGGAGGAGGAGGAGGAGGAGGAGGAGGAGGAGGAGGAGGAGGAGAGAGCACCAGGAGGAGGAGGACGAGCAAGGAGAGGAGGACGAGAACGAGGACGAGCAGGAGGAAGAGGAGGAGGAGGAGGAGGAGGAGCAGGAGAAAGAGGAGGAGGAGGAGGAGGAGGAGGAGGAGGAGGAGGAGCAGGAGAAAGAGGACGAGCAGGAGGAGCACGAGGACGAGCAGGAGGAGGAGGAGGAGGACGAGCAGGAGGGGAGGGCGGCCGGCTGCCCCGGCCGGCTGCCCCGACCGGCCGCGCTTGCGCCCGGCCGCGGAGCGCGGTCAAGGGAAGGGGGCGGGGGCGGGCGGTCAAGGTTGATACCCACTCCTCGCTCGTTCCACTGCCTGCTCGCAGCAGTGGCACCAGCACATGCACAAGAGATTCCTGCATGAACTGTTGTACTTGCATATCTGATGGCCTTCGGCCAAGGTCGTGCGCACCAGGGCTCTGAGGAAGGCCCCCTAAGCTCGAGACGCTTCGAATGCTTTGTAGTTTCCTCGTAGCCTCCTTTCCATGCCTCTGTAGCTTCCACGCACTCCTGCGTCGCCGAGTTTCTTCTTGCAGCGTCCTTGTCGTGTCGCGGGGTGCGTTTGCGCCACTTCGGTGTTGCTGCGCCTTGAGACGTGGCTCTGCAGCTTCTTCGTCTCATCGGGGACTCCAGCGTCACCGAATTTGGTCCCGTATTGTGCTTGTCGTTCCAGGTCGTGCGTACGCGCGCAGAATGTTTCTCTGCAGCGCCCTCGTCGCATCAGGATCTCCAGCGTCGCAGAATGTATCCTTGTAGCGCCTCTTCTTCCAGGGCGGCGTGGTCCTGAGTCGCCGCGGACGACTCGCCGCGGACGGTTCCATTCGATTCCACGGGCGATCGTGCGCATGTAGTTTGCCACGCGCCTGCGCGCGCGGAGAGGGCCTGGGCGCCCTGTCGCCTGCGGGCGACCGCGCGGGTTAGTCCCCGCAAAAGCCAAAGAGGGCATTTCCACACGCCGGGTAAAGCCTAAAAGGGCTTTCGTCTGCCTGATCCTTGCCCCCCGCTTTCCTTCTTCTTCTTTCATCGAAGTCAGAACCCCCGCCCCCTATGACGTCCTCCGCTGGCCTGGGTGGTCTACTCAGGTCGCGGGGGGGGATAGGGGGGGGGGTCGTTGCCACGGCTGGTGCCTCGTTTTCATGACGGGGAGGGGGGGGTGCACCGTTCCCTCGGATGGGCACATCCCCCCCTCCAAGGGCCTCCGAGCCCTCCCTCTCCGTCCTTTTCTTCTCCCTTATCCTTCCCTCCCTCGCGGTTTTCGAAGCCTTTGGCGTCTCCGCCCGCCAGAGCGGGGATCTCGACCCCCCAATGGGATTCGTGGAGCGGGGGGGGCCTTGAGAGGCCGAAGCATTTTTTGGGGCGGGGGGGGCTGCCCCGTTCCCTCGGATGGGCACAGCCCCCCCCTCGCCGGCCTCCTCTCCTTGATCCCTCCTCCTAACGTAACGCGCCCGCTTTAAGTTAGTGCATATGATACATCGACATCCTGGGGACCGACCTTGCTTTCCTGGCGGTAGTCTGGCGAGATCTGCTGGTTGTTGGAGGAAGTAAATGTGATCGGGGCCCACGGCTTTATACAATTGCGTTTAGTTATGTAAGCGGCTCCGCCGTTCCGCCCCTCAGGCGCCCGCTTCGGGAAGGCGCGACTCAAAGGCTGGTCATTGACGTTCATTGCCCACCCACGAGCACCACGCCGGCGCGCAGCAGGCATCACCCTCACCATCGTCATCATCTGCCTCGTTAACATCATGACGACTGCTGCGCTGGCTCGAGTGTGCCCCCGTTGCTCGCCCCGACTTGTGCCGCGGCGGCGTCTGGTTGCGCGCGGCCGGAGTCATGGCCGCCCCAGGCGGAGCTCGCCGTGGCAGTGGCGGCGACCGTGTGCGAGCCGCACTGGCCGGTGGTGATGGTGGTGCTTCTCAGCCCGCCACGCAGGAACTCGTCAATGCGATTCTGCAGCTAGGCCACCTGCCTACCCAATCCAGCCGCTCGAGCGCGGAGGAGAAGCGGCTTGCCGCGGGCCTCATCAGAGCACGGAAAGCAGAGACGCTGAGCTGGCAGCAGGAGGCGCAGCTCCGCGGGCTGCAGCCTGCCACGAGGGTCCACCCCGAACACTCTGGTGCCTGCGCCGGCCCCAGCAGACAGGCGCAAGCCAGCGCCAGCGAGGTCAGGGAGGATGCAGGCGGCGGTGCTTCTCAGACTGCTGCGGCAGGCAGCGGTGCTTCTCAGCCTGCTCTGGCAGCGGGAGCAGGAGCTCTCGCCAAGCAGAAGGCGCAGCAGAAGGCAGACCTCAAGCGGAGACAGAAGAGCGAGGAGATCATGCAGCAGGTGCGGGACCTCGGCCGCTTCCCGAAGGAGTCTGCCGGGCGTAGCCCTGCAGAGCGGCAGCTGGCCCGGAAAATCCGCGCCGCACGGCATGCCAAGCAGTTCTCGCCAGAACAGGAGGCCGAGCTCCAGGCCCTGCAGCAAAAGACCGACGAGCTCGAGCAGGAGGAGGCGGAGACGAAGACCGACGAGCTCCTGCAGCAGAAGACCGAGGAGCTCATGCAGCAGGTGCGAGACCTCGGCCGCTATCCGAAGGAGTACGCCGGGCGTAGCCTCGCAGAGCGGCAGCTCGCCGAGAAAGTCCGGAAAGCACGGAAGGCCAAGCAGTTCTCCCCGGAGCAGGAGGCCGAGCTCCAGGCCCTCCAGCAGTCGGAGACCGATGACACAACAGCGACTCGCATCGCGGAGGCGGAGGCCCTCCCAAACCCCATGGAAGGGTTCGCTGAGGAGGCGCAGAACAGGATCGACCAGGACCTGCTGATGCTGGAGAGTGGCATCCGGACCAAGGCAATCCTGCGGCGCCTTGCCGTCTACAAGGAGCTGGTGTCCAGCCGCGGTGCTACTCAGCCCGCGCAGCTCAAAGAATTCGCACAGCGGTGCGCGGAGCGGGTGCGCAGGGCGTCGGCCGCTTCCGCGGGGAAGACCTGCTACGTTCCCGGCGGTGAGGTGGAGGGGGGCCAGCTGCGCGTCTTCTCCGCCCGCCCCGTCATGACGGGGCCGCTCGTGTGCCAGCTCTGCGAGTGCGACTTTCTTACAGAGGAGGACTTTGCGCGGCACAAGCAGCAGGGCCACGCGGGCGAGGCGGAATACCGCAAACGGGTGCTGTTCCTGATGACAGAGGCCGGCTGCAGGCCGATAGCCGCCCAGGAGAAGAGGATCATGGTGCAGAATTTTGCTCACTTCCAGCAGTTCTGTCACCCGGGCAGCAAGGGCAACCGCTTCTCGGGCGGCGAGGCGGTGCCCCGATGCGAGGCAGCCTGCGTAGTCTGTGCGCAGAAAGACTACCTGGAGCACCGCCACAAACTGAGCCTGTTTGGGGCAGTGCCGAAGGAGCGTGTCTCCGAGCACTGCGCGGACCCTGCAAGCGACCATGATGACCTGCCCGAGGGCGAGGCAGATGCTCGACCCGCGCGGACTCTGGTGAAGCACCGCGGGGTGTACTACTTGCAGTCCCCGGAGCTCGTGCAGAAGCTCCTGGACGTGGACAGGTACAGGCAGCGGTGGCCACTGATCCCGTGTGAACAGCTGCACGCGTCCAGCGTTCAGCATCCGGAGCACCCAGAGTGGCGGTGGCTGCTGCACTCCCGCCGAGTCCCTGTGGTTGCACCACCAGAAGCAACGGCGGGAACCTGCGGTGCTTCTCAGCCTGCTGCCGACAGGTCCGGCGGAGCTTCTCAGCCTGCGGACGAGAGGCCTCCGTGCGCAGGGGTGGGAGATGCCAACGCGTTGGTGTGGGTCTGTTGGGATTGCCTCAATGACCTGTGCGCCAAGAAACCGAAGATGCCGTTAAACGCCCTGGTCAACGACAATTGGATCGGCCGGGAGCTCATGATCGTTCGCAACGCTTCGAAAGCTACTAAGATGCTGGCGTCCCTTGGCCGATGCTGTTGGAAGCAAGTCCGCCTCGGCAAGGGCGCTCCGGATGTCCAGCAGAAAGGCATCTCGGGCAACACTATCCTCTTCGCCCAGCCCACGGCGCAAATCCCGACCATGGAGCTGCCCCCGGAGCAGGGCGCGCTTGTGGACTCTCTGAACATCGTTTTCTCGGGCGCCGCGCACAAACTCCAGAAGGCGCACTGGGCAACAGTCAAGCGCGGCGAGTATATGCAGATCGTGAGGGAGCGCAAGCAGCAGTGCGCAACCTTTTCCGAGGTATCCGTCCGGGAGGATGTTGCCCCGACGCGGCTGCCGGAGGACGGCGTGCCAGACCACATCCAAGCCTGTCTGCGACCAGTGGACGGTGCGGACAAAGCCCCGGTACGTCTGTTGGGGCCAGCATCCAGGGCGCCGGAAGTGGGCAGAGACGACGAGGCGGGAGACGAGTCTGACGAGGAGAAAGAGACAGACAAAGACGGAGAAGCAGCAGAACAGCCTGACATGGCCTACTTGCATGAGAATGTGGCAGAGTTCACAGTTGCAGTGGATCCAGTGCATGACATCGCTCCAGTCCGAATGATGCAAGCGCTGTAAGGCACGCTGGCGGCGCTGCAGGAGCAGGCAGCACGCGTCGCCAAGAACGAGGCGACACCGACAGTGGCAGACTGCAGCGGTGCTCTTCAGCCTGTTGCCGACGAAGGCGGCAGGCATACGATGCGCAGCATGGTTCTCGACGTACAGAGTGCTGCTCGTTCGTTCGACGAGCGAGCGCATGTGGTGCTGGAGAAAGCGCAAGCAGGAGCAGACGCGCGCAGGGCTGTGGGCCCGCACTCCTTATCGGTGCCTACGCAGAAACCCTTGAGTTCTTTCGACAGCAGGTCCTGGCCGGCGTGCTACACAGAGTTCTGGTTCGGGGACGGCGCGCCGAACCTCGAGCGGGAGCGGCCCATGCTGTTCGAACAGGTCTTCCCCAGGAATACTACCTATGGTACCAGTGTTGATAGAGGAGTCGATCCATTGATAGCAGTGTCTCGTTTGGACCTACATGTGTTGTACGCAGTGTCGCGTTTGGACCTACATGTGTTGATAGCAGTGTCTCGTTTGGACCTACGTCCATTGATAGCAGTGTCTTGTTTGTACCTACGTGCGTTGATAGCAGTGTCTCGTTTGGACCTACATGTATTGATAGCAGCGTCTCGTTTGGATCTACACCCACTGATACCACTGTCTCGTTTGGACCTACACGTGTTGATGGCAGTGTCTCGTTTGGACCTACACATGTTGATAGCAGTGTCTCGTTTGGACCTACATCCATTGATAGCACTGTTCAGTTTGGACCTACATGTGTTGATAGCAGTGTCTCGTTTGGACTTACATGTGTTGATAGCAGTGTCTCGTCTGGACACACATCCATTGATAGCAAGGTTGCGTTTGGGCAGTGTCTCCTTTGGACCTACATGTGTTGTTAGCAGTGTCTCGTTTGGACCTACATGTGTTGATAGCAGTGTCTCGTTTGGACCTACATCCATTGATAGCAGTGTCTTGTTTGTACCTACGCGCGTTGATAGCAGTGTCTCGTTTGGACCTACATGTGTTGATAGCAGTGTCTCCTTTGGATCTACACCCACTGATACCACTTCTCGTTTGGACCTACATGTGTTGTTCGCAGTGTCGCGTTTGGACCTACATGTGTTGATAGCAGTGTCTCGTTTGGACCTACATCCATTGATAGCAGTGTCTTGTTTGTACCTACGTGCGTTGATAGCAGTGTCTCGTTTGGACCTACATGCGTTGATAGCAGTGTCTCGTTTGGACCTACATCCATTGATAGCACTGTTCCGTTTGGACCTACATGCGTTGATAGCAGTGTCTCGTTTGGACCTACATGCGTTGATAGCAGTGTCTCGTTTGGACATACATCCATTGATAGCAAGGTTGCGTTTGGACATACATGTACATGTGTTGATAGCAGTGTCTCCTTTGGACCTACATCCATTGATCGCAGTGTTTTGTTTGTACCTACATGCGTTGATAACAGTGTCTCGTTTGGACCTACATGTGTTGATAGCAGTGTCTCGTTTGGATCTACACCCACTGATACCACTGTCTCGTTTGGACCGACACGTGTTGATAGCAGTGTCTCGTTCGGACCTACACATGTTGATAGCAGTGTCTCGTTTGGACCTACATCCATTGATAGCACTGTTCCGTTTGGACCTACATGTGTTGATAGCAGTGTCTCGTTTGGACTTACATGTGTTGATAGCAGTGTCTCGTTTGGACATGCATCCATTGATAGCAAGGTTGCGTTTGGGCAGTGTCTCCTTTGGACCTACATGTGTTGTTAGCAGTGTCTCGTTTGGACCTACATGTGTTGATAGCAGTGTCTCGTTTGGACCTACATCCATTGTTAGCAGTGTCTTGTTTGTACCTACATGCGTTGATAGCAGTGTCTCGTTTGGACCTACATGTGTTGATAGCAGTGTCCCGTTTGGATCTACACCCACTGATAGCACTGTTCCGTTTGGACCTACATGCGTTGATAGCAGTGTCTCGTTTGGACCTACATGTGTTGATAGCAGTGTCTCGTTTGGACATGCATCCATTGAACGCAAGGTTGCGTTTGGACCTACATGTCTTCATAGCAGCGTCTCGTTTCTTAGTCCTTCGAGGTCGCACGGCGCCTGATCAACCTGGAGGAGCTCGAGTACTCTCTCGCGACCGACGAGGAGCCCTACGAGGCAGCCTGCCAGAGCCGCTTCAGCTCGCCAGAGATCATTGCTGTCTTCGGCGACGTGATCCGCCGGCTGCGGCTCTTGAAAGGCACTCGGGCGGCGATTGGCAGGAAAGGCTTCGGCACTGACCTCCAGATCCTGTCAGAGGCGTCGGCGGAGGATTTCATGGAGGCGCTAAACATCGCTAAGCCGGGCGACTGCATCGGCTCCGCCATTTCACGCCCGGGCATGCCTGCGAAGGTCAAGACTGCCCTCAGGACGTTGCTACTCAGCACTTCCGATGTGCCCGGCACGGAGGGGCGGAAAACCGCACTCCGCTTCGACGGGCACGGCAACAACCTCAAGTTCGGCGCGGCCAGCTTCTTCGTCACACCGAACTTCGCAGACACGTACAGCCCGTTGGTCCTCCAGCTTCACGAAGGGCCCGGAAAGCGGAGCCACTTAGACATTCGCGGGGACGCGGTTGGCGCGGTGGCCAGAGCCGGCGGCGCTTCTCAGCCTGCTGGCCCTGACCTGCGGAGTCCAGCTCCGACCATGCCTTCTCTGGAGCGGATGCACCAGATAGTGGCAGCAGACCCGCGGGCGCAGGCCAAGTTCTTCCTGTTGATGACGGAGCTTCACTACCGCTACATCATCGGCTTAGAGCGCCTGTTTGTTGGCCGCACAACGCTAGCCCGACAGGCGGTGACAACGGAGGACGACGTGGCAGCGTCTCTGCAGCCGTGCGTGGCCCCAGGCACCACTGATGTGCAAGCGCCTTTCGAAGCGCAGGGTCGGGGCTTCACGCACGGCCACGGCAAAGGCCACAGCGTCATCGGGCCTACGATGGCGTGGCTGCGGTCGGCCGTGGTCGGAGGCCTGCGCACCGCCGCTCGGGAGCTGCGAACTGCGCTTCTTTCCACCGCGGAGACCGTGCAGTACGAAGCTGCCAACGAGCCCGCACGGCAGCTGGGGCTTCCTGACGTCGCGCCAGAGCCTTTCACAGCCAGGCAGCAACGACAGAGCCGCATGGACGGAGGGGAAGAGGAGGACGGCACCCTGCGCGACGAGGTGCCTCTCGGCCCGCCAGTGGAGCAGCCGCACCTGGTGGAGGAGCGAGCGCGGGCAGCCGCAGAGAACCGGATGCCTGCAATCGGCGCTGCAGCGTACCGGGGCCTCCCGCTCACAGGAGCCTTTCAGTCTACGTTTCCAAGCTACCGCCAGCGAACTAGCTTCGGGCAGCTAGGTGGCGCTCCTCAGCCTGCCATGGCAGCCAGCCATGCTAGCCTCTTCCAGACGAACGAGGATGGAGCGATTCAGGAAGTCCTCAAGCCCGATGGCTCGCCGGCTTCGGTCGAGGAGATTACCGCAGATGCGGAGGCTTGGGCGGTAGCGTTTAGCCATGACTTCTTTTGCAACATCTGCTCCAACCACGAGCACGACTGCACCGAGACGTGCGTCAAGTACGTCAAGAAGAAGCTCGAGGCCAAAGAGAGTCTGCGCTCGAACAGAACCCCGTCGTGCCGCTTCTGGTTCTTTCGCATCCAGCAGCTATGTCTAGCAGGCCGCGCCAAGCGAGTGCGTCGGCGCGGCAAGCCTTTGGTCCGGACTCCGTTCATCGACTTCTCTGATGACCGCAACCAGCGGTGCCGCTGCCAGGTCAAACGCGACCAGCCGTTCAGGAGCTCCAGCAACGACGTCTCTCAAGTGACCAGCCGGTGCAACGTGGATTTCCAGTTCTTGATGTGCGCGCCTGACGAGTCTGCCGAGGCAGCAAAAGTGCTTCAGCCTGGTGGTGCTCCTCAGCCTGCCCAGGACGGGCTGCCTGCGGCCGCCCCAGCTCAGCTGGCCAAGCGCAGAAGGCTTACCAAGAAAACGGCCAGCATGAAGAACCCAGAGTCGGCAATCGCATTGCGCTCATCCAAACAACTCGGCGGCCGCAAAAAGTGGCTCTACGGTTGTGGCTCCTTGCATCCGACAGATGCATCTGTCGTGGAGAGCTTCCAAGCTGCTTTCCAGAAGGCTTTCTCCATGGACTTCTACATCACGAAGTACCAGGGCAAGATGATGGAGTCCATGGCGCCGCTCTTCCAGTCTATGCTCACCGGCATGCAGCGTCTGGAGCAGCAGGAGAGGGACGAGAAGGAGGAGGAAGCCCGGAAGGTGCTCAGTGAGGGCGGCGCTGATGGCGAGGACCAGACGCTGGCCAAACGGGGCCGGACGCGCGAGGATCTCGCTCGCCGCGCTCGGCGGGTCTGTATCCGCCTGGCGTCGATGGCGAACCGGTGCTTCTGGCTCTCCACGACGGAGGTGGCCGTGCACATCCTCACAGGCGGCGACTGCCTCCAGGCGCACCACAATGTGCGGCTCTTCATGAGACAACTCCAGTGGGCCTGCCAGCAGTGCAAACGCTTGCTAAACCATGAAGCTTCGGGCGAGGAGACGCATAATGATCAGGTGCCAATGCAAGCAGTCCGCGTCCAGATCCCTGACGCCGACAACGAGGAGGAGGACGCAGCAGGTGACGCCAGCGGTGCTCCTCAGCCTCCTGGAGACACCCCTGCTGGTGATGAGCAGGGTGGCGGTGCGGAGTGCGAGGACATGCACGTGTGCACCACCAGCACGAACGCGGCCGACGACTACGCCCACAGAGGCCCTCGCCTGCAGACCATGCCGTACTACGTCTACAGGATGTACGTCCGGCGAGTCCTGAAGCCGAGCCGGGTCAAAGCTTCTGGACCGCGATTCTTCGCCTTCGAGAGCCACTACGTCTTGGCTCAGCGGTACATGCAGGAGGTCCGGTTGACGCGGAGTCACGTCCCCACCATCGATGGCTTCCAGTGCCCGACCTGGGCACAGGACCCCGAGCAGAACTCGCTCTTCAAGGCCCTCCTCTTCACGCCTTGGGCGTGCGAGTGTCCCCTCTCTTGTGGCTGCGTTACTCAGTACAGCCATATGTTGAGGAACTGCGACTGCCCCGCCGTGCGCCCATACTCGTTCGAGCGGGCGTGGCGGCTTCGGTGCGCGGAGATCCACGTGTTGGCAGCGCGCGCAGACTCCAGGAGCCGCCTGGCCCGCAAGAGGCTCGTGCTCGCGGACACGACCCTCTTCTCCGAGCTGAAAGAGCCCCGGGCGAACCTCGAGGAGGGCGAGCTGGTGCTCCTCAGCCTAGCGCACTTCGCAAGGTCCCAGCTGGCGCGGCGCATGCCAGCGGAGGCGGCACGGCGCATCCTCGCCTTCAGTGACCACCACTGCCGGTGGCACGAGGAACAGTGCACCCTGGCGGAGTTCTGTGCGCACGTGGCGCGAGACGTGCTGGCGCACGTGGACCTCGCGGCGGAGGCGCGGGTTAAGCCTCGGCCAGCAGCGACTGCACACCTCGAGGCGGATGAGGACTCCGCGAGCGATGCCGAAGGACTCAAGGGGCGAGTCCCGCTGGAGCTCGTTGGCGTGGGTGGAGGCGGCGGTAGCGACGTAGAGGAGGACGTGGAGGACGCCGCGATTACCGAGATCTCCCGGTTTCCGCTGCGGGACCACGTCAGAGCAACCGAGCTGGCCCTACAGCAAGACCAACTGCAGCGCTTGGACCAGAAGGGCCGCCTCAGCTACGCCGATAAGCAGTTGAAGAACCTCGACCGAGCGTACAGCGGCATGCTGCAGCCCAGCTTTGCACTGCCAGCCAGCAGCGGCGCGCGGGAACATCAGGGCACGCGGCTGGACGAGACCTTTTCTGACATGCTCGCCCTACAGCGGCAAAGCATTGCGCTCCAAAAGATGCAAGCGAGCCCGGATGGAGAGACCTTGCCCGAGGCTGCGGACGACTGGCTACCCAGCGGTGCTCCTCAGCCTGCTGCCGAGGACGCGCAGCCGGAGCTCGTGCCGCAGCTCTTGGCCATGCAGGGCCCGGCGGCTGTTGCGTGGAAGCTTGTCAATGATGCCGAGTGCACGGAGGAGCAGATTGACGCGGTGGCGTTGTTCGCGCTGTCCCTGCAGAAACGCTTTGACGGCAGACCAGACAAGACAACGCATCTGCTCCCCGTGGTATCCGCGACAGGCAACCACAGAGCGATTTGGCTCGGGGGAGGCGGTGTCGGCAAGACACGCACCCTCTCCAAAGTGGTGGAGCCGATGGCCATCACTTACTTCGGCGAGCAGGGGTACCTCGGCAAAGCTCAGTCCAACCACGCGGCACACAACCTCGGCCCGCGCGGCAGGACAATGCATTCCTCCAATGGGCTGCTCATGTCGGACTCCCTGCAGACCGCCAGGCTGCGCTTGACGCCGCAGACGCAGAAAAAGCTGGACCGCCTCACAGGCACACTCGGCGTCGACGTGATCGATGAGCTGGGTGCTGTGCCGGGGCCTTTGCTGCACGCCGATGCACTGCGCACGACCTACGGCAGGGCGTTGCGCTACAACCTTGACCCCACGAAGTACATGCGCCCGCAGGAGACGTGGGGGCGCATGGCCGTGAAGATCTTGTGCGGGGACTTCTACCAGTTGCCGCCGGTCCCCGCCAGCGCCTCCCTGCTGGCGCCTCACACGGGCCAGTCCTACGAACACCAACAGGGTAGGAAGTTGCTCGCCGACTTCGAGTACGTCATCGATTTCGTGCAGATGCAGCGCTTTACAGACCCGTTGCAACTCGAGGTTCTCCACGCCATGAGAACTCCAGGCGGAAAAAAGATCTCTGACGAGAGCTGGCAGGCGATCGTCAAAACAGAGGTCGTTAGCCCTAGCGGTGCTGGTCAGCCTGCTGCCAGCAGCAGCGAAGCCGCTCAGCCACCTCAATGGGGCCCTCGGTTGCGTGCAGCACGAGGCTGGTACGAGTCCGCCTATGAGTGGCGCATCGTCTCTTACGCCATGCATGCACAGGCCAAGCTTGATGCGCGCGATGCTGGCCAGCTGCTCTTTTACGTCCCAGCAATCGACAGACCAGCTGCGCGCCTCGCGAAGCCTGATTTCGACGAGATGCGCGCGGAGCCCAACATCGGCGCTACCGCAAAAATGCCGGGGCTGCTGCCGCTCTTCGTTGGCATGGAGGTCATCCTGACAGAATCCGTCTTGCCGCCGAAGTATGTCCGTGGCGCGCCAGGCAAAGTGGTAGGCATAGAGCTGCACGCTCTGGAGCCTCCGGTGGAGGGCCGCCCGTCCATTGTCTCGGACGGTGTGGTCGTACTCTACTACATGCCAAAGGCCGTCTATGTCAAGATCGATGACAGCGATGAACTTTTCTTGAAGGCCGCGCCGGTGACAGCTGGCAGTGCTTCTCAGCCTGCCGGCCCCGACCTGCGCGGAGTGCTCGCGATCACTCCGCAGGCGCGCCCCTGGAAGTTCAAAGCGAAGACAGGTGGCCCGGCCATCGCGGTGTCCAGGACGCAGTTGACCGTGCTGCCCAAGAAGCAGGGGACTCTGCATGGCGTCCAGGGCAAGACGACGGACCCAGGCTTCATCGTGCACTGGACGTTTCCGCCAGGACTCAAGAAGGAGTCCATTTGGCTTGCCTACTACGTCAGCCTGTCGCGCCCCAGAAGCTTCAACCAACTCTTGAGCCACGGCTTGCCTGACCGGAGCATCATCGAATCCGGCCCCCCGGAACAGATCGCCAAGGCCTTCGCCGAGCTCTTCACGGACAAGATTGCCGCGACGAAGATCGCTTGCGCGAAGGCCCGACAGCAACTGGGATGGCCTGCGCGAGCTTGAGGAGCCATGAGATGCAGTTTGCGTTGTGGCGGTGCTGTTCAGTCTGTCCGTCTGCATTCGCGTGGTGCTTCTCAGCCTGCATGCGCGTGGTGCTTCTCAGCCTGCGCTCGTGTGCAGCTGTGCGCGGTGAGCCTGCACGTGTCGTGCAATGCTTTTCAGCCTGCGCGTGTCTGCAGCTTCTCCGCTTCGCACGCCGCTCCTCAGCGCGGTCGTCTGAAAAAAAGGACAGTCATCATCTCATCGTCGCACTCATCATCGCACTCATCATCATCATTCATTGCCAGCGTTGATAGCAGTGTCTCGTTTTTACCTAACAGCTTGTTCTGATAAGTTTCTAGTGGTGTCAAAAGAGAGCAGCAGATGACTCCACAGGGGGGTCTGGGCGGGTGCCGGACAGGGTGCCGAAGAAGTCGTTTTAAGCCAACAGTCACACACTTCGTGCTCTTCGACCTCCCAGAACTCCATTCCCGGGCCACATTTTGAATGCCCGGAGCCAACTGTAGGCCACTTCGTGCTCTTCGACTTCCCAGAACTCCATTCCCGGGCCACATTTTGAATGCCCGGAGCCAACTGTAGGCCACTTCGTGGTCTTCGAGTCCCCAGAACTCCATTCCCGGGCCACATTTTGAATGCCCGGAGCCCACTGTAGGCCACTTCGTGCTCTTCGAGTTCCCAGAACTCCATTCCCGGGCCACATTTTGAATGCCCGGAGCCAACTGTAGGCCACTTCGTGCTCTTCGATTTCCCAGAACTCCATTCCCGGGCCACATTTTGGATGCCCGGAGCCAACTGTAGGCCACTTCGTGCTCTTCAAGTTCCCAGAACTCCATTCCTGGGCATGATTTTGAATGCCCGGGGCCAACTGTAGGCCACTTCGTGTTCTTCTAGTTCCCAAACTCCATTCCTGGGCCACATTTTGAATACTGAGGCAGGCTGATGCTGCGGCCGAGGCAGGCTGAGGCTGAGGCAGGCTGAGGCTGAGGCCGAGGCTGAAGGCAGACTGAGGCTGAGGCTGAAGCAGACTGAGGCTGAGGCTGAGGCAGGCTGAGGCTGAGGCTGAAGCAGGCTGATGCTGAGGCAGGCTGAGGCTGAGGCTGAGGCTGATGCAGGCTGAGGCTGAGGCAGGCTGAGGCTGAGGCCGAGGCTGAAGGCAGACTGAGGCTGAGGCTGAAGCAGGCTGAGGCTGAGGCTGAGGCAGGCTGAGGCTGAGGCAGGCTGAGGCTGAGGCTGAGGCAGGCTGAGGCTGAGGCTGTGACTGCGACTGCCGTTGCCGCTGCGACTGTCATCGCGAATGCGACTACGACTGCGAGAACAGCAGAATTCTACAATTGGATTTTCATCTGAATCTTAAGGGGAATGCTTTCAGATATGCTTCTACACATCGCTGTTAGGTTGCTTTGCCGGGATAATTTTTTCCTGGAGTGAGTCAGACGGGCTCCTCATTCTGGTGTGCGTCGTTCGGGCTTTTCGCTGCGCAGCCCTGGCTGTGTCTGGGTAGCTAAGTAGGATCCTGTTATCTCATCCTCGATGGTTCCTCCGATTCCCTGGCCTGGATGCGGAGGACATGGCGCACGCGCGTGGGGAATTGTAGTATCATTCGTGGCCTTCCTTCCCGTTCTCTCATCCCGCCCGACCGCTCCCCTCGGCTCTCTCCCCCCTCCGCCCTGGAGAGCGAAGGAAAGGACTCGATCGAGCCCAGGGCTCGAGCGATCCTCCAGTGTTTGTGCTGCCCCGCCACGAAGCCATGCTCGCCATGGAGCCCGGCGTGGCGTTCGTGAGTACACGCGCGCAGACGAACGACATCTTCACGGTAGCGCAGGTGAACATCTTCACGGTGGTGTCCGTCCTCCCCCACGTGCAGGATTGCACCCTCGCGATTGTTTTCGTCGTGTCCCACGTGCAGGTTCACATCCGCGCGATGGTTGTCTTCCTTCTTCTGAGCTGATGCGGCGCAACTCGCCGCGCGAGCACGCACGGCGCGCACACGCGCACACACGCGCACTGACACGCGCACGCAAGCGCGCACGCACGCAAGCAGGTGTTGGATAGGGTCGGATATTTCAGACACGCAGGTTTGTAACTCCGCGTGCCTCTGGCTTCCCCCTCCCCACCGCCTTCCACGCGCGCGCGCGCGCACGCGCGCGCACGCACGCGCGCACGCGCGCGCCTCTCTTTCTCTCTCACACGCGCACACGCGCACACTCGCACACTCGCAAACATACACACATAATGTCAGCCAGTATCGATCCTCCCAGTTTTCATGTCGCGAGAGGATCGAGCAGCATGACGTTGAATATGCGCCGTCCTGCGAGTTGCCCGCCTCCTGTCCACCCTCGGCTCTCCCCACATCACGCACGCGCACACGCGCGCGCACACGCGCGCAGCAGGCACACGCGCACACCCGAATTCGAGCGATCGCAGGCTGAAGAATGTCAGCCGCCGCTCTGGCACCGTACTGCTCGGAGCGAGCTGCAGGCCGCCAGGCCGCGTCTCTCCTTCCTTGCCCACGCTTGCAGTGAAACCACCTCCTTCGCCCCCGCAATCTCCAGATCCACGCTTCCTATCATAATGACTCCTCCTTTCCTTTCTCGGTGAATTAACACGTGAAGCTGGCCGCTGCATTAATGCAGAAGGGCCGCCGGCGGTGCGCTTGCCAGTTTCTCGCCCCTCTCTCCTCTCGATCCGGTTCGATCCGTGGGCGATCTGGCAGCGAGGGCTTGGCACGGGGACGTGCGCCGACAAGTGGCTCACGCATGCGCAGCTTCGAGGAAACGACCACCCTCCAAGATCTCCCCCTTCCCACCTCGCCCCCCGCATATCGCTCGTGCAGCAACGCGTACCCGAAGACGCAGTGCGAGATTGCGACCATATGCTCTGGAAAGGGCCCTCATCTTCTCCACCTCCCCCTCGCGGCCGCGGTCGTGAAATGCGCCATTAGGTGGCCGCCGTCCAGACGCTCAGATCCTGAACCGTCGTGAAAAATTATAACGTGAGGTTTTTCGCTATGGACGGCCTCTGGGGGCTGCGGTGGGGGAAATATACAACAGCGTATGTACTGAAATGCAGTCGAACTCTGAACGCAGCAATCCCCGTCTGCTCGGGGCTCTACTCTGGTCTGCAAAGCATGCCGTGCGCTAGGAGTCGACCCGAGAGACAGGGAGACGCATGCCTGCCAATCAGCGTTTTTGAAAGAACGCCCATCCCCTCCACCTCTTCCTCACTCGGGATCTCTACCTTCTCCGATCAACGAAGACCACCCAGTTGGTCGACACGCGTGGCCGCACCAACGCGCGGCGTAGTTATGCGGAAATAACCGTCGCTTGGTGTACGGAAAATTGGCGACCGTCTGCGCAGTGCTCGAGATTGTCTGGCGTGTTCTTGTTTATTCTAGGGTTTTCAATGGCACGGGTGCTTTGTTTTCCCGCGCTGGGCCCGGCCCAGGCCCCTAGGACCAAAAAGCACGCTCCTCTCGAGTGATATCACGCCGTGTGGTCTCCTTGCATGGTGCGCATGATGTACGTATGTTTGTGCTAGATAGCGTTGAGAGGTATAGGCAGTTCCTGTCAGATCTCGTCTCTCAAATTTCGACTGAGAGGGATGGGGGCGTCGTCTAAATCTAGGCATGTGCAAATACTGCACGTGTGGACATGTGTCGATGCATAAACATATCTCGACATATATATATATATATATACACGTGGCTCTTTCCATATCTCATCCTCCGCCTCTGCCTCGTTCGATTCCTTTTCAGTTGTGTCCTTGGGATCTCGCTTTTCTTTGGTTTTGGTTTGTTGGCCGGCGCGTGTGAGTCTGCTTTCGGTGATTCGTTTATTTTCGGTTTTCGTGATGGACTCTCTTTCTACTTGGCTCTTTCGGGTTTGGTAGTCGTGCGGGCTCTGGGGATTTCCCGACCGCTGTGTCCAGGGAGTCGTGACCAGGGACGAAGGTTCGCATCGACGTGTGAGAGAGTGTATGTCCGGAAGAACTGTGGCATAATCGAGTCCAAGACATTGCGATTCCCAGTCGGTTGTCCGTCGCCATTGTGGCCCATCAGAGGTAGGAGATTAGATTCGCATCCGTTCCCCAGGAATCTCTTTGTTGCTGTGAGTTGTCTCCGCCTACCATATGTGCAGTGAGCTTCGCTTGGCACAGACGTTCCACTCGACCTCGCTCGATCCTAACCCTTGGAATGCTGGCGCCAGGAGCTCTTCCATGCAGAGGGGCCGATCCACCAGCATACCGCGGAGACGCATCCAGAGCAAAGCGCGCAATCGCAGCCGCAGCAAGAGCATCCCGAGGGTAGGTGGGCATCTGTTGTCGAGTCGCCCGCGTTCCAGGACTCACACGATGTACCCAGACAAGCCCGATGAGCGCCTCAGCAACACCACAAGCGTGACGGGACGTGAGCAGGAAGCTCGGGCACTTCACCGTCAGCAGGCGCTTGACGAAATCTCCGAGACTTCTACTGATCGGGGTGATGACGTGGATGGCGCGCAGGCCCACAGGGATAACAGGTCGCCACCCGCGCCAGGGCCTGGACCTACCAGGGAAGGGAGCCATGCGTTTTTTGGACGCCCGTATGACTTTGATGGAGGAACACGTACGGCATTGGGCTCTCATAGTGTATGTTCTTTATTGCACGACCGCCGATTGCAGTATTTTCCATTATGATTCTGAGTTGAGCGAGTCGGGACACGAGATGTTGCCTCAACTCAGTGTCCGATCGTGGATTCTTTGGTGCTGGGTTCTATATTCCGCAATGGTGCTGGTTATTTTGCTGTGATGATGTTGCCGATTACTGTACTCGCCGTTATTGCATCTACTAGCGGTTGTGGCTGGGTTTCTTGGAGCGGGCCCCAATTACTCACACGACCTGCAGTCTGGCTCAGCACGTGCACTCTCTGAGTTTCGTGGGTCATCAGATCTGTTCAAGGGGACCGATGTGGGAGGCGAGTTTCTCCTCATGGCACAGTTAGGGCAAAAAGTAGAGCATCGTGTAGGCCGGCCCCGAATTGCGGTTTCATTCCCATCCGGACTCTTGCACGGCGTGGTATGCGCATGCCAGACCTATGCACGCACCGTGCCAGGGTTTGGTACAGCGCAGCACGTCAGCTCTTCCTTGCAGCCGTTTCGGATCCAGGGTGTTTCGCATTGGGCAGCGCAAAGGCGGTCTATATAGCGTGCGGCCAATCGTCTGCTGGAATGTCGCTTCCCGCCAACCCTATGCCGCGCTGGGTTCCCATGGCGAACGTGGACTCGACCGCTCTGTTCATCGCCTTCATCACCTGGTATCGGCAGCCCTGTTCCCGCCGTATGTTCTATGCCATGCGCATGGACACGATCATGACGCAGATCGATCATGGAGCTATCGGCCCGGTGACCGACACTGAGTGGGTCGAGGATCATTACGTTCCTATCAGGAAGGTGCTATGCGATGGTATTTTGTGCAGGCGGTGTCGAGCACATGGTGGGTATTCTATTCTCCCGAATGGCTTCATCTTCCGCTGGTTCAGCCCTTTGTGGGAAAGCCTATACATGACTAGCCGGAAGCCGCACCTGAACTCGTGGGTTCCCGCGGACGGCTATGAGTACCGTGATCCAGCCGACGGTGCACGCTCTCGTGGCAATGTTGCGCGCGACCATTATGGGACTTGCTTGGTTCCGCGGAGCAGGTGGGCGGAGGTGGTCGCTATCATGGGCATCGAGCCACCTGACGGACTGGACTCTGCATCGGATGTCACGGTGGACATGGCACTGGACCTTATTACGGATCACGCAACCGCCGCTGCGCTGAAAGAGGCTCTGGATCCAATCTGTGAGCAAGCGGACGCGGACGACTCGCAGCTCTGATCGCTCCACCTCAGTACCAGTCAGGGTTATTGGCAGCTTCGCGTGCAGTTTTTTGTGCGCGTGTCCCAGAGACGCGTGCTTCTATGCTACATTCGTGCCTGGTCTCATGAGCCATGTGCGTTCTCTGGGTGCCGCAGCTTCCTTTGATTAGGCCGAGCTGGACTATGTCCGACCGTATCAATGGGCAAGCCTGATCAATTTAGTATCTCGTGCCGCGTGCGCACTGCAGGACTACTGGGGAAAGATCGCTGGGTCCTTGACGCCGTGGTCCATAGAAGTGTCGTCGTTGAGGTCATCGTTGTCATCGTGAGCATGGATCTTGTCGTCGTCGTCGACGTCGCCGCCAGCCTCTATCAGTCGTTCCGGTTCTCGTGGTGTGAGTCGTTGGGACCCTTCGTCATTCGTGGTAAGAGTATGTCGGGCCCCTCCTTGTGCGTGGGTGGTTCGGGGTTCCCTTGGTTTGGTCGTTCGGGCCTCTCGTTCTGGAATGAGTCGTTCAGGCTTCTTCTTGTGTCACAGCAGTCCTAAGAAACACTTACGTAATCTCCTACACTAGTATGCACGATGCCAACCGAGCTGCTGGCCCGAGCCCTCCCCTTTGCACTGCCCTGGGTGGCCCTGCCTTCGTTAATATCATGTCGACGTTGGTCTGTGCTGCGCGGAGGCCTGTCGAGAAGAACCAGAAAAAGTCGGACTGCACAGGAGCGCAAGACAAAGCTAATGCAAGAGTTCGGTTTTCTGTGCGTCGCAGATATGTGACTCGTTGGTTTCTCGTGGTGTGAGTCTTTGGAGCCGTTCGGTCTTTCTGGTGTGAGTCCTTCGGGCTCTTCCTTGTGTGTGAGTCGTTCGGGCTTTTCGTGATGTGAGTCGTTCGGGCCTCTCGTCCTGGTGTGAGTCGTTCGGGCCCCTCACCCTGTCCCTCGCTGCCAAGGGGGTGAGAAGTTTCGCGATTCTTTGTGAGAAGGTGGATGGGGCCCTCGCCAGGCCTGGAAGACGAACCTCCGATGTTCCTCTAGCGCGCTCGTGCGCAGTAGGCGCGTCGTGCTTTACGCAACGCGCTGGCTGAAGCGCCCCCGCCCTGGCCCATCAAAGAAGGGAAAAGAAAAAACAAGGCAGGGCGAAGGCCTCCCTAACCGCGCAGGCATGCAGTGCCACGGGAAGGCCTCCAGAGATAATGCGAGAGTTCGCGTCTGTGTGGGTTGCAGATATGTGAGTCGTTCCGGCTCTTCGTGATGTGAGTCGTTGGGGCCCCTCGTCCTTCCTTGTGTGACTCCTTCGGGTGCCTCATTATGTGTGAGTCGTTCGGGCTCCTCGTGGTATGAGTCCCCTCCTTGTGTGTGAGTCGGTCGGCCCCCTCTTCCTCGTGTAACTCGTTCGGGCTTCCCGTGGCGTGAGTAGTTGGGGGCCCGCGTCGCGGGGTGAATCGTTCGGGCTCTTCGTGGTCTGAGTAGTTCGGGCGCTTCGTCCTGGTGTGAGTCGTTCGGGCCCCTCCTTGTGGTGTGAGTCGTTCGGGCTCTTCGTGGTGTGACTCGTTGGGGCCCCTCGTCCTGGTGTGCATCGTTCGGGCTCCTCGTGAAGCCTCTTGGAGACCTCTTGGAGCCTCTTGGGGCGTCTTGGGGGCCTCTTGGGGGCCTCTTGGGGGCCTCTTGGGGGCTTCTTTGGGTCTCTTGGCGCTTCTTGGGGGCTCTTGGGGGCCTCTTGGGAGCCGCTTGGCGCCTCTTGGGGGCCTCTTGGGGACCTCCTGGAGGCCTCTTGGGAGCCTCCTGGGGGTCTCTTGGGGTCATCTTTGGGCCTCTGGCGACCTCTTCAGAAGCGCAAAGTAGAGCTGCCCCCCGAGAAATACAAAATGACCCCAAAACTTACGTAACATCAATGATTTTGCTAGGAAGGACGATGAGCGCGGTCCCCGCACAAGTTCAACATGTGGCCAAATCCGTAGTGAAATCAATGATTTCTGCTTCGAAGAGGAGTAGCGGCGCCAAACTCACCTCCCCCCTCTCGGGGCCAGAATCCTCGTGAGGGTGGTCGAATAAGAGCCCCTTGGCACCACTCGGCCCGCCCTCTCCGGGTCCAGGGGAGGGGGTAGGGGGAGGGGTAAACCCTTCCCCGAAGGGGAGGAAGGGGGGTTGGGGGGTCGAGAACAGAGAAAGCCCCCTAAACCATTCACGCCCAAAGGGCTGGTGGGATTCGCGCGGTGCTCTCCTCCTGGGGTGAGTCGTTCGGGTCCACCCTCCTGGTCTGAGTCGTTGGGGCACTCCTCGATGTGCGAGTCGTTCGGCGAAAGGCCCGTCGGACGCACACACAGAGAGGCCCGAACAACTCACACCAGGGCACGGGGCCCCAACTACCGACACCACGTGCATCCTGGTCGAAGAAGCGAACACTATGAGTTCCGTGATTCCTCAGATCTGTTCGAGGGGGCCGATCTGAGAGGCGGTTTCCCCGGCTGCTCATTTTTCACTTCTCATGTCTATGTTGCCGCGTGGTGCTCGCGCCCGACATAATGAGCGAACCTGCCTTTCAGGTGCAGCCCAAAGCTGCGAACCTGAGCATGGTGGTACCTTGTGCTGCGTGCACTGGGGATTTCCCGGCTGCCGATTCCAGGGAGTCGTGACCAGAGACGGAGGTCGCAAGGATGTGCGAGAGAGGCTTGTGTCCAGAGGAACTGTGCCATAATCGTGCCCAAGGCATTGCGATTCCCTGCCGGTTGCCCGTAGCCGTTGTGGCTCATCAGAGGTAGGAGATCATTCCTGCATCCGTTCCCCAGGAATCTCCCGGTTGCTGTGAGTTGTCTCTGCCTACCATGTCTGCAGTGAGCTTAGCTCGGCGCAGACGTACCCACTCGACCTCGCGCGCGATGGCTACTCGTAGTGGCGAGGAACTGCGGAGTGATTGGGATCGTGCTTTCCGTCGTGCACGCCGTGGCTCCCCTCTTCGCATCCGCTCCGATGATCGCATGCGCCCCCAGGACGAGAAACCCGACGTAGATGACGTGCTGGCTCATGAACTATACTTATGGAAGGAGGATCCTAACCCTTGGAGTTTCTGGGAGTGGCGCTCTAAGACTGGGCGTTCGAAAACAGCTGGCGCATCCCGTAGCTCTGCGCCTGCTGGCGCAGAGAGCTCTTCTCCGCGGAGGGGCCGATCCACCAGCATACCGCGGAGAGGCATCCAGAGCAGGGCGCGCAATCGCAGCCGCAGCAAGAGCATCCCGAGGGCACGTGGATATCCGTTGGCGGGTCGGCCGCGTTGCAGGACGCACACGATGTACCCAGACAAGCCCCATGAGCGCCTCAGCAACGCCAAGAGCGTGACGAGACGTGAGCAAGAAGCTCGGACACTCCACCAGCAACAGGCTCTTGACGAAATGTCAGAGATTTCCACCGATCGGGCTGATGACGTGGATGACGCGCAGGTCCACAGAGATAGCAGTTCGGCTCCCGCATCTGGTCCTGCACCTACCAGGGAAGCGAGCCACGCGTTTCTGGACGCTCGCATGACTTTGTTGGAGGAACACGTACGGCAGTGGGCTCTGCTAGTATATGCACTGTATTGCACAACTGCCGAATGTAATATGTTCCAAGATGATTCTGGGTAGAGCGAGTTGGGAAATGGGATGTTGCTTCAACTTGACATGCGTTGGTCAGTTCTTCGATGTTGGTTTCTATAATCTATAATGGTGCTGCTTATTCTGCTCAGGTGATGCTGCTGATTACTGTGCTCGCCGTTTTTGCCTCTGACTCTTGGAGATTGCTAGGTTTCTTCGGGTGTGCGGCAGTGGGCTGCGATGGTGCATGGTCTCACGTCCAGTACTGGGATTACCTTATGATTCACCGCTGCATCAGTACTGGGTGATGTCGTTGCTCTGCCGCACCGGGAGATAGGCAGTATTATCGACGGTGTGGCCGCTACCACGGTGCAGTGGATTCTTTCGGTGTTCCCCTCCTGTTGTGAGTTGTTCGGGCCCCCTCTCCTGGACAGAGTCGTTCTAGCCTCTCCTCGATGAGTGAGTCGATCGGCAAGGGGCCTGAACGAGTCATACAAGGAAGAACCCGAACGACTCGCCCCAGGGCGAGGGGCCCCAATTACTCACGCCACCTGAAGTCTGGCCCAGCACGTGCACTCTCTGAGTTCCGTGAGTCTTCAGATCTGGTCAAGGGGGCCGATCTGGGAGGCGAGTTTCTCCTTCTGTTTCTCTTCTACCTCTCCCTCCGAACCTGCCGCCCGCCGCCAGCGCCCGACTTCGTGGGCGAGCCTGATCAGTTTAGTATCTCGTGCCGCGTGCGCACTGCAGGACAGGTCGGGGAAGATCGCTGGGTCGTCGACGCCGTCGTCCATGGAAGTGTCGTATCCGAAGTCATCGTTGTCATCGTAAGCATGGATCTTGTCGTCGTCGTCGACGTCGCCGCCAGCATCTGTGAGTTGTTCCGGCTTCTGGTGGTGGGAGTCGTTGTGACCTCTCGTCCTTCGTGGTATGAGTCTTTCGGGCCCCTCCTTGTGCGTGAGTGGTTCGGGCTTCCCTTGGGTTGGTCGTTCGGGCCTCTCGTTCTGGAGTGAGTCGTTGAGGCTGGTCCTTGTGTCACAGCAATCCTAAGAAACATGTTGCGTAATCTCCAAGCACTAGTAAGCACGATGCCAACCGAGCTGCTGGCCCGAGCCCTCCCCCCTGCACTGCCCTGGGTGGCTCTGCCTTTGTCGATCTCATGTCGACGTTGCTCTGTGCTGTGCGGAGGCCTGTCGAGAAGAACCAGACAAATTCGAACTGCACAGGAGCGCAAGACAGAGCTAATGCAGGAGTTCGGTGTTCTGTGCGTCGCAGATATGTGAATCGTTGGTTTCTCGTGGTGTGAATCGTTGGGGCCCTTCGTCCTTCCTGGTGTGAGTCCTTCGGGCTCCTCCTTGTGTGAGTCGTTCAGGCTCCTCGTGATGTGAGTCGTTCGGGCCCCTCGTCCTGGTGTGCGTCGTTCGGGCCCCTCCTTGTGTGTGAATAGTTCCGTCTCCTCGTGGTGTGCGTCGTTGGGGCCCCTCGTCCTTCGTGGTGGGAGTGCTTCGGGCACTTCCTTGTGTGAGTCGTTCGGGCTCCTCGTGGTGTGAGTCGTTCCGGCCCCTCGTCCTGGTGTGACTCGTTCGGGCTCCTCCTTGTGTGGGAGTCGTTCGGGATCCTCGTGGTGTGAGTGGTTGGGCCCCTCGTCCTGGTGCGAGTCGTTCGGGCTCCGCCTTGTGTGTGAATAGGTTGAGCTCCTCGCTGTGTGAGTCGTTCGGGCTCCTGGCCCTGGTGTGAGTCGCTCGGACGCCTCCTTGCGTGTGAGTTGTTCGGGTTGCTCGTGGTGTGAGTCGTTCGGGGTCTCTCGTCCTGGTGGAGTCGTTCGGGCTGTCGTCCTGGGGTGAGTCGTTCGGGCCCCTCCCAGTGTGTGAGTTGTTGGGGCTCTCTGCGGTGTGAATCGCGGGGGCCTTTCGTTCTGGTGTGAGTCGTTCGGGCGTCTCCTTGCATGTGTGTTGTGGAGCGCTGTGCCTGTGCGTCGTGAACGTTGCTGCGATGGCAAGGTCTTGCAACCCCGCTAGTGGCCCCCCAAGCGTCGCCATGCAGGCGAGATTTGCGCGAGAAGGAGCGCCTCTCTGCCCGCCCTCCACAAACATGAAGAGACGTTTGCCATAACCACCCTCCACAGGTGACTCCGCGTATTGAATTTTAAATGCGTGGTAACCGCGTGGTCTGTGGAGGTAATGAGCATAGCTCTCCTAGTCGTACTGAACGCATACTGAACACTACGCGTTATCTCCATTCACTGGCGCGCATGATGCCAACCGAGCTGCTGGCCTGGCCCCTCCCCTCTCCCCCGCTGCAAGGCTTCGCGGTGTTTTCCTATCTCTGTCGGTTCGTGTTATCCCGGCTTTGCTTATTCCTGGGAGTCGAGACTAGGGGCTGGGCTCCACAGGGGAGGGTGCTAACAGTTAGGGTCCACAAGGATTTTGCCGTCAGAGGGTAGAATGCGTTACGAATCAGTCGCGATTTTCCGTAGACATTGTGGTGCAAGTCAGGTTGGCCCAAGCTAGTCTCGACCAGCGCCCATCCATCTGCGTCGGGCTCTACTGTGAGCTCCGCGTATCACTTGTGCAGTGAGTTTAGCTCCGCACGGACGCTACTCTTGCAATACCTCAGGGCGCGCAGCAGAGTTCACAGAGATGCCAGTCGTGGGCTTACGTGAGGTTTACGCGCCCTTGCCCCGAGCGGTGCGAGAATTGCAGGGGATGCTGATGGAAACGATGCCTACAGCTGAAGACGGTGCGTGCGCCATTCATTCTGCGTGGGGCGAGTGGGAGAGGGGTGAGCTGGTCAAGCGCGACGCTCGCTCGTTTCTCCGCGAAGCATTCGGTCCTACCGCTGACATCTTCAAATCGAGGCTGTCGTCCGAGGAGCTGCTGGGCGACATGGAATGGGCACTCTGGGATTTGATCCAACCCTTTGCGAAGCAGCCCAACCCCTTCGGTGCCTCGCTGCACGCTGGAGATAACGAAGGTGAGCACGTGCGGCACTGCCTTCTGCAATCCCATTTCGACGTGGCTCAGCGCTGCGTTGAGGCATGCCGGGATGAAGTATATAAGTTCGAAGTGCACAGGGAGTGCAAACCAAGGATGATGCAAGAGTTTGGTTCTCTCTGCGTCGAAGAATTTGAGGATGTTTTCATAATGCCGTCGATGCGATCCTTGGGCTTGTTAGATAAGTACACGGCAGAAGCATCTGATGAGTTCTGTGGAAGACGTTGCCTGAGCAAGTATGAAGCGCTGTTCGCAGGAACCCCTGGCGCTCGAGAGTGGCACAGAAGTGTCGTTGAGGATGCATGCCTTCAGAACTCATTCGATTTGTTTTTCAGTAAGATCCACGACGTGGTTGACGTAAGATTCGATTGGTGCCCAACGCCTGCGCCTCCAAGAAGAACAAGAGAGAGTGCAAGCACGAGGCGCCGTGGACCAACAGAGTGTCCCCCGAGTGGATGACGGCGCCGCTGCTGGTTTGCAAGGGCCTCGCCAAGAAGTTCACGCTGCGCACAAGCGGAGTTCGAAATTGGCTGGGGCAAACTCTCGGACTGCGCAATGAGGAGTGGCTGAACGGGTGCATGCCGGGCCTGTGCGTCGCTTTTGCAGGGAGCAACAGTGACGTGAAACCCAATGACAGACTGCCGATCATCGAGCAAACGCATGAGACGTGCTGCAGGAAGAAACGCTGCATCATGAAGAAGCAGAGCCTGGGGAGAGCCACTCGAGCAATTCAGCGCACGCAGGTAGTTACGAATGGATATTTCGGGGGATACATTGGGAAACGACAGCCCGCGGGCACTTTGGAGACGAAGAAATGCGTGGACAAGCTGTTTACCTTGAGGGCGAAGATACAGGGCAGGGGGAAAGCAGCGCAGCTCAGAGCAAGCAGCGGGAGGCTGATAACGGAGCTCGAGATGAACAGCACGTACCGCGGCGCTGTGGAAGTCTGCAACCTGTGCTGCAATCTTGACCAGAGCGACCTTCTGAAGGCAGAGTGCATCCGGACCTTCCACGAGCATGCGATTGATGGGCGGGCGTGGATGAACAGGTTTGAAGCATGCCAGAATTCGTCGCAGATGAAGGACAGCAGCGCGACGACGCACGTGCCGCCAGCTCGCAAACCTCACGCACGGACGGACCGATCGAGAGTGAACGAGTTCGACGCCTACGGATATCGCCCTGTGCAGCACCCTTGGAAGTTGTTGTCGGCGTACGAGTTCTTGCGGCAGTGGAGGTGCGAACCACTACTGGCTCCGACGCACTACTCGAACCGCAACCTGCCACCGCGAACTGCGTGGACACAAGGAGGTCAACAATTAATCAGGAGCAAACAGTACAAGGATGGAGAGGTCGCCGCGAAGCCTGGAGAACATTACATCGTAGTGACACCCGAGACCGACGAGTATTGCGTTTTCACGCATGACGCAGGCGTCTTCTGCCACTCATGGGTTCTGGTCAGGAAGGCGAGGCCGGACGCGGTTGTCATCGAAGGCTTGCCGATGCCCAGCGTACACAAGAGTTCGACCCACAACGCTCAGTATTGCAGTTTATTTTTCCGCCCTTGGACGCTCTATGGAGGAGACGTGTCTGTGCCTCACCTGAGTATGTTGGGGATGGAGTCTGCGGTACTGCGGCATTGGCAGGAGGCCCAGCATCAGTCGCCCCATGTTCGAGCTTCGTGTAGACTGACCAAGAAGACAATCACAACATGGACGCCATCGACGCTGGACAGCGTATCCTGGAAGACCGCTTGGGACGAGTACGTGCGCGGGAACGTGGTCAGCCAAACAGCAGCGAAACTCATCCAGAGTTTCCTGTTGAATACGATGGCGTCGTCGGGCAAGGCGGCAGATGATCAGAGCGAGGCAGATGCGTCGGAGGAAGTGCAGGATATGCCTCCGCTGAGCCTCCCTGGTGGAAAGTGTCAACAACTACTCCAATCGGCTAAAGAAGAGGACAGCCTCGGCGAGAAGTGGACCGCCTCGGCGAAAGCGAAGGTGAAGGCTTCGGAGAACAGCCGAGCGAAGAAAAGCGTCCGACTGCACGAGTTTGGACAACGCCATCGCATCGGAGAGCGAGTGTGGAAGACGGAACCCTCTGGCGTCGAGGCTGGAGACCGTGCATGTCCGGGACATATCTTCGAGGATGCGTGCCAGGACCACCTCGCAGCTCGATCCGCAAGTGGCACGAGCCAGAAGGCACACGATGCTCCCTTCGACGAGAAGCGAGATGCTGCTGCTTCGTTCAACCCTGCAGGGAATGGCTTCACCAGCATCGACAAAGCGTTTGCTTCCATATGGGCGAGCTCGAAGATCCCGAACGAGAAACAGCGCCAGTTTCTCGAGCACTTTGTTCGACGTTTGAAGATTGAGTGGCTGGAGAAGCAGCAGGGCAACGTGAACCAGAATTCCGAGGAGCCTCTGGTGGACGTAGTGCACGGATTTCCGGGCACCGGAAAAAGTGCCGTCATTGGCTGGATGCGGTACTTAATGGAGGAAGGTCTCGGTTGGGAGCACGGCGTTCAGTTCGTGTGCTTGGCGTTTCAAAATGCCATGGCGGCGCAGATCAACGGCCACACGGTGCACCACTGGAGCGGCATCCCGGCGCGGAACGACGACGGGAATGCCACGGGCGACAGGCACAAGCAGTCCATGAAGTGCGGGGCCCTGCGCGTGATCATCATCGACGAGGTCCCGAGGGCACCGAACGAGTCACTCCATGGAGTATATCGTTCGTTGCCCTCGACGTGGTGTGAGTCGTTCGGGGCTCCTCGTGTGTGGGTCGTTGGGGCTCCTCGGCCTGGTGTGAGTCGTTCGGGCCCCTCGTCCTGGTGTGAGGCGTTCGAGCTCCTCGTGGTGGCCCTCGTCCTTGTGAGTTGTGCGGGCCCCTCCTCCTGGTGCGAGTCGTTCGAGCGCCTGGTCGTGTGAGTCGTTCGGGCTCCTCGTCTTGGTGTGGGCCTTCGGGCTTCACGTGGTGTGAGTCGTTCGGGCCCCTCGTCACATGTAACGGCGCTCTCATGGCAAAGTCTGGGCATCCTCTCGCGCGGCCTATGTGTCACCATGTTTGCAAGGACTGTGGAGGGAATGAGCATAGCTCAGCGCACAAAGAATAAGGAACATGATCTGTATTCATGATTTCCAGGTGAGCATGATGTCCGCGGAGCTGCTGGGCACCCTGGAACGAGTGGTCAATGCCGCTGTCCGGGTGAGGGGCACGTACAAGAAGAGGGCGGGGGAGTTGCATCGCGCCTTCGGGAGAGCGAACGTGGTCATGTGCGCTGATTTTTGGCAGTTGCACCCCGTGACGGGCACCTTCCTGGCATCCCACCCGCTGGGCGTGCCCGCAGGGTGCGCGCGCCGCGCGTTGGAGCTGTTCTGGCAAGACGACGTCGACAGCGTGCGATCTTTCTGGCAGTTGACCGACTTGATGAGGTGCGACGACGAATGGTACAACTCGTTTCTGGGCCAGTGCAGAGTTGGAAACCTCAGCATGGAGGACTACAGCTACTTCCACGGGCTCCCGACGTTGACGTCCCCGAGCGCGGGTGAGTGCGGTTGCAACGACGACGTGGTGGACGACCCAGTACTTGGCCCGTATCGCAAGACTTGGAAGGAGCGCTTCTCGGGAGGGTGCGCCGACACGGCGGCGCTTCTGAAGTCGCCAGAGGGCGAGTGCGCGGAGTGCCGGGCGGAGCGAGGCAAGAGACACAGGGTTCTAACCGACACTGACTCGCTGGCGCCAGAGCTTCGCATGAACACATTCAGCGGCGCACCAGCTCTGTGCACCTTCAACGTGCCCAGGTACTTCGCGACGAACCTGCGCGCGAGGGAGTTTGCCAAGCAGAAGAACGTTCAGCTCTCGTGGTGCTACGCTCGAGATGTGCCGTTGCATCCAGGAGATCGCGAGTTGCCGAAGGAGAAATTGGACGAGCAGTTGTTCTTCTGGCTGAATGGGCACGACCAGGAGACGGGCAACATTCCGAGCATCTACCCATTGGCCAAAGGCATGCCCATTCGGTTGACGGACAACGTCGATCGAAGCAGACAACTGTACAGACACCGAAAGGGGGTGATTTACGGATGGACTCTGGCGCCTGATTGTAGTCCCCAGGAGATCGAGGGCGAGTTCATATTGGATAGGTTGCCCTTGGTTATCTATATCCATTTCCCAGAAGCACAGTGGAGCATAGGGAAGCTGCCGACGGGCGTATACCCGTTGAAGCGGAGATCCAGGACTTGGAAAGTGAACAAGCATACGGGCATCGAAGCCCGACGCACGGGCTTCTGGATTCTCCCCGACTTCGCTGCCACCGCTCACATGATCCAGGGGGCGACGTTGGAAGCGGCATTCGCGTACCTGCAGCGTTGGTCCAGCAGGGCGTCCATGACAGCTCAGATTGCTGCCTACGTATGCTTGTCCAGAGTGAAGCGATTGCCAAACATCTGCGTCATGCAGCCGTTCTCGACCTTTCTGTTCGGCCTCGGCAACCCAGTGGGGCCCGAGCGACTGATGCGGAAGCTTTCTGGCCAGATCACAGCAGACGAGGCGATCCATGAATGGAGTACGCTTGATGACGACGCCGCTGAAGCTGAGAAGATGGACCCCATGGCGAGGAAGCACCTGCGCGCCTGTTGCTACCTCAAAGGGAAGCAGGAGTACATGCTCGACGCTCGCGACTTCGGCATAAAAGCAGCCGCCGACTTCTACGAGAAGTACGTGTCGCAGGGGAGAAGGACGAGATGCATGCACTGCGCGCGCGAGGTCGGCGCCATGCCTCCTCGGGCTGCGCGGGCGGCCGAGGCTTCCCAAAGAATGCCCGATGGAATCGCTGCAAGGACACACCCGCCAGACGAGTCACTATGCAAGCGGTGTGTGTGGAACGTGATGACTGGAAGAAGAGCCTCGCCCCGCAAAGCCACGGGTGCTCTGCGCGCAAAGAAGTTTTTGTGGAAGGCGTGCGGGGCGCGAAAATTACGAACCACCATCGGCATTACGATCGAGACCTCGCGTGCCCGGGCTGCGCAGAGCGAGGGTTCGCGCCCGGCAAGTACGACGAACACCAGTGCGAAGATTGCTCGGAGCAGTTGGGCAGCCTGGCGTTCGACAAAAACGTGTTGTACAACGCGAAAAGGCAAGAGAAGTCCCGTTTGGTGTGCCTGGACTGTCAGACGAAGCTGCGGTGCGGTAAGTGCGCAACGGCATATGAGCTGAAGTACTGGTCGAATGCTGAACGCAAGCATCATTCGTCTTCTCGGGGCACAACGTTAGTGTGCAAGGCGTGCCGTGCGCAAGGATTCGACCCGTCGGACCTTGCGACGTACATGTGCCAGAGGTGTTCCTGCAGTTTCGGGGCTCGTAAATTCAACCGAAAGCAACTGGACAACCACAAGCATGGGAATCGCCAGAAACTGCAGTGCAAGGAGCGCGTCGCTGATATCGACGAACGAGTGCGCCACCTGCGCAAAGCGCTGCAGAAGAGCAAGCGCAAGTGCAAGTGCCATTGCCGCCTTCACCAAGCTCAATGTCCGCTGGCCGCCGTGCATTTCGGAGAGAAGCGCTGGCCGGGCAGCGACGGAGGGATATCCGCCGACGACCGGAAGTTCTTGGGCGAGTTGCAACCGACTCCCGAATGGTGGAACAAAGCCTGGGGACGATGAGGTACGGCGCGGATGCCGTCAGCCCAGACGTGTTACTGGGGACGCTATCCCTTGGTAGAGTGAGACTGAAGACGGGATGTTGTCTCGATGGACTCGAGGGTTCCTGTATACATGGCTACGCCCTCGGTATCCATCCAATGGTGGATGTGCCACTACACATTGTCCGTGGCGCCTCAGGTGGCTTGTACTGTAGGAAACAGCTTGCTGGTGGAGCGTGTACTACAGTCAGCTGGTCCACGTACGCTTCACGTATGGGTCTACTATAGGAAACAGCTTGCTGGTGGCACTTGTATTGTAGACGGCTGAAGCTCGTACTGTAGTTCGCGGGTGCTGGATTCTGCATCTGTGATGGTGTTTGTTATCTTGTTCTGGTGAAAGTGCTGGTCATTCTACTCAGTGTTGGTTCATTGGTGCGGTGAGTACGTTTAGTTTATAGTCTGTCCTCCAGTACTGGTGAGGCCCATGCGTACCACTATGGATGTCACGCTGGTATAAGAGAACAGCTCTGGGTACAGTGAGACTGAACAGTGGATGTTGTCTCCATGGAGTCCGTCATTTCTGTATATATGGCTGGAGCTTCGGTCTGTATCCAATGGTTCATGTGCAACTACTTTGCTTCCGTGGCGCGTCAGGTGAGTTCTAATGTAGTGAACATCTCGCTGGAGGATGTTCAACGGCATCATGGCATAGACCGTAGCGTTCGATGGCAAAACATGTGTGTCCTCTTCACAGTCCTCCTCCTCCTCCGCCTCTGCTTCGTGTGTTTCGTTTCAGTCATGTCCCTGGAATTTAACTTTTCTTGGGCTGTGGTTCCTTAGCCGGTTCCTGTTGCCTTGGCATCGGTGGCTCCTCCGATGCCGGCTATGGTAGTGATTGCCGTTGTGCTGGTGTGAGTGGTTCAGGGTCTTCGTCCTGGCGTGAGTCGTTCGGGCTCTTCGTAGTGTGAGTCGTTCAGGCACCTCGTCCTGGTATGAATCGCTCGGGCCCCTCCTGGTGTGTGAGTCGTTCGGGCTCCTCGTGGTGTGAGTCGTTGGGGCCCCTCGTCCTGGGGTGAGTCGTTCGGTCTCCTCGTGGGGCCTCTTGGGGGCCTCTTGGAGGCTCTCGGGGCTTCGTGAGGGCCTCTTGGGGGTCTCATGAGGGCCTCTTGGGGGCCTCTTGAGGCGTCTTGGGGCTTCTTGGGGGCGTCTTGGGGGCATCTTGGGAGCCTCTTGGGGCCTCTTGGGGGCCTGTTGGGGGACTCGTCCTTCCTTGTATGATTGTCTCGGGCCCCTCGTTGTGTGTGAGTCGTTCGGGCTCCTCGTGGTGTGAGTCCGTTCGGCCCCTCGTCCTGGTGTGCGTCGTTCGGGCTTCTCCTTGTGTGTGAGTCGTTCGGGCTCGTGGTGGTGTGAGTCGTTCGGGCCCCTCGTCCTGGTGAGAGTCGTTCGGGCGCCTCCTTGCGTGTGCGTCGCTCGGGTTCCTCCTTGTGTGTGAGTCGTTCGGGCCGCTCGTCCTCGTGTTCGTCGCTCGGGCCCCTCCTGGTGTGTGAGTCGTTCGGGCTCCTCGTGGTGTGAGTCGTTGGGGCCCCTTCGTCCTGGGGTGAGTCGTTTGGCTTCCTCGTGGGCCTCTTGGGCGCCTCTTTGAAGCTCTCGGGGCCTCTTGGGGGGCTCCCTGTGGTTTCTTGGGAGCCTCTTGGGGGCCTCGAGAGGCGTCTTGGGGCTGCTTGGAAGCCTCTTGGGGGCCTCTTGGGGGCCTCTTGGGGCCTCTTGGGGGCCCGTTGGGGGCCTCGTCCTTCCTTGCGTGAGTGGCTCGGGCCCCTCCTTGTGTGTGAGTCGTTCGGGCTCCGCGCGGCGTGCGTCGTTCGGAGCCCTGGTCCTGGTGTGCGTCGTTCGGGCCCCTCCTGGGGTGTGAGTCGTCCGGGCTCCTCGTGATGGGAGTCGTTCGGGCCCCTCGTCCTGGTGTGAGTCGTTGGGGCGCCTCCTTGCGCGTGAGTCGTTCGGGCTCCTCGTGGTGTAAGTCATTCGGGCCGCTCGTCCTGGTTTGCGTCGCTCGGACCCATCCTTGTGTGTGAGTCGTGGTGGCTACTCGTGGTGTGAGTCGTTGGGGCTCCTCGTCCTGGAGGGAGTCGCTCGGCCTCCTCGTGGGGCCTCTGGGCCCCTCGTCTTGGTGTGAGTCGTTGGCGCGCCGCCTTGTGTGTAAGTCGTTCGGGCTCCTCGTGGTGTGAGTCGTTGGGGCCCCTCGTCCTGGGTTGAGTCGTTCGGTTTCCTCGTGGGGCCTCTTGGGGGCGTCCTGGAGGCTCTGGAGGCCTCTTGGAGGACTCTTGGGCGCCTCTTGGGGGCCTCTTGGGGGCCCTTTTGGGAGCCTCTGGGGGCGTCTTGGGAGCCTCCTGGGGGCCTCGTCCTTCCTTGTGTGAGCGCCTCGGGCCTCTCACTGTGTGTGAGTCGTTCGGGTTCCTCGTAGTGTGAGTCGTTCGGGCCCCTGGTCCTGGTGCGCGTCGTTCGGGCCCCTCCTTGTGTGTGAGTCGTTCGGGCTTCTCATTATGTGAGTCGTTCGGGCCCCTCGTCCTGGTGTGAGTCGTTCGGGCCCTTCCTTGTGGTGTGAGTCATTCGGGCTCCTCGTGGTGCGAGTCGTTCGAACCGCTCGTCCTGATGTGCGTCGCTCGGGCCCCTCCTTGTGTGTGAGTTGTTCGGGCTCCTCGTGGTGTGAGCCCCTGGGGCCTCTCGTCCTGGGGTGAGTCGTTCGGCCTCCTCGTGGGCGTCTTGGGGGCCTCTTGGAAGCTCTCGGAGCTCCTTGGGGGGCTCTTTGTGGTCTCTTTGGGCGCATCGGGGGGGCCTCGAGAGGCGTCTTGGGGGTTCTTGGAAGCCTCTTGGGGGCCTCTTGGGGGGCGTCTTGGGGGCGTCGTCCTTCCTTGTGTGGGTCCCTCGGGCCCCTCAGTGTATGTGTGAGTCGCTCGGGTTCCTCGTAGTTTGAGTCGTTCGGAGCCCTGGTCCTGGTGCGCGTCGTTCGGGCCCCTCCTGGCGTGTGAGTCCTTCGGGCTCCTCATGGTGTGAGTCGTTCGGGCTCCTCGTGGTGTGAGTCGTTCGGACCGCTCGTCCTGGTGTGCGTCGCTCGGGCCCCTCCTTGTGTGTAAGTTGTTCGGGCTCCTCGCGGTGTGAGTCGTTGGGGCCCCTCGTCCTGGGGTGAGTGGTTCGGGCCCCGCATTGTATGTGAGTCGTTCGGGCTCCTCGTGGTGTGCGTCGTTCGGGCCCCTCCTTGTGCGTGAGTCCTTCGGGCTCCTCATGGTGTGAGTCTGTCGGGCCCTTCGTCCTGGCGTGAGTCGTTCGGGCGCCTCGTGGTGTGAGTCGTTCGGACCGCTCGTCCTGGTGTGCGTCGCTCGGGCCCCTCCTTGTGTGTAAGTTGTTCGGGCTCCTCGTGGTGTTAGTCGTTGGGGCCCCTCGTCCTGGGGTAAGTGGTTCGGGCTCCGCATTGTATGTGAGTCGTTGGGGCTCCTTGTGGTGTGAGTCCTTCGGGCCCCTCGTCCTGGCGTGCGTCGTTCGGGCCCCTCCTTGTGTGTGAGTCGTTCGAGTTCCTCGTGGTGGGAGTCGTTCGGGCCCCTCGTCCTGGTGTGAGTCGTTGGGGCGCCTCCTTCTCTTGGGGGCCTCTTGGGGGCCTCGTCCTTCCTTGTGTGAGTGCCTCGGGTCCCTCATTGTGTGTGAGTCGTTCGGGCTCCTCGTGGTGTGAGTCGTTGGGGCCCTCGTCCTGGTGTGCGTCGTTCGGGCTCCTGCTTGTGTGTGAGTCGTTCGGGCTCCTCGTGGAGGAAGTGGTTCGGGCCCCCTCGTCTTGGTGTGCGTCGTTGGGGCGCCTCCTTGCGTGTGAGTCGTTCGGGCTTCTCGTGGTGTGAGTCGTTCGGGCCGCTCGTCCTAGTGTGCGTCGCTCGGGCCCCTCGTCCTGGGTTGAGTCGTTCGGCTTCCTCGTGGGGCCCTCTTGGGTGCCTCCTCGAGGCCTGTGAGGCCTCCTGTGGGCCTCGTGGGGACCTCTGGAGGCCCTCTTGGGGGCCTCCCGGGGCGTCCTGGAGCCTCCTGGGGACCTCTTGGGGGCCTCTGGGGTCCTCTGGGGAGGTTCTTGGGTGCATCTTGGAAGCCTCTGTGGAGCCTCCTGGGGGCCTTTGGGGCCAGCTGGGGGCCTCGAGCGATCCGTCGAAGCGCGAACGAGCGATGCCCCCTGATAAGGACAGGATAACCCACGATTTTCGCACAATCAAATTTTGTTTCATGAAGGCAGAGAAGCGCTGTTCCCTCCGAGCGCCGAAATGGGACCGAAACATAGAGTATATTATATCGGCAACGTGTTGTGGTGATGCATATTTCACTCCTTCCCCAAGTGGCCCCATAGAGTAGATTAAATTGGCCATTTGTTGTTATGATGCATGTTTCACTCCTTGCCCCATTGGCCCCGCCCTCGTTGTAGCAGCGTTGTGGCGGCTATCGCTCGAGGACATGCAGACACGCCAGAGATAATGCGAGTGTTCGCGTCTGTGTGAATTGCAGATATGTGAGTCGTTCCAGCTCTTCGTGGTATGAGTCGTTGGGGCCCCTCGTCCTTCCTTGTGTACCTCCTTCGGGCCCCTCATTGTGTGTACGTCGTTCGGGCTCCTCGTGGTGTGAGTCCCCTCCTTGTGTGTGAGTCGTTCGGTCCCCTCCTCCTGGTGTAACTCGTTCGGGTCCCTCGTGGTGTGAGTCGTTCGGGGCCCGCGTCGTGGTGTGAGTCGTTCGGGCTCCTCGTGGTGAGTCGTTCGGGCGCCTCGTCTTGGTGTGAGGCGTTCGGGCCCTTCCTTGTGGTGTGACTCGTTCGGGCTCCTCGTGGTGTGAGTCGTTGGGGTCTTTCGTCCTGGGGTGAGTCGTTCGGGCTCCTCGTTGGGCCTGTTGGGGGCCTCTTGGAGCTCTTGGGGCGTCTGGGGGGCCTCTTGGGGGAGTATTGGGGGCCTTTTGGAGCCTCTTGGGGCCTCTTGGGGGCCTCTTGGGAGCCTCGAGGGGACCTCTAGGGGCCCCTGGGGGGCCTCTTGGGGGCCTCCTGGAGGGCTCTTGGGAGCCTCCTGGGGGCCTTTTGGGGCTATCTTAGGGTTTCTTGCGACCTCCTCAGAAGCGCTAATAAGCGCTGACCCTTGCGAAGAACAAAATCAGCCCCAAACCTTCGTAAAGCAATGATTTTGCTAAGAAGGAAGAGGAACGCGGCCCCCTTCAGAAGGCAAAAAAGGGGCCCAAACCGTCGTAAAATCAATGTTTTTACCTTCGACGACGAGTTCAGGGACCAAACTCCCTCCCCCCCCTCGGGGCCAGAATCCTCGTGAGGGTCGTCGTTTTTTGGCCCTCCCAGGAGTCGAAAAAGACCCCTCCAACGACCCGCGGGGCCCCCTCTCGGGTAGGGGGTAGGGGGAGGGGTAAACCCCTCCCCGAAGGGGAAGAAAGGGGGTTGGGGGGTTGAGGACAGAGAAAGCTCGCTAAACCACTCACGCCCAAAGGGCTGGTGAGATTGGCATTTGATGTGTGCGCAGGGGGTACGCGAAAAAAGGTACGGTAGGTTCGCGTCGTGTCGACCAGTGGCGACCCTACCGCTGGCGTTCCACGTTGAACGCCGCCAGCGACCCAGCATCGGCCGATGTTGCACGATATGACGTTTCGGAAAGGGCCGATCGTTCAAGCTTGAGCGACCCCCGCTGAGTCAGGACCCGACGCCGAAGTCGGCACGACACGAACTCGCCGTACAACAGGTGGGCGGCTCGAACATACAGAGACGACCATTTTTTATTCAAGAGGCGCTTACAGTTGAAACCAATGCCAAGACACACCCTGCTTGCCTCCAGGGTGCCCTGGGTTTCTTGGGTTTGGATGGTTTTGCAATGGAAAGCCGTGACGCCCCCACACCAAAAATCAGTGGACGTCCCGGGGTCTCAGGGTGTTGGGTTTCTTGTGGAAGGTTTTTCTTTTGGACGAGCTCCTGCTGTGCAAGATTTTTCTCCTCACAGCCAAATGGGTTCCAAAGCATTTTTTTGCTCCTCCCCACTGCCCAACGAAACCAGCGCCAGGGCCACTCTCCCCTCCTCGGCGGCCTCGGGCGCATTATGTGGCAAGCGCTGCGTGGGCCGCTCCTAGGCTGTGCTTTTGTCACAGCCGCCGCCATCGGCCTCTCGGGCGCACAGGGGCCACATGCGAACACTGACCCTCCCCTCAAAAATCGTGGGGGGTAGGGATAGGGTTCGCATGTGGCCCCCTACAGGCGCCACCCGCTCGTCGCTGTGCCTCGCCGGGACGGCGCCATCAGCGCCAGAGGACCGGGCCGAGGTCCACGCGGAGGCCTGTGGCGCGGGCGGCGCCGCGGGCGCCCGTGCCGCGGGGCCCAGTGGGCCCGGGGCTCCGCCCGAGCGGCGCCGTGGCGAGCGGGGCGGGCACTGCTGGGCACTCTGGGTGCGGGGCGAGAACCAGTCCAGCCAGGTCGTGGACACCAGGGGCAGCACCGCGGTGGGCCCCTGGGCCACCGACGCTGCCGGCGCGGAGGTCCCGGCCCGGATGCTCTGCGCGGAGGAGCTCACGCGGCGCGCCCTGCTGTCCCCGGACTGCGCGGAGGGGGCCTGCGCGTGCACCCAGCTGGGTCGCACCAGTTGCTCGTGTCGGGCGGTCATGGGCGCGTCGCGGGCGCGGCTCGTGCTGAAGCACGCAGAGTGGCTCGCCGACCACGGCCACGCCAGGGGCGCGGAGGTCGCTTCCAGGAGGCCAGCCGTGAGGCGGCGGAGCACGGCCAGGCGCCGGGCGACGAAATCTATACATAGTCACTGGTTCCTGGCCAGGCCCATTCTGAACCCAGGAGCTGTGTATACGCCCTCCTGGCCAAGCCAGGAGGGCGCGGCGTACACAACGCTGCTGTTCAGGATGGGCCTGCCAGGGAGCAGTTGTTATGTATAGATTTCGTCGCCCTCAGGCGGCGCTCGCACACAGAGCTTCTGCGCGGTTGGGGCACCTCCTCTCAGGGTGGGGCCGCTTCGCGGAGGCGCTCGAGGCCCTCCTCGAGGCCCAGCGGTTCGCAGACCTCGCCCTGGAGGAGGAGCGCGACCCGGCCACGCCGTTGTTGCTCGGGGTGGCTTGGTTGCAGGCAGCAAGATGCGGAGCGGCGAAGTGGCAGGAATCGAAGAAGAACAGACTGCATAAAAAGAAACTCTTGGGCGCTCCGCGCGGATTTCTTGCATTCGCACTGGGCCCCCCTAGCGGTGCCTCCGGCGCTGCCCCTGGCGCGCTCCGCGCGCCAGTGAGGGGTGCCAAGCGCAGATCCAAGAAATCCGCGCGGAGCGCTCAAAAGAGTATGTTTATGCCGCTGTGTTTTCTTATAAGGAAGCGGAAGAGTGGATCCTGAGTTTGGGCCCGCTCGCGACGGACGGGCTCGACGCGCAGCGCCAGAGGCTCCAGACGGACATCCGCTTCTGGCGGGCCGCGGAGCTGTCCCCGAGGCGCTGCGTAGACGCTGGCGATGTCGCGCACGCGCTGATCTGCGTCGGGAGCCATTTGTTCTACGCCGTGACGCGATACTGGTAGAGGAGGGGGAGCTGGGAGTATTGGGCGGAGGGGTAGGGACGCTCAATATCCAGCACAGCGCTGCTCCAGACCAACAGGAATGTCGAGACAGGATCCGCTGGCCGCGTGCATTCGTAGTTTCCGTTCTATCTGTTGCATCAGGGAGTGATTTGAAAGTTGTCACTCCTTGTTCATTTTGGTTTTGCTGTGGACAGCCAGGGGGGCTTGGGCTCCGACTTTTTTTGTCGGGGTCCTGGCGGGCTCACGTAGAATAGTCATCCGCGGGGCTGTGGGTGCTTGTTGGGCGCCCAGAGTCTCTTCATTTTGCCCCAAAGTCTCCTCCTGGTGTCCCATCCCGCCGACACGGCTCGATGCCTAGGTCGGTTGATTGTTCGGTCGGCACATAATAAGCTTGCATAGCTTCAGCGTAAAGATTTGTAGGTTGAGCCCTTCTCGTTCTTGTAATCTCCAGTGCGTTTCAAAATCAACCGTGGGGTCCATCCCAGGTTGCTTGCTGTGGAACATCGTGAACTGACAGCATGAGGCCCATGCTGTATCTGCACTGCCCAGCACGCAATCCGAAACAAAAATTCGCCTGGCGAAGAACCCAACCATCTGCAGTTGTGAGCACCGTCGATGTATTATAGAACCTGGAGGGTAGGCCTACACCAGGCCGACCCCTCGGCCTACCCCCCAGGCCTACCCTAGGCCTACGCTGTAGGCCTATCCTTATTCTTTATTATTATATACCCCCACCTACCTCGTATTCCGGCCGATAGCGACCCAATCCGGGACCTCCCATCCGGACTGTAACAAATCAATACAAAGTGGCCATTTTTTCCCCATATCCTAAGATGGGGTTCTTGTTATTCCCCATATCCTAAGATGGGGTTCTTGTTATTACTTGGACGCCTCCTACTCCTCCTCCTTCCTCCTCTTTCCTCCTCCCCTCCTCATACTCAGACTTACTCATACTCAGACTTACTCATACTCAGAATTTTCTCATACACAGACCTACTCATACCCAGACTTACTCATACACAGACTTACTCATACACAGACTTACTCATACTCAGGCATACTCATACTCAGACCTACTCATACTCAGACTTACTCAACACACATCAGATTTGGAGGATGTCTCAAGCGGGGCGCTGGTTTCAGCACCCCTAAGGGGAGCCGCCAGGGGTGTTTGCACGGGCTCGTTCGCGGCCATTTTGTGGGGATGTCTCAGGCGGTTTGCTTGTTTCTGGGCTCAACATCCTTCGCTTGGAGAGCAGATTGTGAGGATGTCTCAGGCGGGGCGCTGGTTTCAGCACCCCTAAGGGGAGCCGCCAGGGGTGTTTGCACGGGCTCGTTCGCGGCCATTTTGTGGGGATGTCTCAGGCGGTTTGCTTGTTTCTGGGCCCAACATCCTTCGCTTTCGGAGCAGATTTGGAGGATGTCTCGAGCGAGGCGCTCATTTTCACCCCCAGGTGGGCCAGATTTTGAGGATGTCTCGATCGGTTTGCTTGTTTTGGTGGCCAGGCTCGTGGCCCTAAGGGGAGCCGCCAGGGGTGGTTGCACGGGCTCGTTCGCGGCCATTTTGTGGGGATGTCTCAGGCGGTTTGCTTGTTTCTGGGCTCCAACATCCTTCGCTTTCGGAGCAGATTTGGAGGATGTCTCGAGCGAGGCGCTCATTTTCACCCCCCAGGTGGGCCAGATTTTGAGGATGTCTCGATCGGTTTGCTTGTTTTGGTGGCCAGGCTCGTGGCCCTAAGGGGAGCCGCCAGGGGTGTTGCACGGGCTCGTTCGCGGCCATTTTGTGGGGATGTCTCAGGCGGTTTGCTTGTTTCTGGGCCCAACATCCTTCGCTTTCGGAGCAGATTTGGAGGATGTCTCGAGCGAGGCGCTCATTTTCACCCCCCAGGTGGGCCAGATTTTGAGGATGTCTCGATCGGTTTGCTTGTTTTGGTGGCCAGGCTCGTGGGCGCAGATTCTTCTCAGGATGCCACAGGAGGCTCCAACAGGCTCCAGGAGGCCCCAGGAGACCACATGAGGTCCCAGGAGGCATCAGGAGGCCACAGAAAGATTCAAGAGGCCACAGGATGTCCCAAGAGGCTCCAGGAGGCCCCAGGAAGCTCCAGAAGGCCTCCGGAAACCACAGGTGGCCCCAGGAGGCAACAGGAAGTGCCAGGAGGCCTCGGAAGGCAACAGGAGGCCCCGAGAGGCCCCAGGAGCAGGAGGCCTCAGAAGGCAACAGGAGTGGCTCCAATCCCATGTGTTTTACGTATGCTCCTATCGATTGGGCCTCACCTGGAGCACGATTCTTTGATGTTCTACGTATGTTTCTATAGATTGTCCTTCTCCTGTGTAAGCAATCCTACTTGTTTTACTTTTGTTCCTATATATTGGGCCTCTCCTGGGGCACGAGTCCTTGGTGTTTTACGTGTGTTCCTGTAGACCCATATACAATATTACGTTTGAAAAAGGATGCACATATGGGGAGCTCCACGCAGTGAGTAATTACTTGGACGCCTCCTACTCCCTCTCCTCCTTCCTCCTCCTCTTTCCTCCTCCCCTCCTGTTGGACTTACTCATACTCAGACTTGCTCATACTCAGACTTACTCATACGCAGACTTACTCATACTCAGACTTACTCATACTCAGACCTACTCATACTCAGACTTACTCACACTCAGACATACTCATACACAGACTTACTCATACACAGACTTACTCACACCCAGACGTACTCATACACAGACTCACTCATACCCAGACTTACTCATACACAGTATTAGTCATACTCAGACTTCGCTTGGAGAGCAGATTGTGAGGATGTCTCAGGCGGGGCGCTGGTTTCAGCACCCCTAAGGGGAGCCGCCAGGGGTGGTTGCACGGGCTCGTTCGCGGCCATTTTGTGGGGATGTCTCAGGCGGTTTGCTTGTTTCTGGGCCCAACATCCTTCGCTTGGAGAGCAGATTGTGAGGATGTCTCAGGCGGGGCGCTGGTTTCAGCACCCCTAAGGGGAGCCGCCAGGGGTGGTTGCACGGGCTCGTTCGCGGCCATTTTGTGGGGATGTCTCAGGCGGTTTGCTTGTTTCTGGGCCCAACATCCTTCGCTTTCGGAGCAGATTTGGAGGATGTCTCGAGCGAGGCGCTCATTTTCACCCCCCAGGTGGGCCAGATTTTGAGGATGCCTCGATCGGTTTGCTTGTTTTGGTGGCCAGGCTCGTGGCCCTAAGGGGAGCCGCCAGGGGTGGTTGCACGGGCTCGTTCGCGGCCATTTTGTGGGGATGTCTCAGGCGGTTTGCTTGTTTCTGGGCCCAACATCCTTCGCTTTCGGAGCAGATTTGGAGGATGTCTCGAGCGAGGCGCTCATTTTCACCCCCCAGGTGGGCCAGATTTTGAGGATGTCTCGATCGGTTTGCTTGTTTTCGTGGCCAGGCTCGTGGCCCTAAGGGGAGCCGCCAGGGGTGGTTGCACGGGCTCGTTCGCGGCCATTTTGTGGGGATGTCTCAGGCGGTTTGCTTGTTTCTGGGCTCAACATCCTTCGCTTTCGGAGCAGATTTGGAGGATGTCTCGAGCGAGGCGCTCATTTTCACCCCCCAGGTGGGCCAGATTTTGAGGATGTCTCGATCGGTTTGCTTGTTTTGGTGGCCAGGCTCGTGGGCGCAGATTCTTCTCAGGATGCCACAGGAGGCTCCAACAGGCTCCAGGAGGCCCCAGGAGACCACATGAGGTCCCAGGAGGCATCAGGAGGCCACAGAAAGACTCAAGAGGCCACAGGATGTCCCAAGAGGCTCCAGGAGGCCCCAGGAAGCTCCAGAAGGCCTCAGGAAACCACAGGAGGCCCCAGGAGGCAACAGGAAGCGCCAGGAGGCCTCGGAAGGCAACAGGAGGCCCCGAGAGGCCCCAGGAGCAGGAGGCCTCAGAAGGCAACAGGAGTGGCTCCAATCCCATGTGTTTTACGTATGCTCCTATCGATTGGGCCTTACCTGGAGCACGATTCTTTGATGTTCTACGTATGTTTCTATAGATGGTCCTTCTCCTGTGTACACAATCCTAAATGTTTTACTCATGTTCCCATATATTGGGCCTCTCCTGGGGCACGAGTCCTTGGTGTTTTACGCGTGTTCCTATATGTTGCCCTTCTCCTGTGGCTCTAATCCGCAATGTTTTATGTACGTCTGTTGCTGTAGATTGCGCCTCTCCTGGGGCACGAAACCTTCCTAGGAGGTCCCAGGAGGTCCCAAGAGGCTCCTGGAGACCCCAGGAAGCTCCAGTAGGTTTCAGGAGGCCCCAGGAGGCCCCAGGCTCATGCACAGAGACGCGCTTGTACTACTGAGGCTCGTTCACACTCCAATTCATTCGCAGTTAGACTGATGTCGAGACCGTCACAACTGAAGCCCGTTAATATTCGAAAGCTCTTGCGCCTAGACATTCACGGCGGACAGGTCCATGCGAGTAGATGCACATATGGGGAGCTCCACGCAGTGAATAATCTTCTCAACATCGTCTTTCTTGTCGTCGACGATGCGAAAAGCGTGGCAGGAATGGGACGCGGCGCACATCGCGCGCGGCAGTCAATCTGGGCCCGCCCATCCTGACTGCAAAACATAAATACAAGGAATGGGGCGCGGCGCACATCGCGCGCGGACGTCAATGCGGGCTGCGGACCCGCCCATCTTGATTGTAAAAAACAATACAGAGTACCACTACCACTACCACTACCACTACTAGTACTACTACTACCACTACCACTACCACTACTAGTACTACTACTACTACTACTACTACTACTACTACTACTACTACTACTACTACTACTACTACTACTACTACTACTACTACTACTACTACTACTACTACTACTACTACTACTACTACTACTACTACTACTACTACTACTACTACTACTACTACTACTACTACTACTACTACTACTACTACTACTACTACTACTACTACTACTACTACTACTACTACTACTACTACTACTACTACTACTACTACTACTACTACTACTACTACTACTACTACTACTACTACTACTACTACTACTACTACTACTACTACTACTACTACTACTACTACTACTACTACTACTACTACTACCTACTACACGCCAGCACCCGGTTGCGCCAGCATTGTTTCTTATGTTGTGGGAGGGCGGAACGTGTCCGTTGTTCCTTTCAACATGGGCAGTCTTGTCGTTGACGATGCGAAATGCGTGGCGGGAATGGGACGCGGCGCGCATCCCGCGCAGACGTCAATGCGGTGTCCTGGGGTATCCCCCATTCGCACTGAAATGCCCGCGCAGCCCCCAGTTGTGCCACCACTGTTTCTTATGTTGTGGGAGGGCGGGTGGGAATGGGCATGCCATGCTTGACTCGCTCGAGCTGGCTAGCTTGACCCTGGACCTACCTCTAGGCCTTCTTCCTAGGCCTACCCCCAGGCCTACCCCCTAGGCCTACCCCCAGGCCTACCCCGTAGGCCTACCCTAGGCCTTCCCCCTAGGCCTTCCCCCTCGGCCTTCCCCCTAGGCCTCCCCTTGGCCTATCCCTAGGCCCACCCCCTAAGCCTATCCTTATTTCCTATGATGAAACACCCCCACATCCCCACCAGCCGGCCGATAGAAACCCCGGCGTACGAATTATCAACAAAACAACCTTAACTCTTTTTTTCTCGCCAACATGTCGTCGACTTGCGCAAAGTGTAGCAGGAATCAAACATAGTGAACATCGCTTGGGTAACCCTAAGTGGGTGGTCGCGTCCTACCCGTCAAAAACAATACAAAGTCCACGGTGTTCTCGTCAACGTGGGTTTTCTTGTCGTCGACGTTGCGAAACATGTAGCTGGAAGAGGACGCGGCGCACATCGAGCGCGGACGCCTGGCCAATCCTACGCGGGCCCCCCCGTCCTACCTGTCGAAAAAAACACAACGTCGACGTTGTTCTTGCCAACATGGGCGCACATCGCGCGCGGACGCCTGGCCAACCCTACGCGGGACCCCCCGTCGTACCTGTCAAAAGAAAGCACAGCAACGTCGACTTTGTTCTTGCCAACATGTATTTTCTCTTCGTCGGCGCTGCGAATCTTGGCGGTGCAACGCGCGTGGCTGGAATGAGACGCGGCGCACTTTACGAGCTGGATATGTTGTCGCCGACGATGCAGCATGAGAGGTCTGAGCGAGGCGCGGCGTACATCGCGCGCGGTGTTGTTTCTCGTCGGCGTTGCTCAATACGCGGCAGGAATAAGACGCAGCTCGTGTCGCGCGCTGAACGTCGAGCCTAGCCGCCCACGATACATGATGAGCGACGGGCGTCGGACGCGACACACTTGCTTCTTATGTTGCGGGAGGGCGGGTGGGTAGTGGACTGGGCCCTCTGGCTCGCTCGAGCTGGCTAACTTGACCCTAGGCCTACCCCAGGGCTGCCTTCGCTGGCGTTCCGCATCGTTCGCAGAGCGAATGGGGGAATCGCGCGGTTGCGGCTGTCTTAATAAGAAACACGCAAACGCTCGATGAGCGGATTGCCGGCGCGGATATGGGAGAGGGCTATAGTTGAGGCCGCCACCATTTTGCTGCCCCACCGAGTGGCGTGGGCGAGCAAAATTGGCAGTACAAATCGAGAGCCTTACCCCCGGCTCCCATAGGCGCAGGCGAATCGGGAAGGGTTCTGATGCCGTTACCTTGACAAGTGATCCCCCTGGGCCGCGAAAGCCCGCGCGCCCCCGAGGATCGGAAAAGAACAGGTTGCAGAAGTCTGTCGGAGTTGCGCGCGGATGTTCTGGGATAGGCGCTGGATGGCCGCCTCGACACCGTCGGCGTCCTCTTCGCGCCCCTCTCATCGTCGCCGCCGTCGGCGCCGTCACCTCCCGCTGCTGTCGTCGCCCCCGCCCCCGCGCCAGGTGGGCGACGCCCTCTACCCACGGGCTGGGCCCCCAGGCGGCGCACCCGAGCCGGGGGGTTTGGCTTACGGTCAAGATCTGGGGCAACGCGCCGGGCTTCCGAAATGAGGTCCGAGTGGACGGGGTGCAGGGCTCGCGCCACATCGCCGATGCATCGGCGACGTGGCCGGATGTCGCGCCGGCGTCGCCGCTGCCGCGCTGACGCAGCCGATGCATCGCCGATGCGTCCTCGATGCGCCGGACGTGCATCGGCGATGCGTCGGCGATGCATCGCCATCCTCCGACCCCATCCAGCAGGCCTCTACACGTTAGGGGGGGCTATCGACATTCTCGGACATGTCGGCGGGTCCTTGGCGGATTTCGAAGCCCCAGGAGGCGTCCCTGCGGCTGCGCCTCCCCGACACCCATTCCGTGGGTGTCTGGTTCGTCCCAGACGGCTGCCGAAGAGATTTGAGGTATGACCCGAAGAGCAGACGACGAGGGTCAATGGGGGGCATAGGCTCAGGAGGGGGCGCATCGACCCTAAGTTCCGGAGGTTGATCGACTTATCCTGACACGTCGATTCGCGAATTGGCCGTTTCTTGTTCGCGAGAGGGCGTGGCGGCCGTCATTTTTGCGGGTCCACGTCCGTCGGTTTCGGCCTTAGGCCGTTTTCTCTAAAGGGGGGTTTATTAAAAGGAGTTTTCCCACCGCCGAAAGTCGCGCACTCATTGCCGATAGGGGCCTGCTATCCCACTCCACCCGGGAACATGCAGAGTTGTGATCGGGGGCATATCGCCGATCTATCCGCGATGGATCGCCGATTCCAAATCGACGTGTTCCCCCTAGGCCGCCCCCCCCCGAACGTTTCCCCTCACTGGACGGCTGACAAAGATGCTGAGACACTGACCACCTTTGGTTCAGGAGGGGCCCTGGTCTTTGGCCCGTTCCCTCAGAGGCAGGTCGGGGAACCTTTTTGTGAGATGCTCGTTCTGGGGACATAGGGCCAACCTCACAGATCTGTTCGTCTCCTGGTTCGATTCAAGTTCGACTCAACGTCGTCATAGATTCGATTCAGGGTCGACTCAAATCGACGGACGTTCGACCCGTTCGACGCAGCTTCGACGCAAGAGTGGAGCGAGTGTCTCCAGGAAGGTCCCCACAATGAGCATCCAGTGTTTGCCCCAGTCCCAGACAACCGACGTCGCGTTTTTTTTTTTAATGTGGCTCCCCAGAGGTCTGGTCTTCTTTCTGCGAACCAGCTTTCCATGACGCAGCTTTTTATACTCCGTCGAGTCTACTTGCATGACGGGGAGGGTTGACGAGACCCGAACGGAAATCCGGAATTCACGCGAGTCGGGGGTCACTTGCTCGCCTTTCCTGTCCAGCGCTGCTTGAAGAGGAGGTGGAGGGGAGGGCAGGGGTGGGTGAAGCGGCAAGCAAGCACATTCGTCAAAATTTCAATAAAAAACACACGAGCCATTCCGAAATGTTGATTGACGGCCATGCCTGACAGACTACATCAGAACACGATGTGTTTTTGTGCCACGACGCGAGGAGGTCAGGGGTGGCCGAGGCTCGCCGTGGCCGGGAATGCCCTGTCTTCCCCGATGGCGACGCGGTCACTGCACGAGACTGAAGGCTTTGAAAAGGAAAAGCGTCTCGTGGCGGGGGAGGGATCATCGAAGGGCCCCGAATCATCAGGGGTAACTCGGGTCAGGGATAACTCGGGTTCGTTTTTCGGGAATCCAAACCCGAGTTACCCCGGATAATTCGGGCGTCCAGAGCCCCGAATCATCAGGGGTAACTCGGGTCAGGGCTAACTCGGGTTCCTTTATCGGGAATCCAAACCCGAGTTACCCCGGACCCGAGTTACCCCGGATAACTCGGGCGCCCAAATCATCGAAGGGCCTTGGCTGTACGATCACCGAAGGGCCAGGGATCGTGGCCAAGTGGCCTTGGCTGTACGAAGGTAGGAAACTGACTCGTGGCTGGGGAGGGGTCATCGAGAACAAAAGAACCCCTAACCCTGATGAACACACTGGAGACGGCGTCTCATTGAGGTCCCCGTGTTTGGGACGAGAATTCTGGGCGGCTTGGCTTGGTACATCTGCAGGAAAACGCTCCTATCAGTAATGTGTTTGACCCCGGTCCCCTCCCAAAGGGTTGTGGGTACCTTTATTGCTTATCAAGGGACTCTGGTTTTCGGGCTGATCCTCAGATCTAGGTCGGGGGACCTCTTTGTGGCCGAGGCTCGCGGGCAAGGCTTCGGGTTGAACACAGACAGCCCACCCCTGGTACGGTATGTTCGTGTCGTGTCGACCAGCGGCAACACCGCCGCCGGCGTTTCACGTTGAACGCCGTCGGTGACCCAGAATCGATCGATGTTCGACGCTTTGACGTTTCGGAAACGGCAGATCGTTCAAGGTTGAACAATCTCCGCGGTGTCAGGAACCGACGCCAGGGTCGACACAACACGGACCTCCCGTAGTCCCAGCTGGCCTCAACAGGCCCCCAACGCAGGCCGGGGAGCGGCTTTCACATCTCAGCAATGGGGCGCGCAGCGCCCCAGGGTTGCCGCCAGAGGCGGCGCTTGGGTGTCAAGGCTGCTCCGGACTAATCCGGGGAGGGCCTTGTTGAGCATCGAGGATGAAGGAACACCTAACCTTAAACGCGGAGTGAAGACATGGTCTCTCTGAGGGCCCCGTCCTTGCAGTAGGGACGGGCTAATAATTCTGGATGGTTCGATTTGGTAAATCCGCAGAAGAAAAAAAGACCCCTTGCCCCTAATGTGTTTGGCCCTCCGAACTGAGGTCCCCCACCAAAGGCTGCTAAGGGTCCTGTTTGGTGTATCAGGTTTTGTCCAGTCGAGACTACCAGGGGTACTGTCTGTGCACAGCCCGAGGTTTTTCCTTCCAGGCTCGCCGCGGCCAGAAGAGTAGGGCGACGAAGTCAGGACACGTCCACCGGGCAGCGGCGGTGGATGTGGATGGATCCCGTCGCGCTGAGGTTTTCGTTCCCTCCTCCTCCTCCTCCTCCTCCTCCTCCTCCTCCTCCTCCTCCCCCTCCTCCTCCTCCTCCTCCTCCTCCTCCTCCTCCTCCTCCTCCTCCTGTGCAGCGTTCCCTGTGTTTCTAGCACGACGGCAGGCCACCCACGGTCACGAAGAGAACGAGGTTGGCGGCGACCCTTTGCACGGTGCTGCCCCGGAGAGTCCCCGGGCTCCCCGGCAGGCAGGGCGGGTCGTTTTACTCGGGGGCCCCCAAACGGTGCGGTGACCACACCGCGCGGTGAGTCGATGGGGATTCGGGGTCACCGCACGGTGTTGGGGCTCGGGGCGTCCTCCGAGCACGTCTCGGACGACAGGGGCCTCCGAGGTCCCAAAGCCGTGCGGGGACGGACCGTGCGGTGAGGTCTTCGGGGATTTCGAGGTCACCGCACGGTCCGTCACCGCACCGCGTCGGGACCCCCTCCTCCTCCTCCTCCTCCTCCTCCTCCTCCTCCTCCTCCTCCTCCTCCTCCTCCGGGAGGGGGCCGATTTCGAGCGGATTCGGCATCTGCCTCTCTCCCTGACCCACTGTCTGGGGTCCGATCCAATCCCCCGGCTGCCTCCGAAACGAAGATGCTCTGGCCTGGCGTCAAATGCGCTGGCTAGTTCTGCTCGTGATCGAAGAACTCCAGGCCTCCCAGATGGGGTACGAGTAGGTGGGGTCGGAGGATCGCGCCGTATTGCCGATGCATCGGCTCTGCGGGTCGATTTGGGTCCCATCGCCGATGCATTGACGATTCGGCGCGATCCTCAGACTGCATCTACTCGGACCCCGTCGGGAGGCATTTAAGGACATGATCATGCGGATGCGTGAATGTCAGGAGGGGAAAACATACACAGACACAATTAATCGTCGATTCCCCAGAAAATATGGAAAATATGGGAAGTGGTGGGGAAGACAAAAACCCAGAAATATAGGAAAATATAGTGGAATCTGTTCATTTGCGTGTATTTATTTGTGTGTCCTGGGGCCTCTTCAGAATGCCCTCGCAGACTGGGAACCGGGGCGCGATGCTGTGGTTGCGCCATCCCATGGATGCGTTCCGCGGGGGGGCATCCTCACAGAGCCGCCTCGAATCCATGGGATCACAGCCAGGGAGTCCGGACCGCGAGGCCGTGGATATGGACAGCACCGGAGGTTTGTAGAGTCTGCGCCCTCCCGACTAGATCAGCAAAGGGTTTGCCAATCACAGGATGTGTTTCTTTTCTCACACCGCCGATTCTCAGGGTTCTTACCAAACCGCCCCCACCACACCCGAAGGCTCCAGATCCTTGCAAATTTCTGGTCGGGGAGCGTACAGGTTACAATGAGTTTTTTTCATGTCCCAGAATGTACCCCCCGTTGGATATTGACGGGCTAAACGGCGACGTCGGTTTTTTGTCGTGGTGGTGGTATTTTAGTAGTTAGTCAATAGCGGGCGCACGCGGTTCGGCCCGATCCGATTTCGATATCTCTGCGATCCGATGCAACCCGATGCATGCATTACGTTGTTGTGCATCTTTGCACAGCCGATCCGATCCGATTTCGACTTCGTTCCGACGCGGCTGGATCCGACGCGCAGTCCGATTCGATCGGATTTCCTAATTCGATGTCGACTGATCTTGCCCTGTCCGTCCATCGGAGGCTGATGGACCTCCCCTCGCCAAGGCGCTTCGCGAATTGCCCTCTTTCGGCTCCCGCGATGCCGTGTTGGCCACAGTGTTTGCGGGTCTGCACCCGCCAGGTATTTGTTCTGTGTCGTTTTCGCTAACCGCGACAGGTCTTCAGAACCCCCCCCCATTAGTGGAAACTAACCGCGATAGGCTCTGTTGACGGATTTGGGCCCCCACCACTAATGGACAATGATTATTCATCCGAGGCGCCGCCGCACAACAACGACGACGAAGACGACGACGACGATTACGATTACAATTTCGTTGATTGCCACGAGACGCCTACCTGTATCACAATGTTTCTTACAAACGTTATCAAAAATCGTGTATCGTGCAGGGAAGCCCAGGGAGCATTGTTCGCTGGAAGCAAGGAGCCCCCAAACATTACCCAGCGCGGCGAACATTAGTGGGAAACTAAAGGGTGTGCCGCGAAGCCGGCGCCGACTACGACTACGACTACGACAATAACCGCGACTACGATTACGACTGCAATCACGATGATTTCAATTTCAATCCTCATGAGGAGATATTCGCAAATCGGCTAGCCCACAATTGAGTAATTTTTCCCTGAAGGGCAGAATCCCCCCAACAGAACCCAGTCCGCCCAACAATAGAGGGAACAACATCTCCGCCGCAACGAAAAAGACGACGAAGACGAAGACGAGGACGACGACCTCGACGACGACGACGACGACGATGGCGGCGGCGACGACGACGACGACGACGACGACGCTATCGACCGCGAGGAAAAGCAGGAGGATGACGAAAAGAAGGAGGAGAAGGATGAGGAGGAGCAGGAGGAGGAGGAGGAGAGGAGGAGGAGCAGAAGGAGGAGGAGTAGGAGGAGGAAAAGGGGCGAGTTCGTTTCCCGCGTCGAGAAGCAGGGAGGGGGGATGCACAACTGAAGACCTCTTTCTGTTAAGAAGGGTGTTCTGCTGAACGGTCATTTTCGGCCTCTGGGGGGCTCTCACCAGACCCCAGAACCGTAACAAAGCCACCTCGGGACGGAAGTCCCCGTATCTTGGACGGGGGTCCAGACTTCTCGTGAGCCACGATGTTAAAAACGCACGACGCCAGGTGTTCGGGGACTTGCCCATCGCCCCTGTCTACCATTGACCCGCCCGTCTAGTGCCCGCCCGGCTATGGTCTTCCCCGCCCGTCTGCCGTTGTGCAGGTCCAAGGATGAAGAGGAAGAGGGTTACTCAGATGTTCGGCCATTCTGGAGGACGAGGGGCGAGGATCGAGGTTTGAGGATCGAGGTAAAGGATATTTGGCCGCGATTGGGCCTTCTTGGATTGCTTGTGGCTCATCTCGTCGGGTGGCAACGGCTGGATCCGCCAGGATGCACCGCAGGGGAGGTCAGGGCAGAGGAGGAGGAGGAGGAGGAGGAGGAGGAGGAGGGAAGAGTCGGAGGAGGAGGATGGGAGGTAAGAGAGCGGGTAGAGGAGGAATGGGGAAGAGGAGAAAGTCTTCCGAGTCTCTCCGAATGCGATGTCCTAGGTGTCCTAGGTGTCCATGGTTGCGGGAGGGTCGTTGCAGGCTCGACGCCGCGACACACTCCTGACTTCGCCACGTTGCTGCGCGCCTACCAACATAACGTGTGTGTGTGTGTATGTGTGTGTGTGAGTGCGTGCGTGCGTGCGTGCGTGCGTGCGTGCGTGCGTGCGCGCGTGTGTGCGTGCGCGTGTGTGTGCGTGCGTGCGTGCGTGCGTGCGTGCGTGCGTGCGTGCGTGCGTGCGTGCGTGCGTGCGTGCGTGCGTGTGTGTGTGTGTGTGTGTGTGTGTGTGTGTGTTCGTGCTTGCCTGGCTTTCTGCCGCGGACGCGCCTCTGTGCGCTTCCTGGGCGGCGTTGCAGACATGCATCGCAGCTTCACGGGGAGGCGACCTTGTTTTGCGAGCGTGCCCGCAGTGATCCAACCGCTGATTGGTGCCGTCGTCGCGTCGAAGGGGAAGTGTTTGTGTGTGTGGCGCATGTGTGGGTTTTTCCGCTGTTCCTCGGCTTTTCCCTGTCCGGCTCGACCACCGCGTCGCCGCGCGTGCGGTCGCCAAGAAGTGGACCATTCGCTTTGACAGCATCCCCGTTTGGCATTTCACAGCCGGCGCTTGCAATCCACCGGCGCGTCGGAACACAAAGAAAAGTGTGTGTGTGCGTATGTGTGTGTGTGTGTGTCCCATCGGGGTCCGCGGGTCCTGCGCGATTCCTGCGATGGCCACTTGAATCCTGGTCATTTTGCCCAAGGCACGTGCCAGTGCTTGCAGTACGTCATCCAGTTCAGCATCACCCAGCCTGCAGCCGCCGTCTCAGGGGGCCGGCCGGCGCCTTTGCTTAGCAATTCGCCTCGCCCGTGGCTCGGACGTTGCCCTTGCCGCCTGATGCTTGTCTCGCGGCCGCGCCCAATAAAGGATGTGTGTGTGTGTGTCTGTTAGGGCGCCGCCCTCGGTATTGCCTGTACGGTCCATGCCATCCACGCCCGGAGTGTTGATGTCGATAGGACGGCATCCAAAGTGATGTTTGCGGGCCCCGCCACCGCGCGCACTGCTTATACGTTTTCTCCGTCTCGTCGCCGCGCGCGAGGCCGCCATCACCAAAAGTGTGTGCGTGTGTGCGTGTGTGTGTGTGTGTGTCTGTCTGTGTGTCTGTGTGTCAGTGCGTGCCTGTTTCTTTTCAGCGCTTCCTTCACACCACCAATCGCTGCATTGACAGTGTGGACGTTTTGTACATTGTGCCTTCGGCCACGGTCGATCGCACTTCGCTGTTGCATCTTCTGCTCGCTCCTGAGGACCCTGTGCGCCGCTGACAACAAAGTGTGCCTGTGCTTGTGTTTTTCGTGCCCTGGACAGACCCCCACCCTGACACGTCGATTCATGAATGGTCCGTTTTCGGTTCTCGAGAGGGCGCCGCGGCCGTCATTTTCCATGCTTGCGCCCACCGGGTTTGGGCCCGAGGTCGTTCTCACTAAACCACGTTTTGCTAGAAGCGCCGTCTGTCCATCCCCGAGGATGGTCCTCGTCTGCCTCCATCTCTGCCCTGGCCCGCTTGCAGGCGACGGCCCTCAAAGATTGCCGGGGGCCTCCGGGGGCCCCTGCGGCCCCCAGGGTCCTCCCGCGTCTCCCGGAGGGCCAAAGCAGGCCAAGAGCACACACAACCTCAATCTTCGAACCTCGATGGGTCCTCGACGACGGCGGCGGCGGCGGCGACCGACAGCGACGACGACGACGACAAGACGACGGCGGGCGCTGGCGGTGGCGTCGACATCGGCGGCGGCGGCGACATCGGCGGCGACGGCTGCGGCGTTGGCGGCGCCGGCGCAGGGCGGTGGCGGCGACATCGGCGACGGCGGCGGCGACATCAGCGGCGACGGCTGCGGCGTTGGCGGCGACGACGGCGGGCGACGGCGGTGGCGACGGTAGCGACCGATGGCGCGCTGGCTTCGCGGAAGACCCGGGCAGGCGTGATGTTGGTGTGCGGGTCCGCGGCGATGGGCAGCGCGATGCGTTCCGTGCTCTCGTCCATCGCCTCCCGCCGCGGCGGCAGCGTCGCCAGTCTGGAGGCCGACAGGAGCCTTGTTTTTCCTGGGGGCGGAGGGGGCCCATCGGATGTGTTTTCACAAGGGCATTCCAGGAGTTGTTTTCTGGGGTTAGTTCGGGGAGTTATAAAAAGAGGGACCACCTGCCTTCCTCGGGGGGAACAGCGCTCCAGGTTGCGAAGAATTTATCCGCAAGGGCTTCGCCCCCTGCCGCTGGCACCCTCTCTCGGGGAATGGGGTATGCAAGATCTATGTTATGAGGCCTGGGCGCCGTCGTGTAGCAACGCCAGAACTCCTGGTTCGGGTCCCCCAGAGGGGTCGTCCTGGGGCCCTCTTGGGCCGTCTTGGGGGCCTCATGAGCCGTCTTAAGGCCTTCTTGAACCGTCTTCGGGCGCTCCTGAGAGCCTCTTCGGCCGTCTTGGGATGGTTTTGTGGGGCTTCTTGCGCCATTTTGGAGCGTCGGAAACCCGAAAAGGCGAGCGCACCCAAATCCGTCAAGCCTAAGGAAGATCGCGGATGTTGGCATCTTGGGCCCCTTTTTTGGGATGTGTTTGGAAAGTTCTGATGGCCTCTTGGGAGCCTCTTGGGCTATCTTGGGGTGATCTCTGGCGCCTTGGAGCGCTATGGGGCCGTCCGTCTCGGCGGTCAGTCGTGCCGTCTGAGGGGCCTTTTATAAAGGATTGTGGCCTCGAAAGCGCGAACATTGCACGTGGGTTTCTGGTTTCGGGGACGCGAAGAGCGCGTCATTTACGATGGATCGTGGCTTCGGGGACGCAAGTATGGCGCAATTTACGGGAGAGTATTGCCTCGGAGACGCGATTTTACATATGTATATGTATATGTATGTATATATATATATATATATATAGAGAGAGATGTAATTTAGAAGGAATGGCCGTCTCGGGAGCGCAAGCGCAGCATCATTTGCGAGGGTTGGTACGGCCATGCGGACGCAAAGGTGGTGTCATTTAAAAGGGATTGTGCCTCGGGGGCCGCGATCATGGTGCAATTTGCAACAGGTGATAGCTTCGGGGCGCGAATCTCATGTATCCTCACGTGCCCGAGGACCCCCCAGAAATTTTGAGAACCCGCCCCAGGTGGTGGTAACCAGGGCCCTGTTCGGCTCCCCCACCCCGCGCGGACTTTAGCAGTTCACAGAAGGACACAGAGAGCAGGACTAAAACGTGCAGTCAGTCAAGCCATGCGCCGGAGCGCGTGGGCGAGAAGAGACGTTGCCAGCCTGTACTCTCCGCTGTGCGGGAGCAGCGGCCCGCCACCCGGCTTTTAATTTACAACGTGTGCGGTCGGGACAGTAAAAAATAACGGGAACGAGCGGGTAGGGCAGCACCACTTGGCATAAACAGGCGTACAGTATACACACTTCTGGAAAACCATATGAGCAACAACGTCATCTATACCGTGCGAATATACATTGAATCGTTAACCAATTCTTGTTTCAAAACACATTGTAAGGATTTTCCATTCTGAAGCGTCGCGTAGACATTGCAAAAGTATCCCTTTTGTTTTGAAATTGGCACGACCTCGATGATGTAGGCACTTCGCCCATTCGTTCCTGGGTCTCCTGGGTACCCTGCGTAACTCGGTAGTGGCTGCTTGGACCGTTTCAGGCACGAAGGTGATTGTTCTCAAAACGTCCTCGTCGCATGATCGCCGAATTGTGCCTAACCAGAGGTTTCGATGCCGTAGAAACTGGGTGCTGCAAGGCATCTGTTTTGTTTTGTCCAACAAAGTCTGGTTTGATACCCGCGGCCAATACGAGTGTGGTACATTGATAATCTTCCTTAGGCGCCGAGCTTCAAAAGCATCCGTTTTGCGTCTTTAGCTCTTCTCAACCAAGCAGAATACAAGAATACATGATCTTAATTGTTATCAGAGCTTGAGCGAATTCACATGTCCTCTGCTTGCCGTAATTCGCGTATGCTTCCATGCACGCGAATATCTGGAGAATTCATCCCAGCCGCCCCATTCCTCTCTTCGGAATTATCTTATTCGCTGCAGGTGTACGTAGCTGTATGTCGCAATTATTCTCATAAGCTGGAAGTCGTCCCAGTGCAAGTCCATTCCGACCCTGGCGCCTGCAGCCGCAATTTCGCCCGGCAGATGTTGTAACCTGTGTTGGCACCGGTCCACCAGTAGCGTATCGTCTGCGTATAGTAACGCTGACAACCCCAGACACAAGTGCGTCTTCGTTATTCTGTATAATCTGCTGGTTGCGTCTTCCATAACCAGTGCCATCAGCATAGCAAATACGAATGGTGAGAGCGGCCAACCCTTGGAGATTCCCGATCATGTGCGTCGATGTTGGGAGTTGAGCGTCTCATAAATATGATCAATCAAATTCAGGCACATTTGCGGAGTATCCTGAAAATTACGACGAGCGCCGTAGAATCGATCAAGCCGTCAATTTTTTCCAATGCAATGCAAGAAATGCCTTTCCATTGATTTTGTGCGTGCGTGTGTGAGTGGGTGAGTTGGTTCGATACGTCGCCGTACTGCATGCACTGCGTCTGATGTGCCGCGCCCACGCTGGCACCCCAAATGCGTTGGAGTGAGCCCGTGTTCAGCTCCTTCGTCGTGGAGGCGGTGGAGCACGAAGCGTGCAAGGAATGTGTATGCTGCGCTCAGCAGGTTGATACGGGCCTCGGAACAAATTAGCGAACATATGCCACATTCATCCGTCAACGCCTCCCCCTCCCCCCAATGTTCAGCGGTGGGTCTGATGAGATGCACTTCGACCGCAGTCTCCCCCGCGCGTGCCAACATTGAGTTTGGAGGGAGGGGGAGTGCTCAGTAATTGTTTCCCTCTACCGTAGGTCTATAGTTTACATGTGTCCACTGTGCCTTTGTTTTCATACATGGAAGTAACTGCAGTTGTTTTCCACTGTTGGATGCCCTCTTCTCCCAGCACGCGTTGCAAAGATCCGTCAGCCAGCACAGCCCCAGAGGATTGTGCAGCCTTCCAGTATCAAGCTGGAATATCATCTGTCTTGCTGATCTCCCGCATTTTCATTTCTTGACAGCGGCTCCAATTTCAGCCTGCGAAAAGGGCGCATCGATGACCAGGGGGTAGGCTTTAGTACTTCGTCACTTCTGAGTTCTGCGGCCCGAATTGTCCATTGCATTTGTTCCAGAGACTCTGCGGTAAAATCATGATTGTTTTCGCTATTGACCACCTCCCCTGCCATATTCCGTAGTGCGTGGATTTGCCGGTCATTATTTGTTCAATGAGTTTCATTTGCCGTCGGCTATTTGTTGATCTGCCCAATTCGTTTTCTCTTGTTCTGTTGATTTAAGAACATATTTCAACAATTGCCTTCCTTTTTGCTTTGTGATTGTATAATTGGACTTCGCTTCGTTGTTCAATCACTTCCAACGTTGTGTGGGTGATCCATGGCCGTGTTACTTCCCGTAGCTTTTCCAGTAGCACAGTTGTTGTGAAAGTTGTTATGTATTTTCTTTTCAATGAATTTTCAAGGGGTTCCGCTTGTACACCGTGTTGTTGTACATGTTCAACAAAATCATACCCATGCATATTTCGGAAGGTATTGTCTCGAAGGGCATGGGCGTGCCATGGGCGTGTACCTTTGTTTTGCCGGCGTTTGTGGATGGTCATTGGAGACTGGATTGTGGAATTGGCGCAGGGAACAACAATTCAACCCGTGGAGCCTGGTGGTCCTACCAGGGGGCCAGCGGATTATTCTTACCCCTTTGGTATTGTTATCCCCAGCCGGTGTCCGTGGACTCCTCCGCAGGCACAGCCAAAATTCTGGACCGCCCAGCATCGAGGGAGGCACCAGGAGGGACTGGCCCCATCGGCTTCGACGCCGTCTATCGACGGGTAAAAACGCCATAAACATATACACTTTTGGCTGGCGCTCCATCTGCGCTGGGGCCCCCCAGGCAACGCCTCTGGCGCCGCCCCTGGCGCGCTCCGCGCACCAGGGAGGGGGGGCTCAGCGCAGATGCAAGAAGTCCGCGAGGAGCGCCGAATGTTCTAGTCGAGGCGGACTCCGGATTTGTCCGTCACGGTCAGCGCACCTTTGTTGCCATGCTTGCGTGCTCTCTGCGTTTGCCGCCGCTGGGCGAAGCCATGTCCTGTAGTGCGGGTACATGCGACCATGAGAGTATTCACATGTCTTCCCAAGTGTTTCTTGAACGTCACGCCTCCCCTCACTAAATCTGCAAACTTTTCTTCTCCTCCTCCTGCCCCTCCTCATTCTCCCTCCTCCGACTATTCTCTTTCTCTCCCTCTTCTCTCGGGATGCATTGTGTTCTCTCTTCATGTTGCTCCTCCTCCTCCTCGTGGCACTCTTGGAGCGCATGCTGTACGAGCAGGTGTCTTCCGCGCGCACGGGGGGGGGCATTGCGCTGCCTTGGAGTACCCAGCCATTGCGATTTCAAAATATCTCCAGACGCCTCGTATTCGAGCTGTGGTAGCTGCGCCCGGGCAAGAAAAATAGTGACCTTTGCACCAGCGGGTCAGGAGAGGAAGAGGAGGAGAGAGAGGAGAAGGAGGAGGAGGAGGATGAGGTTGAGGAGGAGAGGAGAGGAGGAGACAAGAGGAGGAGGAGGAGGAGGAGGAGGAGGAGGAGGAGGAGGAGGAGGAGGAGGAGGAGGAGGAGGAGGAGGAGGAGGAGGAGGAGGAGGAGGAGGAGGAGGAGGGAGGAGGATAGGAGGAGAGGAGGAGATGAAAAGAGGAGGAGAGGAGGAGGAGGAGGAGGAGGAAGTGAGGCGGAGGAGGAGGAAGAAGGATGCGTGAGTTGCGTGAAATCGTGTTTTGCCAAAGGTGTGCCTGGCAAGATGTATGTCCAGGGTTTCCCGGGAGGCCCCGGGTCCTCCGGAGTACCCCGGAGGGGTCTCAGTGACCTTATGTAAGGGCACGACGGGCTGGGGACACCTCGGGCCATGAGCACCGTTTTGGCACCCCCCTACAGGAGAAGGAGGAGGAAGGAGGAGGAGGAGGAGGAGGAGGACAGAGGAGGAGGAGGGAGGAGGGAACCGTAGCCATTTGGCTCAAGACAGAGCTTTCGGGGGCTGATAGACCTCCTACCCTGACACGTCGATTCAGGAACTGGCCGTTCTCGGTTCGCGGGAGGGCGTCGCGGCCGTCATTTTGCGGGTCCAGGTCCGTCGGTGTCCGCCCCAGGCCGTTTTCCATAAGGGGAGGTCCACTAAAGGGAGGTTTGTCCACCGCCGAAGCTTACCTCCCGTCCCGACTCCAGAGGCTCGAGGCCGAGGTGGAAGGGCAGCCCTTTCCCAGGCCTGAATGCCTCGACCAGTTTTCAGTGAGCTCCTGTTGGATGTTGGAGCATCTTCATTTGCAGCAATTTCGGCCCAGGTGTGCCCTCCCCCGCAGCATCGCTTGAGGCAGCCATGGCCAAGGGCGGCGACGGCAAGAATGGTTGATTTTTTTCGTTATGGCGCTGTTTTTTGTCAAGTGTTCGTAGTGTGGTTGCGCCAAGAACCCGAGCCACAACAAATGGTGCTACCATGCCATCGATGGTTACCTCGAGTCCGTGAAGTCGACCCTGAGGCTGCCCTTAGCCGCAATTGGGGGAATGTCAGTGACCGAGACCCCAAAGGGAAAGGGCAAGGACAAGCCTGCTCGTGAACGGGGGCCAGGTGCAGGTCACCAGCTTCTCAACGAACCCGTGCAAGGCGCCGATGGAAAGTTCGAAAAGGTTCTGACACCAGACCCCAAGGAGTTGCTGGAGGAGCTCCTCAATGCATCGCGAGACATCCGTGACAGCCGAGTTGCCCCATCGATTCCCATGCAGACGGCTGAGGGTAACATCATGAAACGCGAGCTGCGGATTCAGCAACTGGAGCAGCGTCAGGGCGCTATCATCGTTGAACTTGGAGCCCTGGGAAAAGAAGGTGCTGACATTCAACAACAAATTGATCAACAAAATGATGCCATCAAACGAGTACGTGACGAAGCCCAAGCTAAAGTTCAGGCTGCGGCTGGTGTTGGGCCACTCCTGCCCCCAGACCAGATTGACATCAACTAACAGGCTTGGACACAAGTATTGGGCTCGATCGACGACCAGGTCAACATGCAGCTGGCCAACAAGTACCAAAGGCTGTCCAGAACTTCCAAGGCTCCTCCACGTGGCCACCACTGACACGCCCGCGGCGCCCCTGCAGCCGCCCCCGCAGGCAGGGGCAAATGCACCTGAAGGGGCAGTAGGTGGAGGGGGCAGGGCTGATGCAGCTTTGGCGGAGGATGAGGAGAATGCTTCCAGGAGGCTTGCGTCTAGAGTAGTAAAGGCCTTTGTCCAGTCTGTCATTGCTTGCGGTTCCCAGGTCCAGGGCTTTTCGCCGCGCGAGATCCTGACCCGAGTGTCAGCTGCACTGGAGCAAAGCAGTCTGGGACCCCGTTTGGGCCCTCATGAGCCTTGTCTTGTCGGAGCTGAGAAGACCCGGCGTTCCTGGCAGCAGGCGCGATAGAAAGGCGCGCCATGGAGTGGTGGCGTGCCGCGCAACCAATTGGAGCAGGTGCTACCCACTCAGCTTTATCCCACTCAGCACACGTGCCCAAGCCCGCGCTCGGATACATGCGACGACTGTTTGAGCCTTGGGGTGAGAGGGCTAGAGGCCCAGTCCCTGATGTTTTTCTTTAGCTGGAACAGGTTGGTTGGACAGCATCGGGGCCAGCTGGTTGGCTGACGCCCGCGGGCAGGAAGATCGTTCTTACAGCAGAACCTCCAGCTGCAATGAGATCATTCTTCCAAGATTTATGTAGCAGAAGTTCGAGTATGTCATCAACAAGAAGCTGCAAGGCTTGGGCCATCCAATTGCAGATGGCATTCGAGCTTCGGGGCTCCTAGATTCATGCACATCCCTCCCATCGCAGCACAGGCGCCTCTTTAAGCTTGTTATTTCAGTCAGCGTGCCAACAGCTCCGATCCTTCAGAAATGGAGATATCAGATCCCCGCAGGGCGCCCGTCCCGTGGTGGAGTGGACACCGCGTCTCACAGGATCTGGCACTGCCCATTTGGAGCCTGCAAGGGAAACCCGGTCTTTTGCGCAGAGTTCATAAATGGTGCTCGGAGAGCTGGCCCATCGCATCCTTTGTTTGCGCGCCTGCTCCAGCCGAATCCCGACTTGCCCTCGCCCGCGAATGATTGAGACTTGCGCTTCGCGGGGGCCGATGGTCTACATGCCGATCTTTTCTTTTTTGAAGTTGGAGCAAATCTACATGCGGATGGGAGCTGCAGGGGCCCCGGGGGCCCTTTTTCTGGCCAGGGAGGGGGCAGCGTCTGCGCAAGTTGACGAGCCCAGGCAACTCGTCGGAGCCACTTGCCCCCTCTTCCCGGACCTGTTCCCCAAGACCTCCACTGATGCAGAACATGCCGCCTCTGCTCTGCCTGCCTTGAGGTCTGGGGCTCCTGAAACCATCGTGATCAATTGCGATTGCAGTGCCCTCGTGCTCATGCAAGCGTGACCCGAAAAGGCGCTCTCTGGCAACAATCGCTGTTCGATCTTGGTCAGACCAGCAAGGCTGGCACAAGGCAAAAAGGAGCTACCCGAGTTTTGCGAGGTCAAAGCGCACAGAGAATCCCACATCCACGGGAACAAACTGGCCGATCATTTTGCTGGTTTGGGAGCTTGGGCCCACTGCTTCTAACTGCGAGTGTGAACTGAATGCCCCGGGTTTTGAGGGATGCCAGAATATTGTGGTAGGTGTTTGCACCATCCTCCAAGA
>CAUYUJ010014192.1:192500-195000 GCA_963575745.1 Prorocentrum cordatum
GCGCCGACGCTCGCGCGTAGCCTGCTCGCGTAGGGTCGCGCGTGAGCGCCCTCGCCTCCAATGTGGTGTGCCGCGCTGGCGGCCCGCGTAAACCGCTGCGTATGGTCGCTATGCCATCTCGCGTAAGACTCCTTTTTGATTGTCGCTCAAGTGGATTGCCCTACACGCGGTCGTTGAAAGTAGGTATTGTTGGATTCCCAGATCCCAATCCTTTTCAAGCGCCTTCCTACTTCAAGAATCGACATTATTTTGTTGTGTGTTTTGATTCTCTGGGAGGGCCTGGACCCAATCCACTTTATCCGTCTCTCTGCGTCATGTTCTTACCTACATCTTCCGACCGACGTGTAATGCTAAGTGCTGTCCCCAGGGGCAGCCCCAGACGGCCCTCAGCAAGCTCCCGGGGCCGTGTCCTGACGGTCCCCGGGCGGCGAGGGCCCCCGGGTGGCCGAGCACGGCCCCCGATGCGCAAGTTTGGGGGCTCGCCGCCGAGCACGGGGGACCTCAGAACTCGTCCCGGAGGACCCTCGCGGGGAAGGCCTGCACGATGGTCTTGGCCAGCTTTATGATGTTCCAGCCTACTTGAGCCTTGATCACCAGAAATGATGTCGAGCGCCAGAAAAGTATCCCCAAAACTCGAGGGTGTTCGCGTGCCGGGCCCTGGGAGACACTGTTTCGACATTATTCCGATACTCTTTGGACTTTTTTCCGGGTGCTCGACATTATGTCTGGGATGTGGCCCTTAAATACGATGGGAGCAAGAAGGCCAGCTCCGCATTCGCCGTGACGACTTTGCAGAGTATTCCACTGCACGGTGCTCGAGGCGAGCTGCCCCATCTGCCCGCGCGTGCCGCGTGCGAGATTGCTGGCGCGTCAGGGGGGGGGGTCGCCTTGCGGCCTGCCTGAGAGCAGGCCCAGGCTCGAAGGGGCGCCAAGTGCAAAGCGCGTGGATCGGCGACGGGCCCCGCTCCCATGCGATTTCGGCGCGCGCGGTCGCCAAACGCGGCGGCAGTGGCCTCAGACTGCCGGGGGGTACCTTCCCTGAGGCATGGCTCTGGCGCCCACGTACCCGATCCACGGATCCCTAATCCATGCGAGCCAGACTGGCAATCGAGGCAGATCTGCTCGGGGGCGTCTCTGGAACGCGGTCAGAGCCTCCCGGGACGCCCTGAAGCCGGCGCGGCACCCGCTGCATCTTCCAGACCAGCCGATGATCACAGACTTCCGATGCCTGTCGGTCCGATGTTCTCTCGATTCTGCTCCGGCAAGCGCGCGCCCGACAGACACGAGCGAGTGGTGAGAAATCACGGCGGGAGAATGCGTGGTCCACTGTCCGCCTCCAGGGGCCCTGGCTCGGCCCGGGAGGCCGTCACGTGTCGACTTTTGCGGGGCGGGGCCGGGACTTCGGGGGGCCGCGCGTCGAACAGAGTCATCGCAGGGGAGGAGGAGGGATGCTGGCCCAGACCTTCACATCGACATTCCCCCAACACACCTATACTGTGTGTGCGTCGCCCCCCCCCCCAGGGGCGACGCGCGCACCGAGAAATCTTGTAGCGTACGCGTCGTGGCGGGGGCTTTCTGGCCACACCGCTCGGGAAACGATCTATTACAATATGGGTATACTATATGTTCGGGTCGGACGCGCGCCTCCAAGGTGGACATAGTATTAGTATGTTTCTGTGCGTCCAATTCAAAAGTTCGGACATCTGGATCGTCTGGTAGTAAAGTATTTAGTTTTGGCTTCCAGGAGCCAGCTTCGGACATTGGAACATAACAGAACCGACGAGGACATGAACATAACACAACATAACACAACCGAGTTTAATACACCTGTGTAGGCCAGGATGGATATGCAGCATCATCACTTCAAATCGTCGTTTCATCTGAAAGGGTGCAACGACGCGTGCGATATCAAAGTGAAACCTAGCGGCCATATTGTTTCCGCCGTGTTGTCGGATTGACAGTGCGGAGCAGATCAGCTCGGAACGGCGCAGAACGTGAACTCCTACAACGTGAGAGGTGGGGCTATGTTTTAACGCAACAGAGTGGAATGCCGAGTACATGTATAGGAGCCATGAAGGCAGAACGTCCTATATTTGTTGACGTGTGAAGCGTGGCAGCCGCACGGCATCACGCCAGCAGGCCGAGAACATACCAGGGAAACACAACACATTGTAAGCAAGCAGATCGGAGTTGAACGTGGTATAATTGACTAGGTAATAGTGCAGCAGCGACCGATCGACGACGCAACATGAGTGCTTTCGTAAAACCGCGCTGGAGCGAAGTAGGAGAGAACAAGCGACACGACACCACGAGACCAGTACGCTTTATATTGTAACGTAGCAGCCTACAATGTTCCAGACATAATCATAACATAAGTGGTGGCATATCAAACGGAACAGGCGTCACGGCGGTCACGCCGTCCCGTCGAGAACATAACATGCCATAACGAAATATGTTACACCAGCGTTGATCTAAAAATCATCGTAAACACTGTATTACA
>CAUYUJ010014192.1:200000-340000 GCA_963575745.1 Prorocentrum cordatum
GTGCGTGCCCGAGTTCTCGCTTGGTTGCTTGTGCCGCCTTCGCCTTCGGGCCGCCCGCTGCGCCGGGGTCCGGTCTTGCACCGGGCCTCTTTGGGTGGGGGTCTTGCACCCTGTTGGCATGTGATGCAACCTCGGAGGATCCAGGCCGCTTGCGAACCGTATGGGAGGGAACGTCGCATGGACGGGGAGTCGCATAAACGGATACGCACTGTGCGTGTATGTACATTGTGTATGGTGCCGTGAGTTGCGTTGTGCGTACTCATGAGTGTATTCTGTGCGTACTCATGAGTGTGTGTGGTACGCTATTATGTTGTGTACGTTGTTTGGGATGCACGGGCGCACAGTGATCCCAACCGCTTTTTCAAGGGGGAACCGCCCACCATTTGGACCCTGCGCAAACGAGTGTTCGGGTGTCCCTGTGGCCCGCTACGGGATATCCCCTCCTCCCCGGCCCCCCCGTCCCCCTCCTCCCCCTCCTCCCCCTTTTCCTGCTCCCCCTCCTCCCCCTCCTCCCCCTTTTCCTGCTCCGGCTCCCCCTTCCTCCTGGCGGGTATCTCGTGTCGGCCTCTGCGCTGTGTCTTCTGATTGGTCGGCGGGGGCCGCCGTCCGGGCGCGCATGCCCCCCCAACAACAACAACAACATGCTGACGAAGCGTATATCATATTTCGTTTCCTACAGGAAGTCGCGACATATGAGTATATCATACAGGATGTCGCGACATATGAGTATATCATACTACGTTTCCTGCGTGTGCGGGCTATGGGCCCTTGGGTTTGCGCCGTGGAAGCGCCGGGATGGTCGGTATGCCGAAATGGGTCAAGTGCCTCCGGTGTGTCCGGGTGGCACCGTTGTCCCGGCCACCTTCACGGCGCCTCCGGTCTACTGCGCCGGGGCAGTCTGCCGACATCACAGGGCCAGCATCGTGCCCCTTACCACCCTACGCCCTGCTCCTTGGGCCGCGGCGCTGGGTCGAGGTTTTGGCCACCTCGACCGGCGCGTCTACAGACCGCTGAGTCGGAAAGGAGCTACTACTGCGCACAGCGGCTAGGGCGTTTTGGGCTTATGTCGGCCCACAGATGCCCAGGCCTCCCGGCCGGGTCATGGGGCAACGGGTCGGCCTCACGGGTTGGAGCCTGTATACGCAGCACCATATATGCTGCGTGAGCCGGCGCGGCAAACCCCTGCAGCGCACAGCGGATGGACTCCAGGTCCGCTGTGCGCACTGTGCCCCGGGCTGTTTGCTCCCGCTGCTTTCTCGGCTCAAGGCTCCTGCCAGGGCGGGAGGGCATCGCTCGACAGTCCCTGGGCCGGGGGCGGTTGATGTCTCAGGGCATCTCCCCTGGCCACAAACTGGTCGTTAGCGCTGGGGGGCGCCTGACCACCGCGCCCTGGTGTAGGTGGAGCGTGGGCTTTTGTGCGGCGTTCTGCCGGTCCTAAGGTGTCCACTTCGCGTGTCCGAGCGGACATGGAAGCCTCTGCGTCGGGCGCCTCGGGGGGGGCCGGCGGGGGCCCCAGGGGGGGAAAGGGGGGACTGATCGGGGGGCAAGGAAAACCTCGACGACCTCCCGCGAGGGGACGAGGTCGACGCCAGCTATGGCAACTGACGAGGGCCGCGACTCTACGCAAGGTACAAGCGGAGCTGGCAGCAGACCAGACTCTCGACCCTGTCGCGCGTCGGCGGGAAGAGAGACGACGGACAAAACTACGTTTGGCCCCGCTGAAGCGAGCCAGTCGCGCGCGCAGGAAACATAAACGGCGAGGGCACGTTCCACCGGACCTGAATACTTCTTGTAAGAAGCGTTCCAAAACGGTCCGGGTGGGGACATGGAACATTCGGGGTTTTGGCGGCCGTTTCAGTCGGAGTGACCCATGGCTCAAACGGGGATGTCTCCTCCGCACATGGGAGGCTAGGGGATGGGCGGCCGTTTGCCTCAGCGACGTGGCCTACCCAGCTAATGGGGTATATTTGTACCCGTCAGATCAGCAGGAATGGACTGTCATTGTCGAAGGGAAGGTCGCCATCGCACTGAATGCGGAGTGGGCTCGCGCATGGCGCGATGGAGGAGACGTGCAGCTACGTTGCGCGGGCAGGGGTGCGGCGCGTGTCTTTGCCATAGTGCTTCCTAGGCAGGGACACCGCAGAGGGATCTTCTTGGCTTCAGCGTATGCCCCCACTGCGAAACCCACCGCAGCGGAAGCCAGGATCCGTTTTTGGGAGCAAATGCATTCGTTGCTCGGGAAAGCGCCAGGTGATTGCCACGTACTCCTGGGCGGGGATCTGAACGCGGTCGCCAGCAAGGGGGCCCAGAATGAGTTCGCCCCATTTCTCGGCCGGCACGCCGGCGACGGAACAACTGAGACTAGTATCCAGATGATGACGGCCGCCCGGGGCGCTGACATGATGGTGGCGGGGACGTTGTGGCCGCAGCGCGACTGCAGCACCTGGTACCGCCCTCGGTTCGGGAACGGCCGCATGATCGACCACTGGCTGTTCAGACGCAGCGACAGATGGTTCGTTGCCAAATGCCGCACGATCCGCTACGAAGAGGGGGCTGGTTTACCCGACTGGGGGGAGTACACAGACCATGAACCAGTGGAGCTTCGACTCCGCCTCGGCCGTGATTGGCGCCGCACACCACCCAGACGAGCTGTGGAGCGCCCAGCGCGGTCGCGCCTACGCGGGCCCAGCACGGAGGCGCAGGCGTGTAGGGCGAGTTTCGCGGCCGCCGTGCAAGTGGCGCTGGGCGCCCACGGAGACGATGCGACGTGGGACGATTTGGTGCTTTTGTCACACGAGCAGGCTCTCGAAGCACTAGGAAAGGCGCGCCCCCCTTCGCGCAACCCCTGGTTACAGGGGAAGGAGACCGAGGTGGCCAACATGGATGCGGCCATTCGTGCCGCTCGGGAGGCCGATCGCGCCGCACAGCGCGCCCCGCGTCCAGGCACGGAGGCGGTCGAACGGGAGCGCACGCGAGCACGAGCAGCCTTACGTAAGGAGCGGCGGACCAAACGGAGTTGTCTGCGGGCGTGGCAATCCCAATGGTGGGAACAGATAGGGGCCGAAGCCACGCGGGCCGGCGAGTCAGGAGACTCGGGGGCAATGTATTCCTTGTTCCGACAGCTCCGGGATCGAAAGGAACAGGGGCGCAGAGACGGCGGGCGGCGCACAGTGCCGAACGTCGAGGCGGAACGCCAGGCCTGGGCCACACATTTTCGGAAGGTGTCTGAAGGCCGTGGGCAGGTTAAACCACGTGTGTGGGACAATGTGCAGAAGGTTGGCCCAGCGGCCCCATGGTTGGGTCACGCCCCCAGTGATGTGGAGCTATCGAAATGCGCCGGAAAGATGAAATTGGGCAAAGCTGCGGGGTCCGATGCTTTCCCCGTGGAGGCCCTCCGGTATGCAGGCGTTAGATTCCAGAAAGCCGTCTTCAAGGTCGTGCGCACGATGTGGAATAAAGCGGCGGGAGCAGATGCGGGGGGCGAGGGCCGGGAGTGGCCGGCCGCTTGGCGCTTGGGACTCACCGTGCCTTTGTGGAAGGGCAAAGGTAAACGGTCGGATAAGAACACATATCGCGGGATCACACTGCTAAGCGTGGGATCGAAGCTGTTGGCTCGGGTAGTCGCCGCGCGCCTGTCCCGATGGGCGGAGTATTTCTTGGGAGAGGAGCAGTGCGGCTTCAGATGCGGACGCGGGGTAGACGACGTGCTCCAGCTAAGCCGGCGCCTCGTGGAGGACATCTGCAGAGGGCAGAGCGAAAAATGGTTTCTGCTGTCCTCTTTTGATATCGAAAAAGCGTACCCGAGGGTCGCCAAGGACGCCTTGTGGGACCTGCTCCGTAGGAGAGGGTGCCCTGAACCCATGGTTAAGGTGTGCGTAGCACTTCACGAGTGGACAGAGTACGCAGTGCGCGAAGAAGGCGGCGTATCGCTACCTTGGCTCCCGGACCGGGGCCTAAGGGAAGGGTGCCCCTCCTCCCCAATTTTGTTTAACCTGTACCACGACGCAGTAATGGAAGATTTCAGAGCCAGGCGCCGCGTTGCGGCGGCGACGGTAGGGGTCGAACCTGGCGTCCGCTGGCATTATCGAGTCGACGGCAGGCTGCGAAAGACAGGGGTGTTAAAGCACGAGAAAAAGTCAGGCCCCCGGGCAGGCACGCAGAAACGAGACATCGCATTTGCTATAGTGGGCGACTTCGGGTATGCTGACGACACGGGGCTGTGCGGGAGGGAGGAGGGGACCCGACGAGCCGAAGTCATTTTTGCACAAACGCTACAGGATTGGGAAGAGAAGGTCAACGCGGCCAAGACGGAACGGCTGCGGATCAGCGGAAAACGCAGGGCCCCATATGACGTGCGGAATGAAGGAGAGCAGGCGCTGGTCCGCCACGTCGGCGGCATTCTATCTGAAGACGGGAAACACGACGCGGACGCGGCACACCGCACGGTCAAGACGAAGTCTAAAATCGCACGAGTCGCTAAAGCATGGGCGTCGGAGGGGTCGTATGGTCGAGGGCGTCGGAGCGGGCTCAAGCTGACTCTGCGCTCGGCTATCATGAAGGCCGTCGCCATGCCGTCCTTGGTGGCGTTTTGCAAGTCTCGGGCCTGGACCGCACGCCAGCTTGAGAGCGCGCAAAGGATGGCGAATTACGCAGCCCGTAAGGCGCTAGGCATGGACATCTATGCCCTTCAGGAGCACCACATCACCGACGAGGCTTTACGGAAAGCGGCGGGTTGGGAGGAAGTGGTGGATGTGGTTTCGCGCCAGAGCCTGGCATGGCTGGGACACGTAGCCAGGGTGCCAATTGAGCGCAGGCCCAAGCAAGCACTGTTCGGTTGGACGGGGCCGAGTAAACAATACGGGGCAGGCATATTACAGACATGCTGGCTCGAAAGAGTGTTAAAGAGGGAGCGGGTTCCACTCGTTGATTGGTTTCGCTTAGCACAGGACAGGAAACCGTGGAAGAAGCGCTGCTCGAGGAAAGTGCCCGCGCTCGCATCAGGGCAGGCCGCGGCCTTGGATGCATGGGCGCCGGGCACCGCCCTCCCCGTCGGGCCCGACAGGAGGGGCCCGGAGGGGCAGGTGGAGGGAACGGGTCACCCAGGCTTTTGCATTGTTTGTAACAAGGCAATTCCTCACGCGAATATGCTACCCATCCACTATGCCACGGAGCACGGCGTAGCGGACCCAGACATCGTAACGAAGGAGTTCCCTCACCAGTGCCGTCACTGTTTCCTATTTGTGTCTAGCCGCGAGAAGCTTCACGATCACGACTGTCCAGCGTTGCGGTGGCAGCTGGAGCACGTGATTCGGGCGGATGCTGCGAGTAGTCGGGTCCGCCACGGGCCGGCGATACCGCCGCCAGAAGCGTGGCAGGCTTGCACAGACGGGTCTGGGCAAACGGTGGAACGGGCCGGAGGCGTTGAAAGGATTGCAGGCTGGGGGGTCGCAGTGTTTCGGTACCCAGTGGAGGACATGGTGCCAGAGTTCTGCTTACACGGCCCAGTGGTCATCCAGCCCTGGCACCCGCAGTGGCTCGGTGCGAGGGAGCCCACTAATAACACAGGAGAGCTGTCAGCACTCGGCGAACTGACGCACTGGCTCCTGGAGGAGGCTCCCGACTCCGGGAGGGAACCCATCGAAGTGTTCTATGACTCGCAATACGCGGCGAACATCGCGCAGGGACGGTGGGACCCGAAGTCTAATGCTGAGCTCGCAGCCAAAGTTCGCGAATTGACGCGGCGTGTGGAGGAGACCCGAGTAGTGACGTGGACCCACGTGTACGGACACACCGGGAATCACGGGAACGAGCTGGCGGACCGGCTCGCCGACCAGGGCGCCCGCGGGGAGGTGAGCCTAGATTCCCGCCGGTGGAATCTGGTAGTTGAGCAGGAGCCGGCTGGCGCGGAGGGAGGGCGGGGGGTGGGCCCGCGGTGGGACTGGTGCAAAAAATGCGGCGAGCGTTTCTTGGCCGCCACCCTGACGGGCCATTTTCGGCGGTGTCGTAGGGCAGAGGCAGACTGGGCAATCCCTCGGAACCGGAACAAGTGTAGGAAATGCCACGAGCTAATCCCAGCGGGGGCTCGCACGCGCCATGAGAGGGCATGCCGCGGTTCTTCGGAGGCGAACACGACGTGTCGGAAATGCGGCCTTCGTTTCCCCCATTTGGTGGTTACTCGCGAGATTCCCCTGGATGTAGTTCGTCACGAACGGACATGCCGAGGGCCCGGCGGAGGGCCGGTGGCAGCGCCAGAGCCACCCCCGCCGCCGCCACCCCCGCCACCGCCAGCAGACCCCGGTTTTGCCCGACCGCCTCGGAGACGACCCGCGGCCGTTACACCCCCGCCAGGGGTGCGCCGCCGACCAGCAGCGTCGGCGGTGCCGGGAGCGCCCGCGCCCAAACGCGTCCGCAGACAGCAGGGGTGAGCCTCCGCGTGTGTCGGCAGTATTTATGACTGTGGGCCTTCGCTCGGTTGCCCGCGCCGCCTTCGCCTCCGGGCCACCCATTGCGCCAGGGCTCGGTCTCGAACCGGGTCCTTCGGGCGGGGGTCTTGCACCCTGTTGGCAAGCAACGCAACCGGGGAGGGGCCGCAGATGGCGACGTGTAGCGATAACGGGAGTGCCCCCCCTTCACGACTCGGGGCGGCGACCCCGGCGCCGTGAGTTCTGAGGGGTGCGGAGCAACAGCCCCTCTGGCTCCGAACCCTTTTTTTTTTGGGGGGGGGTTCTTCCCCCTACTGGGCTCGCGGAGCGCCGTCGCTCGGTTGCCCGTGCCGCCTTCGCCTTCGGGCCGCCCGCTGCGCCAGGGCTCGGTCTTGCACCGGGTCCTTCGGGTGGGGGTCTTGCACCCTGTTGGCAAGTGAAGCAATCGAGGTCGGCACGAGCTTCTTCTGATGAGGGCGTGGCCTTTTCGGACAGAGAACAGGTCGGAGAGGGGCAGACGTGTCCTGAAGGGCGCGGAGCAACAGCCCCTGTGGCTCCGGACTTTTTTTTTCTTTTCTTTTTTTTTCCTCTTTCCTCTTTATCCTGTTTTAAACCTACTGGGCTCGCGGGGCACCGTCGCTCGGTTGCCCGCGCCGCTTTCGCCTTCGGGCCACCCACTGCGCCAGGGCTCGGTCTTGCACCGGGTCCTTCGGGCGGGGGTCTTGCACCCTGTTGGCAAGTGAAGCAATCGAGGTCGGCACGAGCTTCTTCCGATGAGGGCGTGGCCATTTCGGACAGAGAACAGGTCGGAGAGGGACAAACGATTCTGTCTTTCCAACATGTGCGAGGCGTCAAGGCGATAAAGGCCACATTTTGATCGTTTGTGCGCGGCGCCGAGGCGAGATTGGGATTGGCTTGACAGGGGGAGACATGCCCCTAGCTGTCCCTGCGCTCAAGTCTCCTGTGCAACGAGCGCCCCGGGCGCCCGCACCAACCGCGCTTGCCCCAGCGTCGCGGGCTCGACCGGGGACGCCCCTGCGGGGGCCGCCCGTGCCAAGAAGGCAACGCGGACTGCCTCGGACCTCGCCGACTACAAGAACGAGGTCGAGGAGCGCTTCAAGAAGACCGAGGAGTGGGTCCGCCGTGTTGCGGCCCGCACCGACGCGGTTTACGGCCACTTGGAGTTCGTAGTTGAGGGGGGCGAGTCCATGGAACAGCAGTACCTGGAGATCGTCGAGAGCCAAAACGGCAGCAGCACCCAGGGCCGGTGGAACGACTTCAAGAAGGCGTTCCCCGCCAAGTTGGGGAGGGAGATCGCGGCGCACCTCAGCCTCGACCCCACGAGCTGGGACACGGACTCCTACGCGGTCCCCCCGAACCGCCCCGACGTGCTCAAGCAAGGGTACTCGGCGGCCTGGAACTTCGTCGCTGCCCTCGGGCAGGCCGACGCGATTCGGGCAGTCTACGTCACCAAGCGCAAGTCTGGAGAACGCGTCCCGAAGGTCTTCACGGTCGCGCTGTTCTTCGGGGAGCACAGCCCGAAGTGTCACGCAGCGGTGAAGAACCTGGACGCTCCCATGCGTCTGGCGTCGGGCCTTGAGGCGCGGGGCCACGAGGCCCTCCGGGCCGAGTTCGTGCAGGGTAAGAAGTTCTTGATCTACCCCCGCAAGACGGAGACGCAGCGCAAGGGGAAGAGCAAGGGCAAGGAGAAGGGGTCGTGAGCTCCGGGAGCGCGCGCCACATCGTAGCGCGAAGCGCGGGCCAAGGGCCGGTCGGAAACCTGAGTTTTTTTTTTTGTTGGTGTGTGTTTACCTTTGTTTTTTTTTATTGGGTTTGTTGTACTCAGGGGGGCCTTCCAGGATCCGACCGGCTTCGCGGGAGCCTCGGCCTCCGTCAGAGCCGCGCGGCCGGCATCGCGACCCACGCCGGCCTAGGAGCCGGGCTGGTCCCCCCCCCCCTGCTCCCTCCCCCCGCCCTTTCCCCCCGCTCGCTCCCTCGCCCCGTCTTTGCCCCTCCCCCCGTCCTCCCCCCCCCGCTCTCCTTTTCCCCTGCCCCCCCCCCCCCGCCCGCGCCAGCCCGGCCTTTGACGAGACTTTGATTTTTTCTTTTGGGGTTGGGCTAGCCGGAACGCCTTGTTGCGCGGCGCCATAAATAGGTCGTGGGAGGACCCCGCCATACGCCAGCAAAGCCGCCAGACGTTCCCGCCCGATCCTGCAGGCAACCACTCAGAAACCATCGCCCCTTGAGGATGTCCCTGTCTGTGTCTGTCCCTCTCTCCCTGTCGGTCTCTCTCTCTCTCTCTCTCTCTCTCTCTCTCTCTCTCTCTCTCTCTCTCTCTCTTCTCTCTCTCTCCTCTCTCTCTCTCTCTCTCTCTCTCTCTCTCTCTCTCTCCTCTCTATCTCTCTCTCTCTCTCTCCTCTCTCTCTCTCTCCTCTCTCTCTCTCTCTCTCTTCTCTCTCTCTCTCTCTCTCTCTCTCTCTCTCTCTCTCTCTCTCTCTCTCTCTCTCTCTCTCTCTCTCTCTCTCTCTCTCTCTTTCTCTCTATGTCCCCATCCTACAGTGGCATCCGTGCAAGGTAATTGGATATTGTGTCTTTTTGAGCGCAAGTCACGGACCGTCGAGCATTCGTTCCACATATCCTAAGTATGGGGTTCTTGTTCCCCATATCCTAAGCATGGGGTTCGTGTTATTGGCGGACCGCGCCGGAAGAACAGTCAGTCAGTCATTCTGTGGCTTCAGCACTACTAAGGAGACGCTCGCGGCGGACAGGTCCATGCGAATAGAGGCGCATATGGGGAGCTCCACGCAGTGAGTAATTATTGTGGCTGGCGCTGTCCAGATATGTATGCCATGCCCTCTACGCGTGCATCCTTTCAGGTTCGCACCTCGTCTTTGTCTTGTTCCCGCCACGTACCGGGGTTGTCGGTCATCCGTTTTTTTGCATCCGGGGTCTCATCGCCTCCCCCCTCTCACTCCTCCCCCTCCCGTCTTTGGGGCCCCTCTCCCTGTGCCGGCCCCCCTCGGTCTCTTTTGGTATCCCCCCATCTATACGGCTGTCTTCGTGCGCCTCCCTGGTCCTGTGAGGTGGGCGGGGGCCGCCGTCCGGGCGCGCATGCCCCCCAACAACAACAACAACAACAACATGCTGACGAAGCACGACGACGCTGACGACGACGACCACGACCTCCACGGCGCCGACGCCGCCGACGACGACATACACGGACGCCGTCGCTTCGACGACGACGACCACGACCACGACCACCTACCACGACCACCGCGACGCCGACGCCGCCGACGACGACTTCCACGGACGCCGTCGCCTCGAAGACCACGACGACGGCGACGACCACGACCGCGAGCACGACCACGACGACGAGATGAAGCGGCCCCTGAACGCAGAGCTGGCCAACGGCCGCCTGGCCAGGATGGCCACCATCGGGATGTTCCTCCAGGACGGCCTCATGGGCTCCGCCTGGGGCGACTGGGCGACCTGCACGGATTCGCCGCCGCGCGCCTTCGAGAGCGAGTGGGGCCCGCTCGGCCTTGCGAAGGACGTCGGTGCGGACTTCCTCCACAGGAGAAGGGGCACCGAGGTCAAGAACGGCCGCTTCGCCATGTCGGCCGCCATAGGGTACATCGTACAGGGTGTCTTCCTGTGGCTGGGAGGTGTCTTCCTCAAGGGGCCTGCCCTCGCGAGTCTTCCGAAAGGCCAGAGCGTTCTGGGCAAGGTGTCTGGTTCCGACTGTGGGCAAATGTTCCTGTTCTACGGCTCCCCCGAGCTCCAAGCGGCCAGGCAGGACCCTACGGACCCTCCGAGCAAGCTCAGCAGAACCGAGGCGGGTTTCGGAAGGTCGCACCTCGGGGCCCCTGATGGGCTCGAGGGGGGCGGCATCGAGGACCCTGAGAAGAACAAGTGGTCCCTGAGCGCGGAGCCGGCCGAAGGCGCCTGAACAGGGCGGCCATCATCGGGATGTTCTTCCAGGACAACCGCACAGGCTCCGCCTGGGGCGACGGGGGGAACTACATTGACTCGTCGCTGCGCGCCCTCGAGAGCGAGCTGTGCGCGCAGGCGCCCGTCGGCTACTGGGGCCCGCTCGGCCTTGCGAAGGACTTCGGTGTGGACGCCCCCCTCGGGATGAGAGACGCCGAGGTCAAGCGCGGCCGCGTCGCCACGTGGGCCGCCATAGGGTACATCGTGCAGGACTTCTTCCCGTGGCCGCGAGGTGTCGTCCTCGAGGGCTCCGCCCGGGGCGACTGGGCGACCCGCGCGGATCCGCCGCCGCGCGCCGTCGAGAGCGTGTGGGGCCTGCAGGCGCCCGTCGGCCACTGGGGCCCGGTCGGCCTTGCAAAGGACGGCGGTGCGGACGTCGTCGACAGGAGGAGGCGCACCGAGATCAAGCACGGCCGCATTGCCACGTGGGCCGCCACGGGGTACAGTGGGACGGGTATCTTCCTGTGGCTGGGAAGTGTCGCCCTCGAGGGGCCTGCCGTTACGAGTCTTCCGAGGGGCCTGAGCGCTCCTGGCAAGGTGTCTGGTGCCGACTGGGGGCAAACGCTCTTGTTCTACGGCTCCCTCGAGCTTCACGCGCCCAGGCAGGGCCCCGCGGATCCTCTGGGCAAGCTCAGCAGGACCGAGGCGGGCTTCGAAGAGTCGTATTTCGGGGCCCTCGGCGGGCTCAAGGGGGACGGCATCGAGGACCCTGAGAAGAACAAGCGGTCCCTGAGCGCGGAGCTGGCCGAAGGCCGCCTGGCCATGACGGCCATCATCGGGATGTTCTTCCAGGACAACCTCACGGGCTCCGCCCTGGGCGAATGGGCGACCTACACGGATTCGCCGCCTCGTGCCCTCGAGAGCGAGCTGTGCGTGCAGGCGCCCGTCGGCTACGACGACCCGCTCGGCCTCGCTGAGGTCCACGTCCACGACCACGTCGGCGACGACCACGACCACGACGGCTACGAAGACGACCGCGACCACGTCTACGACGACGGCGACCACGACCTTCACGGACGCCGTCGCCTCGACGACGACGACGACGACCACGACCACGAACACGCCCACGACGTCGACCATGACGGCGACCACCAAGCGATTGAGGCCGACTCCGCTGCTGACGACGACGCCGACGCCGACGCCGACGCTGACGACGCCGACGTCGACGACTTAGACGCCGACAACGACGACGCCGACCGGCTGCAGCACCACAGCTGCTGCAGCAGCGGCTGCACCAGCAGCAGCGGCAGCTTGCCTCCCCCCGTTTCGTCGACAGAAGATAACGTCCCAGAGGGGAATCGAGGTGCGGTTGGGCCAGAGGCCACGATACCACCCCCCACATCATGGTCAGACGATGGCGCCCCAGTGGGGAATCGAGAGGAGGCTGCCTTCAGTGATCAGTGCACAGCTCACACGAACGCCCCCCCCCTTCAGGTGCGCCAGCAGGCCAGAGGAAAGGAACGGGAAGCCACTGCGGAGACGGTGGAGGCTGCGGAAGTTGCGGAGTCCCCCCCTCTAGTCGAGCTGTCCGTCAGCAGTCCTTTGCACTAGCAAGGCAGAGGAATGGAGGGGGAAGTCACGGCGGAGACGGCGGACGCTGTGGAAGCCGCGGAATTCCCCCACAGTGCAACCAGCGCGCCAGCAGTCCTCCGGGAGTGGTGACAGAAGGTCCTCCGCAGGCCTACGAGGAAAGAGCCATCCAAGACGATTCGACCTGCCCCACGCGAGGATACATCGCCGATCCCCTCTCCTCTTTCAATTCACTTGATATTGCGGCTATCGGCTGCGCCTCCTCCTCTCCTCGTCCTCTTACTGCGCAGGGCACTCACAGCAGGGCGCGAGCACACCCCGCAGGTTGTGCCATGTTTCCCCCGTGCCGTGCAAGGAGGGCATCCCCAGGTTGAGGCTGAGGCAGACGACTCGGGCCACTATACGAGGGCGCTCAGTACTGCGCAGGGCACTCTTGCAGGACATGGGCACAACTCCCATCCTGGCACACGCCCCCCAATTGTGAGCAGTTCCCCCCGGACCGCGCCAGTCTGGCTGCCAACCTTGAAGCCTGCAGTTCCCCACAGGGCCCTGCCAGGCGCGCAGCTGGAGCCGTCGCGAGCAGATCGCGAGTCCCCCGGCCAGGGCAGCGAGGCCCTTGCGGTGAAAACTTGCAGCCAGGACACACGGCCACGCCAGAGGCCCGACCCGCGGCAATGGCCAGAGCCCGAAGACCGCCACACGGGGCAGCAGGTGTACAAAATCAACAACATCCAGTGGGAACATCCCCCTCAGGATAATCAGCCCGCCAGCAGTCCTCTGGGGGTGCCACGCGCGCTGCAGGGAGACCGCAGAGCGGCCGCCCAGACGCAGGACAACGAAGCCATACGCCGGCTCGTCGAGAGAAACCTCTTCGCGCCGATTCGCCCTCCGCCCCCTGATAGTGATCGGCCGCACCACAGCTGCCCTAGCTGCTGCCGCAGCAGCAGCAGCAGCGGCAGCTCGCCCCCCCCCGTTGCGTCGACTGAAGACAACGCCCCAGGAGGGAATCGACGTGCGGTTGAGGCAGAGGCCACGGCACCACCACCCACATCGTGGTCTGACGATGGTGTCCCGGTGGGGAATCGAGAGGAGGTTGCCTGCAGTGACCAGTGTACAGCTCACACGAACGTTCCCCCCTTCAGCTGCGCCAGCAGGCCAGAGGAAAGGAACGGGAAGTCACTGCGGAGACGGCGGAGGCTGCGGGAGCCGCGGGGCACCCCCCTCTGGTCAAACTGTCCGACAGCAGTCCTCTGCACCAGCAAGGCAGAGGAATGGAAGGGGAAGTCGCGGCGGAGACGGCGGAGGCTGCGGAAGCCGCGGGATTTTCCCCACAGTGCAACCGGCGCGCCAGCAGTCCTCCGGGATGCAGTGTCCAGGGTGCGGCCCATACGAACGACCCTCGAAAGGAGGCAACATGCAGTGACCAGTGTACGGCTCGTGCGCAGGGCACTCTCACAGCAGGACATGGGCGCAACCCATATCTCGGCGCAGGCGAAGCCGAGGCCGACGCCGAAGCCGTCGACGACGCTGACGCCGACGCCGACGCCGACGACCGACGACGCCGACGTCGACGACGTAGACGCCGACAACGACGTGGTTGTGCCATGTTCCCCCCGTGCCGTGCAAGGAGAGCACCCCCAGGCTGAGGCTGTGGCAGACGACTCGTGCCACTATATACGGACGCACGCCTACGGGGAAAGAGCCACCCAAGACGACTCGACTTGCCCCGCGCGAGGATGCATCGCCGATCCCCTCTCCTCCTTCAATTTACCAGATATTGCGGCAATCGGCTGCGCCTCCTTCTCTCCTCCTCCTCCTACTGCGCAGGGCACCGTCGCAGCTGGGCACGGGCGCAACCCACAGGTTGTGCCACGTTCCCCCCGCGCCGTGCAAGGAGAGCATCCCCAGGCTGAGGCTGCGGCAGACGACTCGTGCCACTATGCGCGTTCCCCCCGCGCCGTGCCAGCCCGGCGGCCAACCTCGAGGCCTGCAGTTCCCACAGGGCCCTGCCAGGCGCGCAGCTGGAGCTGTCGCGAGCAGATCGCGAGCCCCCCAGTCAGGGAAGCGAGGCCTGCGCGGTGGAAACTTGCGGCCAGGAGACACGGCCACACCAGCGGCCTGACCCGCGGCAATGGCCAGAGCCCAAAGACCCCCACACGGGGCAGCAGCTGTACAAACCAGGAATCAACAACATCCAGTGGGACCTGCCCGGGGAGACGCCCGGCCAAGCGATGCGACGGCTCAAAGTCACACTTGGATCGATGTTCACTGGCACTTGGCACGCTTTCGCCAAGCGGCAGTCTGCGCCCTGCAGCAAGGGCGCGCTCGACCCGCTTCGGCACGACCCGCAGACCTGCCACCTCTTCCTGGAGTCCTTCCGCAGCCACAAGTGCGACGTACGGGTCCTCAGCGACGCGCTGGGCCTCAACGTCGACTGGACTCGGCAGTGGCAGCTGCACCTGGGTCGGTGGCGCCCGGCTCACGTGGCGCGGTGAGCTACGCTCGCGGTTGGGAGGCGCGGGACAGCCACCCAGACACAGGACAAAGCGGGCTTGCGCCGGCCCTCACTCAGGCCCATACGGGGTAACAGCCACTGGTGGCGCTGCTGTCCTGCGCAAGTGGTGCATCCTTTGGCAGGCTCCACCTTTCCTCGGCAGGCCCGGCCCACTGCTGTGGAGGTTGTTCCCCCCAGCTCCTGCGACGGGGTACTTCCGACGACTGGTGACCTTGCTCTGGTGGCGTTTCCCCCCGCCAGGCAGGCGCCTCCCCCCTGACTGCATTCCGACTGCGCCATGTTGGATCCTCGGCTGCCGGTGTCGCGCAGCACGGAACCTTAATATTCAAGTGGAGTCTGGGGGGGGGGGAACGGACGCTTAAGGACACGCGAAAACGGACGCTGCCGACGTCGACGCCGACGCCGACGCCGGCGCCGACGACGCGGGCGGCGACGACGTTGACGCCGACAACGACGACGCCGACCCGCTGCAGCACCGCAGCTGCCGCAGCCGCTGCTGCAGCAGCAGCAGCGGCAGCTTGCCTCCATCCGCTTCGTCGACAGAAGACAACGTCCCTGAGGGGAATCGAGGTGTGGCTGAGGCAGAGAGAGGCCACGATACTACCCCCCACATCGTGGTCAGGCGATGGCGCCCCAGTGGGGATCGAGAGGGGGTAGCCTGCAGTGACCTGTGTACAGCTCGCACGTGCGCCCCCCCCTTCAGCTGCACCAGCAGGCCAAGGACAGGAACGGGAAGTCACTGCGGTGACGGCGGATGCCGCGGATGCCGCGGAGCACCCCGCTCTGGCCCAACTGCTCGCCAGCTGTCCTCTGTTCCAGCAAGTCAGTGGCATGGGGGCTGTGTCGCGGCGGAGACGGCGGAGGCTCGGGTTGTCGGCCGCGGCGGCAACGACAGACGCCCCCTTTCCGACCAGTCCGACGGCCTTGCCTTGGCGGCGCTTCCCCCCCACCAGGCGGCGCCGCACGCCGACGACGTGCCGACTTTGAGCGTTGGTCTTCGACAGGCGGTGTCACTGCTTGGCACTCCCTCCCCTTTGCATTCAATTGTCCTGCGGCTATCGGCTGCGCCTCCCCCTCTTCCCCCCTGACGCCCTCGACGACTGCGGTGGCGGACCGACTACGTGCGACGTTCACGGGGCACGCTCCACAGGCAGGGGCCCCCACGGGTCAGTGCCGCCGAGGTGGCCGTCACGCGTCATTCCGACTACGCCATGTTGGGTTTTCGACTGCCGGTGTCGTGCATCACGGACCCTTAATATTCAAGTGGAGACTGGGAGGAAAACGGGCGCTTTAGGGCACGGGAAAACGAACGCTGCCGACGTCGTCGCCGCCCCGACGCCGACGCCCACGACGCCGGCGGCGACGACGTTGACGCCGACAACGACGACGCCGACCCGCTGCAGCACCACAGCTGCCGCAGCCGCTGCTGCAGCAGCAGCAGCGGCAGCTTGCCTCCGCCCGTCTCGTCGACAGAAGACAACGTCCCAGAAAAGAATCGAGTTGTGGCTGAGGCAGAGGCCACGATACCACCCCCCACATCGTGGTCAGGCGATGGCGCCCCAGTGGGGATCGAGAGAGGGTAGCCTGCAGTGCCCAGCGTACAGCTCACACGTACGTCCCCCCCCTTCTGCTGCACCAGCAGGCCAGAGGAAAGGAGCGGGATGTCACTGCGGAGGCCGCGGATGCCGCGGAGCACCCCACTCTGGTCTACTGCCCGTCATCTGTCTTCTGTTCCAGCAAGACAGCGGCATGGGGGGGGTGTCACGGCGGAGACGGCGGGGGCTCGGGATGTCGACCTTGGCGGCAACGACAGACGCCCCCTCTCCGACCAGTCACACTAACGACTCCCCCCTCCATCTGCGACAACAGGCCAGAGGAATGGTGCGGGGAGTCGGCGGAAGCGACGGGGGCTGCGGAAGCCGCTGGGCATCCCCTCTGGGCCCTCCGCCCGTCTGCCGTCCTCTGGCTGCGCCCTCTCTCAGCAGGGGGGCCACGGGACAGCCTCTCAGACGCAGGACAGCGCAGCCTTTCGCCGGCCCCTACTGGCCCATACGGGAGTACAGCCACTGATGACGCTGCAGTCCTGCACAAGTGGCACTTCTTGGCAGGCTCCTCCTTCCCGCGGAGGGCCCGGCCCACTGCTGTGAAGGGTGTCCCCCCAGCTCCTGCGACGGAGTCCCGACGTCCGACGGCCTTGCCCTGGCAGCGTTTCCCCCCCACCAGGCGGCGCCGCACGCCGACGACATGCCGACTTTGAGTGTTGGGTCCTCGACAGGCGGTGTCACTGCCTGGCCCCTCCTCCCCTTTGCATTCAATTGTCCTGCGGCTATCGGCTGCTGGCGGACCGACTACGTGCGACGTTCACAAGGCACGCTCCACAGGCAGGAGCCCCAACGGGTCAATGCCGCCGAGGTGGCCGTTACTCGTCAAGGGCCTGTTTCACCGCAGTGCGGCTCCAGCCTAATACCTTTGAGTCGCCTCCTGGGGGCGAGGTGTACCTCTCACAGCACTGCGTATAGATCCCACAATGGTGCGTGGGTCTACCCGGGCGGCACTCCATCCGCGGTGCGCAGGTGGCCCGCCTGCCCGCAGTTCCCCCCTGACGTGCCTCGGACGCTTGTGATTGTGAAGTGGTTCCGCACGACGTTTCCCCCCTCCCGGTGGGTGACAGTTGCCACGTGGGATTCACGCCGTGTCTACCGTCATGAGTCAGTGGAGTTCTGCCTTCGAGCACGCGGTGCTCAATGAGTGTGGCCCCCCCCTTTTTTCCTCTTCCGTCTTCTGTCGCCCCTTCCCGCGCCGCCCGGCTCTCTGGTCGCCTCGCTCCCCCTCCCCTGCCTCTGCTCTTCCTTCCAATGTGTATTGCGTGTGCACCAATTATGTGGCTCTGTGCTCCAGTTTGCCCGATCGACACGCCCTGTGGACTTTTCCTTGCGGGCCGCTGAACAAACAAATATCCTCACCAGCCGCCCCGGACGTTGTGCTTGCTCCCTGTCCCTCTCCTTGCCGCGAACCAAAACAAATATCCTCACCAGCCCGTCCAAAGCAGACACCATGCGAGCTGCGCTGATCAGGGAACGACGACAGACAACCACTCGAACCAAAGCAGCGGCAGGCTCCCTGTGTGTTTGGTGAATGGCGTCCGCGTCGCTGCGTGCGTTTCGCTGCTCGACCTGGACGTCTTGCTTGAGAGGGTGCTCCTCGGTGCCCCGTTGGCGTCGTGCGTAGAGCCGTTGCCGGTCGGTGCTCGCCGGGCGTGCGCCGCTTCGGGGGCGTGTTGGGGGCTTCCTGCCCTGACCTTCCAGAGAGCTATTTTTTAGCACGGGAGGCCTAAAAACCTAAACAACTAAACGAAACAGCCTAAAACCAAAACATAAAATAGCTTTGGGATAGGTTTTTTGTTTAACGCGTGCTATTTTTTAGCCCCCCTGGCAGGTCAGGGTGGGGCCGTGCCCTCGGGCCCTTCTGGGGCTCTCCTGGGTCCCTCACGGGGCCCTCTTCGGAGCCTTGGGGGGCCGCCATCCCGGAAGCCATCGGCCAAAGCAGGGGGGGCACCCGGTCCGGCTGGGAGAAAGAAAGCGCGTGCTTTTCAAGAGGGGCTCGGTCGTTTCTGTGGTTTGCATGCGTTCCGCTGCCTGTTTGGCGGCGAGCCCCCTGGTGTGTCTTCGGGTTTCCTAGACGTACTTGGGGAAAAAAGGGGCTTCGTTCCTTGTTGATCGTTCCTTACATCAGGCCGAGTACTGTACTCAAGTACTGCCCTCCCCTCGGGGCCCGAAACATCGCCTCTTGGGGCCCTCTGGGACCGCTCCTGGAGCGGTCTTGGGCGCTCTCGGGGCCGTCCTGGGCCCATCCTGAGCCCGCTGTCGAGGATCGCGAGCTTCTCTTGCGCCTGCTGGAGGAGGTCCTCTGCCGCGTCACGGGCCTCGCGCTTCTCCTCCACGGCTCTGCGGGCGTCGTGGAGTTTCCTATCGGCTCGCCCTGCTGCCCATGCTTATTTGCGCATGCGCGCCGCCCTCGACGGCGCTGCAGACTTGACCTCGAATGCCGCCTGGCTGCTCCAGCTCGCCGCGCTTGACCTCGAACTGGCTGGCCACCGCCTCGGTGAAGCAGCTGGCCATCTCGGCCTAGGTCATCTTGGAGCCATCTTGAGGCCTCAAGCGCCCATCGGACGGGAAAAGTCGAGAAGGCAAAACACGCGGAGCAACACGGCGGTTCGGAAGGAGTGTGGTTTCTTGAAGGCCTCACAGTGGGAGGCTCGGAGGCTCGTGGAGGCATGGTGGAGGCCTGGGCTCTCCTGAACGATTTTGGAGGCCGTCTTGGGCTCTCCGGGGGGGCCCTCCGGAAGCCGCCCGGCGCCAAAAAGAGCTTTCGAACACCTCTTTGGGGGGGGAAGTGCTCCACCCAAGGGGGAGGGGGGAGCGGGGTTGGGACTCCTCTGCCCCCCTTCCCCTCTCGGGGGGGAGGGCTTCCAGACCCGAGGGGATGGGGGGGGAGGGGGAGGGGGGAGGGCAAGCTAGGTGCGCTCGCGTCATATCTGACATCCTACCCCTCCCTCCCATCCCTTACCATGGCGCAGATCCCCTCTCTACTCGCACAGTCGGATGTCGAGCAGGGCAATGATCCCGAAAGGGCACGCGATGCATTGTAGAGCACGGCGTGGCATGGCGTAGACGAGCGCCGCGAAGCGTAGTATCAACCTAGCATTGCATTGCATGCCGTGGCATGGCACGGGAAATGACGCCAGCGCTGCAGCGGGAGCGCGAGTCGAAACGAGCGGAAGCGCAGAAATGAGGAGGAGGAGGAGGAGGGGGAGGAGGAGGAGGAGGAGGAGGAGGAGGAGGAGGAGGAGGAGGAGGAGGGAGGAGGGAGGAGGGAGGAGGAGGGGGAGGAGGAGGAGGCGATGGCAGCCCGCGCGCCGATCCAGGGGCCCTTTGAGGCCTCGGCTCCTCGCCCCCGTGCCCCGAGAGACCGGCTGCGCGCCCCGAGCCGTCACGTCTGCAGCCCCCGGGGCCCCGCGAGCGCCCCCAGAGGCCGAACCTGGCGTTGAGTCGGGCCTGTCCCTCTACAGTCGGGGGTGGACAGAACCCCCAACAGTGGCACGTCGATTCGTGAATTGTCCTTTTCCGGTTCTCGAGAGGGCGCTGCGGCCGTTATTTCCCAGGCTCGCGCCCGCCAGGTTTGGGCCTCGGGTCGTTTTCACTAAACCACGTTTTACTAAAGGGAGGCCTGTCCATCCCCAACACAGGGAGATTTTCGACGAAAAAAAAGTACCCCCAAAATAGTCAAAAAGAAATCCAAACATAGTATGGGGACTATTTTGTTGAGTATTGTTTGGCCTTTTTGGTGCACATTTTATTTGTGTTTGTTTTAATTCTCGTCGAACATCCCCTGTAGGGGGGCACGCCCGACATAATCCTAGCGCGAAGCACCAAGTCGGGCACGTCCCTCTACAGGAGGAAGAACCAAGCATGAGCAAGACATACTCGGTGGACACTTGTTTGACTAATTTTCGGGGCTGTTTGAACATACTGTGGACTGTTTCACATTTTCCCTCCAACATCCGCCTGCAGGGGGACATGCCCGACCTGAGCGAAGCACGAGCCTTTGCTTCTGTGAGGTGCGTGCGAGGTCCTGGTACCCCCCTCAGGATGCAGCTATGGTCCATAGGACGTGTGTTGGCCCAAGCGTGTGTTCATCCCGCTCGGTTCCGCCGACAGCGTGCAGCCTAATTATGTCGGCCCTCGTTGCGCCGCCGGCGTCGTGTCGAAGGGCCTCGGTGGACAAACACACGTTGGCGCCAGCACACGTCCTGAGAATCATCGAATGCAACTTCGGGAGGGCGTAGATGGAGCATCGGCGCTGGTATATCCGTGGCGGAAAGCCGGCCTCATCTGGCCGAGTCCAGTTGAATCCAGCGCATTCGCGTTGAATCTGCTCCATTCTCGTTTGGTCCGGCTTCATCTGGCTTGGTGGCTGCTGACTCCTCCTCAGTAGGCCTTGATCGTTCTTGCAAATCAGGAAGCGAACACCCACCCCCATCCCCAGTCCCGACGCCCATCCCCGAGCCGGCGGTTCAAGGGGTCGGGGATGGGCGTCGGGACTGGGGGTGGGGGTGGGTTCTCGCCTTCTCCGCAATGACCTCCCAGTGCTATGCAATTTTCTCGACCGATCGCTCCACCTCGGCGAGGGAGTGAAGGCTATACGTGCCTCTGGCTGCCGCAGGCCGCCCCCACTTCCGCCCCCCCCCCCCTCGCCCCCCGCAGACGAGGCGTCGACGCGGCGGCGCCCCAGGCGTGGGCGCTTCAGGCGGAACGCCGCCCGTGGCCCAGGATCGGCGAACGCACACCAACGTTGACACACACCAGATCTCTTATGCATCGTCCCCCGGGTCCTGTTTTTAAGGGGCGCCTTTTTTGTAATTGGGGGGGTCCAGTTTATCAGGGCGTTTTCTTCGGATTGGAGCCTGGGGGGTCCGGTTTATGGAGGCGCCCCGTCGAAGAGGGGGGTCCGAAATGTTTGGTCGCATTTGGAGGGGGTCCGTTTTTTTAGGGGGGCATCGAGTAATGAGGGAATTGGACTAAAGCCCTTTTTAGGCTCAGGAGGTGCTCTGGTGTTCGTGGCGCTCCTCAGATCCACCCATCAGGAGGGGGATAAAAACACACTCACACAGACACAAGTCGTCGTGGACTTCCAGGAACACATGAGAGACTATGGGAAGTGGGGGGGGGCAAACAACCGAGAAACTATTGGGAAAGTTGGGGAATCCTGGGATTCGTGTCTATTTGTTTGTGTGTCCCAGGGGGCCTTTGATCCATGTCGGGGAAAGTGACCAACCGTGTCCCAGGCCCGCCGCGGCCAGGACATTCCATTGTCCGCCCTTTATCCCGTGTGCCGCACAGTTGGGCGATGACTGTGTCGGAAGTCGCCGTTCAAGGCTGCACGATCCTCGCGGTGTCCTCTGCACGGCCAGTGCCGAGCTCGTCACGACACGACCCTGCAGGGCGAGCCTCTGCCTGCACGTCCCAGATCCATGCTTGATGTTCCTGGCCCCCGAGGGCGGACATCAAGCACATACTTCCGTTTGACCGTCTCATGTTTTCGAAGGTTTTGGGAGTGAAAGTTGCGTGTCGGCGGCGGGCGAGGGGGGGAAGTGAGCAGAGAAGGCCTCCTCTGAAGGCGGCGGGGCTTCTCAGAAGCCCCCCGGCCTTCTGAGATGTGTTCTGTGTGTTTCCGGGTAAGGCTTAGACTCCGCGCATCAAATGTATGCACCGTACCACGTTGGCGTCTCCCAAGGCCTTGTCGATCTTCGACCCAGGAATGGTGCGGTGCAGAGTGTATCGGCCATTAGGAGCCCCAAAAGTGCACCGTACCACGTTCGAAGGGGGCCTGAACGGAGTCCAGGCATGATACGGTGCATAGGCGACATTCTGGTATACAAAGTTTCTCAGGAAGACCTGGGGGCGTCCGAGCCTTCTGAGAAGGCTTGCACCCTCTCACTTCGACTAGACGTAGGAGCGATCTTTCGCTGGAGTGACCTTTGGTGCGGGCCCAATGTGGTCGTAAGTCGGGCATGTCCCTCCACAGGAGGAATATTCAGAAATAGTACAAAATAGTCAGGGGACGATTTGTTTGATTATTGTTGGGCATTAATTGATGATGTGTTGACAATTTTTATGGTTTTGTTCAAAATCCGCCTGTTGGGGGACACGCCCGATTTCAATGTGGTCCCGCGGTCCACCAGCTAGGCTTCCCCTCCCCGAGCTGGTGGCACCCCCTTCCGGGCGCGCCCCCAGAGAGTGCCACGAACGGAGTGCCCCCAGTTCGGGGGGGGGGGGCCTTTGGGAACGGAGAGTTCTATGGAGTGCTGATGGCAGTGGCTCGTTTCGCACTCATGACTAGGGCCACTCTTGCGTGTAGTCGAACTCCCCCCCTCCCAGCTCGCCGCCAGTGCCTCGTTCGGTGGCAAATCATGGGAGCCTCGTATACCCTCTTCATTCCGTCTGTAGCGTCGATTAGCGCCGATTGGCGTCTGGAGTCGGTGAGATAGCGCCGATTTAGCGTCGATATACCGTCGATGAGCGTCGAGTCGGCGTCGATTTGGCGTCGATTCAGTGCCGATTCGCGATAGCCGAGACGATGGTATGGGAGGCTCCCATGAGTTGCCGCCGAAGCGTGCAGCACCAACGGTCGTGAGCATTAAGTTCTGGGAGAGAAGGAGAGGGGGGAGGAGAAGGATGGGGGGGAGGAGGAGGAGGAGGAGGAGGAGGAGGAGGAGGAGGAGGAGGGAGGAGGAGGAGGAGGAGGAGGGGGGAGGAGAGGAGGAGGAGGAGGAGGAGGAGGAGGAGGAGGAGGAGGAGGAGGAGGAGGAGGAAGAGGAGGAGGGGGAGGAGGAGGCTCCCATACGTTGCCACCAAACTCGCCGCCAGTGCCCCTGCGTGCCGTACCGCGCCGCCCCACAGAGCCCCCCTGGCCGCCCGCAGGTCCGGATCACCGTGCGGGAGCTCGGCCTGCTGGGCTCCACCGAAGTGTGCTCGGTGCTGCCGCGCCGCCTCCCCTTCGCCCTCGCCCCCCCCCCCCTTCGGTCGGAACGACGGAGGGGTAGGGGGGAGGAGGACGACGAGGACGAGGAGGACGAGGAAGAAGAGGAGGAGGAGGACGAGGAGGGAGGAGGAGGGAGGAGGAGGCGGAGGAGGAGGAGGAGGGGAGGAGGAGGAGGAGGAGGAGGAGGAGGAGGGGAGGAGGGGGGAGGGGGAGGGGGGGCTGCGACCGAGGGTCCCTTCAGCCGCCAGGAAGCAGGAGTGGAAGGTAGGAGGAGGAGGAGGAGGAGGAGGAGGAGGAGGGGGAGGAGGAGGAGGAGATGGAGGAGATGGAGGAGGAGATGGAGGAGGAGAGGAGGAGGAGGGAGGAGGAGGAGGAGGAGGAGGAGGAGGAGGCGGAGGAGGAGGAGGAGGAGAAGGAGGAGGAAGAGGAGAAGGAGGAGGGGGAGGAGGAGGCGGAGGAGGAGGAGGAGGAGGAGGAGGGAGGAGGGGGAGGAGGGGGAGGAGGGGGAGGCTGCGACCGAGGGTCGTTGCAGCCGCCAGGAAGCAGGAGTGGAAGTTCGGAGGAGGAGGAGGAGGAGGAGGCGGAGGGTGAGGAGGACGACGAGAAGGACGAGGAGGAGGAGAACGAGGTGAAGGGGAGGAGGAGGAGGAGGAGGAGGAGGAGGAGGAGGAGGAGGAGGAGGAGGAGGAGGAGGAGGAGGAAGAGGGGAGTCAGGGGAGGCTGCGACCAAATGTCCCTTCAGCCGTCAGGAGTCAGGAATCAGGGGGAGCAAGGGCGGGGGGTGTTACGAAATCTGTTGCGTGCAGCTTGTTTCGGCCACGCCGCCGGGCGGCGTTCCTCCATACATGGTCTTGCTGGTGCTGGGAGGCACCAGGAAAAAGCAGCCACGTGAGTTCATTTCGTCCTCCTCCTTTGCCAAGCCCTTTGGCATCCCCCCTTTTCGACCGCTCTTATCCCCGCCCTCGCCCCCCCCCCCCTGTGCGGGCGGCTCGCTACCGTCAGCATCGTCTATAGCGTTTTTTTCAGTTTGATTCCCGCAGCTTTGTTTCCATCGCATTCCGCCCCCCTCTCGATGACTTCTTTCCTGCACTGAACGCAGGCGTAAAGTTCGCAGTGTGCTGCTAGCACGACCTTCTGCGGGGCCTCCAGGGCAGATGGCTGCGGTGGTACGTAGGGAAGCGCTGCTGCAATCCCTCCCACTCCGCCTGCGTCAAACTGTTTACGCAACCTCCTCCTGCCACGAAGGTGGTGACGTTAGCCCAGCCGGCGGCCAATATAGAACAGTGCGCTGCGTGGGAGCTGCAACGGCTTGTCGATGGTACGGTGATAGTTCCCGTGAGAGGCAGCGGATTGCTCGGTGTGCGCTCCAAGGACAATTTGTGTACGGTCGGTTCATTCGGGGTTGGCGCGTTGGTGCGAAGGCGATCAAGGTTGAATTCTGCGACGCGTAAAAACCGACGGACACGGCAATTAGCGCCATTGGACCCGACGGAATGTAATGTTGAACGATCGAGGTTGCGATCGACTCAAGTTTGAACGACCGAGGCGCTATCCAAAATCTTCGCACGCGCCAACGCCGCACGAACCGAACGTCATCGAGAATAAACGAGCCCCTAGCCCTGATAACTCAGTGAAGGCGTGGCCTCACACAGGTCTTTGCCTCAGGGATCAAACATCAGGGCGGTATGGTTTAACACTAACGCATCTGCAGCAACGTCCCTCTATCCCTAACGTCTTTTGGCCCTCCTAACTTGGGTCCCCTCCCAAATGATTAGGGGTCCTCTTACAGTGGAAACCCATGCCTAGAAACACCGTGCTTGCCACCAGAGTGTCCTGGGTTTATTGGGTTTCGATGGTTTTGCCGTGGAAAGCGTGACCTTCCCACACCAAAAATCAATAGGCGTCCTGGAGTCTCAAGGTTGGATTTCTTGTGGAAGGTTTCTTGTGGTCGAGCTCCTACTGCACCCTCCACCTCCCACTTCCCTCCGCCTTCACCTTCCATACCATCCGACCTCCGCGGAAGGTGCCGCAGACTTCTTTGAGTTGCATCGGAAATTTACGCACTTCGAGGACGCGTCCACATCGAGCATACCGAAAAAGGGGCGGAATGTCAGGGCGGAATGCCAGAAGAATGAGGGGGAGGGCTATCGCTAGCCTTGCCTCGTCTTCGCGTCCCTGGGCCTCCTGGGGGGCCCTCGTCGCCTCGGCTGGGTTGTCCTCCAAAGCGGTTGGAGAGCACCCCCCGGAGAGGTTTGGGCAGCGGCGGTATCGTTGCCCTCCGGCCCCCGATCCCCGCCTCCGTCGTGCCCTGTCCCTCGCCCTCGCCCTCGCCCCTCTGCGCCGGCAGCGCGCCTGCCGGTGCCCTCGAGGTCGGGAGTTCGAAGGCCTCGGATGTGAACTGTCGGTTCTCGGATGTTTTTCGGTCTCGGGGTGCGTGCCAGCAGCTGCGCCTGCCGAGAGAGCTCCTGGGGGGGGGGGCGACGCAGCGTCCCGAGCGGCCAGCGAAGAGGCCGAGCTGCGACCCCCCAGGCCACCAGACCTCCAGTCGGAGTTTGAGAGACCTCCTGCCCTGACACGTCGATTCGTGAGTTGTCCGTCTTCGGTTCTCGAGAGGGCACCGCGGCCGTTATTTTCCAGGCTTGCGCCCGCCAGGTCTGGGCCCGAGGTCGTTCTCACCGAAACACGTCTTACTAAAGGGGGCTCCGTCCATCCCCGATCCAGCGCATGGAAAAGCTGAAGGCGGATGTGTTCCACTGTTTTCGGCCCCATGGGCGACCTCGCCGGGGCTCAGGGCCGTCAGACCACGACTCTGGACGAGGAGCTGGCCCTGGGGAGCGGTCAGGACTTTTGGGAACGTCGTTGGAAAAAAAAACAAGGCATCGGATCTTTGGGTCTCTTGCGCGTCGGATCCCTTTTTTTCCCTGAGGCTGTGGTCCGGCAGTCTCTCCCCAATTGAACGTGGATCGGCGCGGGGTCTGCCAAGGGGATAACTATGGGGGGGGGTCTGAGTCGATACCAAGTTCCTTGATATAATGCTAACCCTGGCTTGCAAGCGGGATACCATGGCCGGAGGTAATTGTCCAGGCTCAGTGGGTTCGGCCCACGTTGCGGATGCATCTGCCGCCTAAGCCAGTCAGGGCAGTTGCCACCTGCTCATGGGCAAGGTTGGGCCAGATATGACGCTCCGGGGCATCCCGTATCCCCTTAGCCACCAGCGCGGCGATCCGCGTTCCTTTCCTGCGCATCGGATCCTTGTGGGGCAGACCAGTGCCAGCCATGCACCCCGAGGCCTCCTCTGCGCTCCGTGTCATGGGCTCGAGGCGGGTGCGCGCCGCGCTGGCGCAGAGGAGGCCCCGGCGCGGGCGTTCAAGGCTTGACGCCCGCAGTGGCACGGGATCGGCCGATGTACTCGGAGGAGCTCGATGTACACCACATCGCTGTGTCTGCCAAGGAGCCGAGGAAGTTGGCGAATCCTTCCGGCGCATGCTCCAACAGCAGTGCTTGTGCTTCGGGTGTCTCAGCTCCTGTCTCAGGAGCTGGGCCTGAATGTCGATCTGCCAGCTCCGTGCTTGCTGTCGTCGCCTCGTCGCCGCCCGTCGTTTGGGCCCTGGTGTCGGTCTGGCGGTTCAGTGCTCGCCGTCGCTGCCTCGTCCCCACCCATCGTTTCTGTTTGCGTGTCTGTGTGTGTTGTGTCTGTGTGTCTTCGACATCGGAGACATGAAGTCTCGAACTCCATCGACCCCTCGACCCTTCATCGTCGGGCTTCGACCCCTCGACCCTTCGAGCTTCGACCACTCGACCCTCGACCCCTCGACCCTTCGAGCTTCGTCGGTCTGCTCCCTCTCGAGCTTCGACCCCTCGACCCTCCATCGTCGGGCTGCGACCCCGGGGAGGTGCGCTTCCGGGCATGCGACGTCGTGGACTGGTCCCACTCCGACATCCCCGAGAGGAGGAGCGCAGCCCGCGCAAGGTTGTTTGCCGGCGCCCAGGCGCCCAGCCTGGCAGCTGGGCGAAGCACGCGACGATGCCCGCCCTTCTGGCCTCAAACAGTGGCCCTGCATTGTTCAGGCGTGTGCATCGCTTCTCGTCAAGGAGTGGCGAGGCGTCCTGGCTCACCTAGAGCCCTGCCAAACAATGTTCTAAGAACCCATGGTGGTATCCACGACATGTTCTTAGAACATTTCTGGCTGGGACTGTCTTGGGTAAACACATCGGGTTAATGTTCTGAGAACATTGTTTTTGTTCTTAGAACCTTGTTTCTGTTCTTAGCACATGCTTGGGTTCTAAGAACATTTCGTGGAAGGACTAGGAATGCCGGGACGGTCGGTCCCAGCTCAATCTCGGCGAAAACCATCGAGGAGCATTTTGGATCATCGTGCGAACAAGCAGCGCGCGACGCCGACGCACGTACGGGGGATGGACGTCCGAGCGATGGCAGGTGGCGGAGCGTCCCGCCCTGCCTGCGGTCCCACCGGCTGGTGTGCTGATTACCTTGGGTGGTTTGCGCGAAGTGTTCGCATAACAGCTTGGGAACAGGTTCTGGGTGATACGGTGTATGGCTTTGGTTCATCGGCGTTTGATTCGTTCGGTGTCGTTGTTCAGGAATGCCAAGACGGTCGGCCCCTGTTCAAGGGCCGCCATTCTCCCAGATATCCGACAGGTAAGTCACGTTGCATTTTCGGGGAACCTCGCATGTCCTAGAAGTTGCCGTATTCTCTCTTGTACTCGCCGTGGTTTCGACGCGGGTCCAACGTGGATTATTCGACGTGGATTCGACGCGGATCCGACGCTGTCGGGATGGATTCGGCGTGGATCTTGCGTGCTGGGCAGCGGCACGACGGGACCGACAATGCCCGCCGAGGATGCAGCACAAGTCAAGGCTTTGGGTCGCGCACAGACCGCCTCCCCCACGGCTGACCTTGACAGGGCCCCCCGAGTACCCGACGGTCCTTGAGTGTAGGTATTGTGAAGGCCTTGCGGCTGGTGCCGCCGACCCAGAGGGGCGACGACGAACACCACGACGAGGACCACGACGACGACGAGGACGACGAGTTGAGAACCCGGCACAGGCTGGGGACATGAGGCTGGCGGTGGAGGGAGGAGGATGAGGAGGAGGAGGAAGAGGAAGAGGCGGAGGAGGAGGACGAGGAGGAAGAGGATTATTATGAGGCGGAGGAAGAGGAGGAGGAGGGGGAGGGGAGGGGGAGGAAGGAGAGGAGGAGGAGGAGGAGGAGGAGGAGGAGGGAGGAGGAGGAGGAGGAGGAGGAGAAAGAAGATAACGACGAGAAAGAGGAGGAGGAGGAGAAAGAGGAGGAGGAGGAGGAGGAGGAGGAGGAGGAGGAGGAGGAGGAGGAGGAGGAGAGGGGGAGCCGTCTGCCTCCTCTCGGGTGCGGGCCTCTGTGGGGCGCAAGCCGGGGGGGAGCGCTCGACCCCCCGGGCCCCCTTATAGGGAACCCCGCGCGGAGCCGGGAGCCCTTCGGGCCCCCCTAGGGAACCCCCGGGGCCCCCCTGGGGTTGGGCACGAACGACACGGGCACGGAAAGAATGGGTACAATGCCCAACGGCAGTTCTTGCTCATTACCTAACAGCGAAGACTGATAGGTTTCTAGTGGTGTCAAAAGAGAGCATCATGACTCCTCAGGGGGGTCGGGGCGGGACCCGGGGCGGCTGCCGCCGAAGCCCAAATCGCCTGGGACATCCTCGCAAAATCGCTCTTGGCGCTGCTAGAACTCCATTCCCGGCGTACATTTTGGATGCCCGGAGCCAACTGTAGGCCACTTCGTGGTCTTCGAGTTCCCAGAACTCCATTCCCGGCGTACATTTTGGATGCCCGGAGGCAATTGTAGGCCACTTCGTGGTCTTCGAGCTCCCAGAACCCCATTCCCGGGCCACATTTTGAATGCCCGGAGCCAACTGTAGGCCATTTCGTGCTCTTCGACTTCCCAGAACTCCACTCCCGGGCCACATTTTGAATGCCCGGAGGCTGAGGCACTGAGGCTGACGCTGACGCTGAGGCTGAGGCAGGCTGAGGCTGAGGCTGAGGCAGGCTGAGGCTGAGGCAGGCTGAGGCTGAGGCCGAGGCTGAAGGCAGACTGAGGCTGAGGCAGACGCTGAGGCAGGTGATGCAGGCTGAGGCTGAGGCAGGCTGAGGCTGAGGCTGAGGCTGAGGCTGAGGCTGAAGGCAGGCTGAGGCTGAGGCTGAGGCAGGCTGAGGCTGGGGCTGAGGCAGGCTGATGCTGAGGCAGCCTGAGGCTGAGGCTGAGGCTGAGGCTGAGGCTGAGGCTGAGGCAGGCTGAGGCAGACGCTGAGGCAGGCTGAGGCAGACGCTGAGGCTGATGCAGGCTGAGGCTGAGGCAGGCTGAGGCAGAGGCTGAGGCTGAGGCTGAAGGCAGACTGAGGCTGAGGCTGAAGCAGGCTGAGGTTGAGGCTGAGGCAGGCTGAGGCAGGCTGAGGCTGAGAGTGAGGCAGGCTGATACTCAGGCAGGCTGAGGCTGAGGCTGTGATTGCGAATGCCGTTGCCACTGCGACTGTCATCGCGAATGCGACTGCGATTGTGAGAACAGCATAATTCTACAACTGGATTCTGATCTGAATCTTAAGGAGAATGCTTCCAGATATGATTCTACACATCGCTGTTAGGTTGCTTTGCCGGGATAATTTTGAACAGGGGTCGTTGTCGATGTCGCCGCGGCCTGTGTGCATTTGAGACAGCGGGCCGCCTGCCCAACAGCGGCCGCTGTTAGTTTTGGACAACATTTGCTGTTGGGCATTGTACCCATTTTTTCCGTGCCCATCTCGGGCGTCCAAAATGGACCCCCTAGGGAACCCCCCTAGGGAACCCCCGGGGCCCCCCTAGGGAAAGGCGCCAGTCCGGGCCTATGCCTGGGGCCGGGACTGGGACAGGAATTGGCGGAATCTTGAAGGAGCCTGGGGAGTCTTACAGGATCCTTGGAGAAAGTGGGCAAGCCTGAAGAGTTCCGCGAGGCTCGAGGCATCCCGAGAGATCCTGAGAGGAGCGTGCTGGTGCTTGATTTTTGGGGGGATCCGTAGGGACTTCCCAGGGAGTGCTGCGGCTGCCGAAACCTTGGGGATTCTCGAGGGAGCCTTGGTTTTACCATTACAGTCGCGCGGTAGTTTGAGCAGGCTTGGTATTAGGGTCGCACCACGGCCTGGATTGGACCCAGTGTGAAACATACCTCGCCAGGACTGGCCCCGCTGAGCCGGGATTGGACCCACGTCGCCGCCCTCCTGCTAGACCAGGATTAGGGGGCCACATGCGAACTTTACCCCTACCCCTCACGACTTCCGAGAGGGAGGGTGGGGTTCATTTCGCTCGGGAGCTCCCGAACGAAGTGAACCCCACCTCTTCAGGAATCGTGGGGGGTAGGGGTAGGGTTCGCATGCGGCCCCCTAAGGATTCCCTCCCCCAGTGGGGAAGGGGCAGAGGGAAGGGTGTCCCCTTTGACGTACACTGTTCGATGCGCCTTTTTTGTTTGATCTCCCTTACGACGACGACGACCATTCGAAGGAGGCTGGCGTACTTCAGATTGGGTTGGACTGGCCTCTCATAGGAGGTCCTCTCCAACACGCTGATTAGGTTTTGCGGATTTGGGCATCTCTAGATCCCAATCTAGTTCCAGTGGCCTCCTGCTTCAAGAGTCGATCTGCTTGTGTTGTCCTGTGTTTTTTCTTTGTGTGGGTCCGAGCCCAATCTAATTACTGATCCGCCTTCCTATTTCGTGTGTCCACCAGCTTTTCCGACTGGCGGAAATGTGTCAAAATCGGTTTGCGTCAAAAGTGGGTTGGAAACGCATTGCAGATTCTTTGGTTATGTGTTCTTGTTGAACCGCGTTTTCTTGTGTTCCAAGCGGGAGCGTCGTCCAAGGCAGCTGTAGTTCAGAGTATGTGTCCGACCAGGGCGGGTGGCGCACCTCTGTCTGTGGGACAACCGAGGACAACGCGCAGACAGACTGACAGACAGGCAGACAGACAGACAGACAGACGGACGGACGGACAGACGGACGGACAGTCAGACAGACAGACATACATTTATGTCGGGCTTGTCCCACTCAGGGGGGACATTCAAAAATAGTCCAAGGGGGCTATGTTTTCAGTATGTTTGGGCATCCTTTGAGTTTATATATATATATATATATATGTATATATATATATATATATATATATATTAAAAAAAAATTAGCCTGACGAAGGACCCAACCATGTGCAGTTGCGAGTACCGCATTGTGGGTACCGGCTTCGGTGAAGCTCCCATGGGGCCACGAAACTTGTGAGCGGTGCGCCGAAATTGGTGGCGCGGACGCATGTGGACACCGCCACTGGGGCCTTCGGTGTAGCTCCCTATGGGGCCACGAAACGCTGCCCTGGGCGAGGGAGACGCATGCGAACTGCCCCATTGGGACCTTCGCTGGAGCTCCTTATGGGGCCACGAAGCGCTGTCATGGGTGGGGGACACGCATGCGAACTGCTCCTCTGGCACCTTCGGTGGAGCTCCCTACGGGGCCACGAAACACTGTCCTGGGCGGGGGGGACGCATGCGAACACCCCCACTGGGGGCTCCCTATGGGGCTACGAAGCGCTGCCCTGGGTGGTGGAACCGCATGCGGGCACCGCCACTGGGGCCTTCGGTGGAGCTCCCGATTGGGCTACGAAACGCTGCTCTGGGTGGGGGAACCGCATGCGGGCACCCCCACTGGGGCCTACAGTGGAGCTCCCTATGGGGCCACGAAACGCTGCCCCGGGTGGGGGAACCGCATGCGGGCACCACCACTGGGGCCTTCGGTGCAGCTCCCCATGGGGCTACGAAGCGCTGTCCTGGGTAGGGGAGACGCATGCGAACACCCCCACTGGAGCCTTCGGTGGAGCTCCCTATGGGGCCACGAAACGCTGTCCTGGGTAGGGGAGACGCATGCGAACACCCCCACTGGGGCCTTCGGTGGAGCTCCCTATTAGGCCACGAAGCGCTGCCCTGGGTGGGGGAACCGCATGCGGGCACACCCACTGGGGCCTACAATGGAGCTCCCTATGGGGCCACGAAACGCTGATCTGGGTGGGGGAACCACATGCGGGCACCGCCACTGGGGCCTTCGGTGGAGCTCCCTATGGGGCCACGAAGCGCTGCCCTGGGCGGGGGAACCCCATGCGGGCACCCCGACTGGGGCCTTCGGTGGAACTCCCTATGGGGCTACGAAACGCTGCCCTGGGTGGGGGAACCGTATGCGGGCACCCCCCCTGGGCCTTCGGTGGAGCTCCCTATGGGGCTACGAAACGCTACCCTGGGTGGGGGAACCGCATGCGGGCACCCCCACTGGGGCCTTCGGTGCAACTCCCTATGGGGCTACGAAACGCTGCCCTGGGTGGGGGAACCGCATGCGGGTACCGCCACTGGGGCTTACAGTGGAGCTCCCTATGGGGGCACAAAACGCCGAGCTGGTTGGGGGAACCGCATGCGGGCACCCCCACTGGGGCCTTCGGTGGAGCCCCCATATGGGGCTACGAAACGCTGCCCTAGGTGGGGGAACCGCATGCGGGCACCCCCACTGGGGCCTTCGGTGGAGCTCCCTATGTGGCCACGGAACGCTGCCCTGGGTGGGGGAACCGCATGCGGGCACTCCGACTGGGGCCGTCGGTGGAGCTCCCTATGGGGCCACGAAACGCAGCCCTGGGTGGGGGAACCGCATGCGGGCACCCCCACTGGGGCCTACAGTGGAGCTCCCTATGGGGCCACGAAGCGCCGAGCTGGGTGGGGGAACCGCATGCAGGCACCCCCACTGGGGCCTTCGGTGGAGCTCCCGTTGGAGCTACGAAACGTCGCCCTGGGTGGGGGAACCGCATGCGGGCACCCCCACTGGGGCCTTCGGTGGACCCGAAAGCCTGCATTTCCGGCGATCTGTATCTTTCGATCCCGTTTTTTTTTCTCCTGGAGCTCAATTCGGTCTTGTTGGCCTGCTAGCAGGCTCCGGGACTATCAAGAATGGATTTGGGATGAACATTTGTTTGTTCGTTGGAGGCACCGCGCTGTAACAAAAATCACATCGTCGGATGGCCCACTTCGTGCGGCGCGCACAGGCGGACAGCGCGAATTCTCGCATCGTGGAACAGTTGCAGGGGAAGGTTTTTTGTTCGTGCCTGTCCGTCTTCAGGAGGCATGTTCAAAAAGGCATGTTCAAAAATGGTGCAAAAATGGTATGGAGACGATTCTTCCAGCATTTTCTACATTTTTTGAATATTTTGTTAGGGTACTTTTGATTTGTCGTTCAAAGTCCCCGTGTAGGGGGACAGGCCCGACCTAAGGCTATTCACCAGGCTCCCCGGGACCGTCGAGCTGGCCATTGGGAAGAAGTCCACAGGGGAGCGTCGTTGTGAGGGACGCTACGGATAAGTCGGGCTTGTCCCTCTACAGGAGGAAAATTCATACGTTTCGATGTTCTTCATTTTCTTGTTGTATGTTTTGAACATTTTCAACTTACCGTCCAAAAAACGCCTGTAGGGGGACATGCCCGACCTAACGCTAGGGGGCTGGTCTACTAACAAGGCGTGCTTATTGGAAGGCAGAAACCACTGTTGGAAGGGCCCAGTGGGAACTGCCCTCGTACCCTCTCGGCACACCCCCCTTGGTGCGCGCCGCCAAGAACGAGAGGGGAGGGAGGATGGGCTGGAGTGGTTCGAGGTGTAAGCCCGCGAGGGGGCGCAACAAAAACGGCACAGGCCAGTAGGACAGCTCGGTGTCGATTTGCCCCTGCCCCTAAAAGCGAGGAGGGAAGAAGGGCGAGCTGGAAAACCAGACAACCTCCGATGTATCTGTTCAATCCGTCCCTGAAGTGTGTCTTCGTCCGGGATCCATTCTGGATGGGGCCCGTCTTGGGGTAAGAGAAGGGGGTCAATGCCAACGGGAGTCAGCCAGAGCGCCCGATCTTGCAGGATCCTGCAGGGCAAGGATCGCACTGACCGGGGCTTGTGAACAGGATCCTGCAGGATGTTGCATGATCTTTCGCATTGACCTGGGCTTGGATGCAGGATGTTGTAGGATCTTGCAAGAGTCTGCAAGGCCTGATTGCCCCGGGTCTGGATTGACCCGGGTCAGAAGATCCCCGAGCCCGAAAGCGCTTCCAGGGGTCCGAAGTCACGAGCAGCCGCTTGGATTGAAACAACATATCGTCGGACATTTGGGAATGGCGTGGGACGGAAGCCCCACGATGGACGCGCACGACGCACGCGAAGGTTGGCGCGGCGCCCGAGGCCGCAGCCGCCGAGAGGCCCGCCCATATCTGCCAGTCGTCGGCGCCGCCCCCGCCTGGCGAGGGGCAGCATTTCTGCACCGACAGGGAAGTGCAGTCGCAGGCGATGTACATGGGAGGCCCATGCCAAGAAGCACCGTGCCTGCCTCCAGGGTCCGTAGCCATTCTGGCCCAAGGGCATGCCCGCCCATAAGATGGACAACCCTTGACATCGCGGGCAGCCCTGAGCTTCCGGCGCCTCGCCAGCAGCTTCTAGTCCATGTTTCTCTCGTCTCGACGGTTCTTGCTGCTCGCCTGCGCGCTCTCCGCCCTCGCTGCCGGGGCCTCGCCTGCGCCGGCGGCCTGCGGCGCGGCCCGCGGCGGCAGCCGCGCGAGCCCCGGCGTGAGCGCGGACGTGGCCCGGGACGGCGAGCTCGGGGGCCCCGCGCTGGAGCTGCTGCAGCGTCAGCAGGGGCGGCGCACGTCGGCGGCCTCCGCCGCGGCCGCGGGGCCGGCCGGCGGCCGCCGTGGCAGCAGCGAGGGGCTGGCTGCGGAGGGGCGGCGCCAGAGGTCCGAGGAGGAGTCCTCGAGCACGCCCCCGCCCGCCGCCCACGCGGCGCAGCGGTGGCAGACGTCGCCCGGGGCCCAGCCGGAGCGCATCGCCCAGCGCCCCGACGTGGCGTTCGGTGCCGACTTCGACTTCGACGGCCCCACCGTCGAAGTGTCCGACGTGACGGACCAGGTATTGAAGGGCTTCGGCGGAGCATTCACGGAGGCGAGCGCGGTCGTTTTCCAGAAGCTCAACGCAGAGAAGCAACGCGCGGTGCTGAACGACTACTTCGGGCCAGAGGGGCTCGGGTACACTCTTGGCCGGGTGCACATCAACAGCTGCGACTTCTCGACGGAGAACTACGCGTTCCACGAGAAGGACGGCGAGTTTGACCTCGCGTCGTTCGACATGAGCGTCGGGCACGACGCGAAGGCTCTTATACCATTCATCAAGGCCGCCCAGGACGTGATCACGCCGCAGGGCCGTTCCCTGAGACTGCTCGCCACGCCTTGGAGCCCGCCTGCGTGGATGAAAGAGAACAAGATGATGGATCACTCCAGCAGTCCTTGTTTGCGCAAAGAAGCGGAAGTCCACGCCGCCTGGGCGAAGTATTTCGTGAAGTGGATCACCGCCTACAAGGACCACGGAGTGCCGATCTGGGCTGTCACGATCCAGAACGAGCCAGAGTACAATGCCTCTTGGGAGGCGTGCCTCTTCAATTCCTCGGAGGAGGCCGAATTCCTGGGGACGTACCTGGGCCCCGCCATGAGCTCTGAGCACCCGAACGTCTCGATCTTCGTCTACGACCACGGCAAGAACCACGTCGCCCAGTGGGCGAAGGTCATCAGCGAGGATAAGAATGCCGCAAAGTATGCCACCGGCGTCGCTTACCACTGGTACTCTGGCGATTGGTTCGGCGCCGTCGCCTCGATCCACGCCGCCCTGCCCCAGCTCCAGCTGCTGGCGAGCGAGGCGACCTACGAGCGCTGGCGCTGGAAGGCGGGCGCCACGCTCGAGAGCGGGGAGTGGAGCATGGGTGAGGGCTATGCGCACGACATCATAGGCGACCTCAACGCCGGGAGCGTCGGCTGGATAGACTGGAACCTCCTGCTGGATGAGAACGGCGGCCCCAACCATGCAGGCAACGTGTGCGACGCGGCGATGATGGCCAACCTGTCGACAGGGGACGTCTACCGCCACCCGCAGTATTACTTCATCGGCCATTTTTCCAAGTTTATCCCTCCGGACTCCGTGCGGCTGGTTACGACCGTGGGGCCCACGCCCAGCTACCACGGGATCTGGCGGCCGTACGGCACCTGCACCGGCGAGGACGGGCTGGCGGCCACGTCCTTCCGCCGCCCGGACGGTCGCGTCTCCACCGTGGTGCTCAACTGCGGCGAGGGCGCCATCGACTTCAAGCTCCTTCACGGTGGCCGGGCGGCCTCAACGTCCATACCTCCGCACTCTATCCAGACGTACGTGTTTGAGGGCGACAGCGTTGCCTCTCCATCGCGCGCGGACGATGCTGCTTCATCCGTCGGCGGTAGCCTTGGCGGTTGAGCTGCGATGCCCCCTGCTCTCAGGGAGTCTTTTTAGAGCCATTTGAAAGAGTGGGTAGGGTTCCACACTGGAGGTTCGACCCCTGAAGTTTCTGTTGTGATGCCGCCTGCTCCCAGGACGTCACTGTGGAACCATCGTAGAGAGCTTGTGGGGTGCCCCAACCATCCTGTGGTGTTGGGTCCTCGTTTTGAAGAGACGGTGCCCCGCGTTCCTCTCCTCTCCTCCTTCCTCCTCCTCCCCCTCCTCCCTCCTCCCTGCGTTTCACCCGCCCAGTACAGCGTTTCGTGGCCCCATGGGGAGCTCCAGCGAAGGCGCCAGTGGCAGGGTTCGCATGGAGGCCTCGGGCCATTTCGGCACACCCCTCACGATGATCGTGGCCCCGTAGGGCACCCTGGAGGCAAGCTTCTTTTTTTGAGGGGCCTGCAGAGCCTCCTCCGCCGCCTGCTGCTCACCCCCGCTGCGGCGGGCGCACTGCGAAGGAGAGGCGGCGCAAGCGTGCGGTATCGTGCAGGGCGACCGGGCGAGCATGCGCAGCACAATCGGAATCGGAGAGTAAACTCTCGCCCTTGGTTCGTGCGCATGGTTTTGCTCTTCGCCACCCACCATACCACCCCAACCCAACCCGAAGATGTCAATCTACCCTCCATTTCCGGTGGGGGGGGGTCGGGGAACATCGAAACAATAAACACATACGGAGCCCATACCCCCTCCCACCCCGAAATTCGGGTCTTCGGGTTGGGTTGGAGTGGTCTGGCAGGTAGTCAGCTATGGAAATCGCGGAGCTCTCGCACCAAAAAAATCAATGGACGTCCTGGGGTCTCAGGGCTGGGATTATGGTGGAAGGTTTCTGGTGGACTGTCCTCCACTGTATCGACCCCGCTGCCTGAGTTCCGCCCTGCAAATCGCGCCGCTCGTGCGCAAGGGGGGGGATTCAGGGATACACCCCCGGGGGGGCGATCCGGACGCGCCCCGATCGAGGCTGGACGCCTCCCCATTCGCACACTCCTGAGATTGCGCTCCGTGTTTGGTGCGCTCGGGAGCGCCACGAGATCGGGACTTGCAGGGTCGCCATACCCCCTCCGTTGAGCGGCAGCAGGTCCGCGTCGCGTCGACGCGACGACGACGTCCCGTCCCGTAAGCTTGGCATCGCTCGGACATGTGCATTTTTCTTTCGGCGAGGGCCATCGAGGAGCATCCTTGATGATTTGGCGGAAAAACCACGCACGAAACCGAAAAAAAACACAGGGAATGGACGTCCGAGCGATGGCCAGTAAGAGGATCGCGACGGACGGCGTTTCACGAGCCCCGGCCTCCAAGGGGGTCCCTCGCGGGGCTCCCACAGGACAGTGCAGCCAACTGTTCGGGCTGGGGCGGTCGGCCTCCCAGGGAGCGGGCCGAGGCCTCCTGGGGGGTCCAGGCTGTGGCAGAGTCGTGGCGCGGGGAGCTCGGGGGCGGAAAAGAGGGGGGTGATAACTAGGGGGGGGTGGATATCATGGCGTGGGCCATGATATTTCCCCAGATTTCATGGCGCCTCTTCTTATTTCATTACGTCCCTGGCCCCCCCGCTGGGCCGCGCACATGCCCGCGGTCATGATTTGCACCCCCCTCTTGGACACCCCCCTCTTGGCCGCTTCCGAAGAGCGCGTCAGCGTGTTTGCGGTAGGTTCTTCTCGTGCCGACGCGGCAGCGACCCCGCCGCGGGCGGTCAAGGCGGAGCGCCACCAGAGGCCCAGAATCGGCTTATGATTGTGGGAAGATCGCGCGGTCGAAACGCCGCCGGTCGTTCCAGGTTAGACGATGCACGAGGTGTCAGAATCCATCGCCGTAGTCACGCCACAACCCTGCAGTATCAACCGGATGTACCGCTTGGCCACGCCTCTGTTAAGAATTTGGTCGGTGCATGTGTCTTGCTCAGGACCAAGCGCGTGGAGATGAAGCTGGCAGACTGGACACACACTCTGGGGGTGCATCATGGTCGAGCTTCTCTTTTCTTACGGAGGGATGGACGTAACACCAGTGTGCAGAGACGATCAGCCCATTTGTCATACATACAGTGTCACTCACAGCTGCCGCGTCCGTGACTGAGCCTGGCTCTGAGTTCTCCAGAAGGATGTGCACGGAAACGTTGTTCTGCAGTGTCGAGAGTTGGTCTGGCCTCCCAACCATCCGTTGCTGTTGCACGATCCTGGCGAATGTCGATGGTTCCCTTAGCCATCCAACAGACTCGCCTTATCCCGCCGACATACATACCTTGGCATCGCTCGGACATGTGCATTTTTCCTTCGGCGAGGACCGTCGAGGAGCATCCTTGCTCATTTGGCGAAAAAACCACGCACGAAACCGAAACAAAAACACAGGGAATGGACGTCCGAGCGATGGCCAGATAACAGTGAATTCGCCAAAACGACACGAGTGGTGGGGCGCTCCTGAAGTGACCCGCGCACGCCGTGCGCATGTGTTTTAGTCGGTGTTCCACGCCCCTGTGAGTACACGCCGGTCGTTGGAAGTAGGTATTTTTGGGTCCCCAGATCCCAATCTACGTCAAGCGCCTTCCTACCTCAAGGATCGGCATGCTCTTGCTGGGTTTCGTTGTTCTCTGGGAGGGCCTGGACCCAATCCGCTTGATCCGCCCTCCTACTTCGTGTTTCTACCTACGGCCCCTGGGTCCTGCCTCCTCCCCCTCTCTCTTCCTCCGCTCCGCTCGCGTCTGTCCTGGGAGGCCTTTTTGGGGCTTAGCGCGTGCAGATTCGTCTCTCGCCTTCGCCGTGCTGCGCAGAGGGAAGGGTGCGATGCCTACCTTGTCCAGCCCCTTTTCCCAGAGGACGACATCGGAGGGTGACGAGATGGGGCAGCGGAGCGGGGTGGAGAGCGGCGGGGGCCGTGGAGTGTGTGCGAAGAGTGAGGGCAAGGTGGGAGGAGGAGGAGGAGGAGGAGGACGAGGAGGAGGACGAGGAGGAGGACGAGGATGAGGAACATAAAGACAGAGGGGCCAGATACTGTACCGCCACAGCCCCCGACGGATTGCAGTGGAAGCCCATGCCAAGAAACACACTGCTTGCCTCCAGGGTGCCCTGGGTTGCTTGGGTATCGATGGTTTTGCGATGGAGAGCGCGACGTTCCCACATCAAAATCGATGGACGTCCTGTGGTCTCAGGGTTGGTCTCGTTGTGGAAGGTTTCTGGTGGACTGGCCTCAACTGTACTGGAGAGCAGAAGTCGCAACCATGGTCTCGAGCCCAGCACCGGCAGCGACCAGGGTCAAGGAACGACGACAATTAGACCGAGCAGTGGACCCGGGTGCCGAGGCACAGAGGCTAGCTAGGAATGACGACGAAGCGGTCACATGACCGACATCGCGACGAGACAGACCAGCGGAAGTCGGGGGGGTGGAACCCCTTTTGGGGCTGGAAAAATGTAGCCAGCGAGGGGCGGTGCCGGAACGCACCCGATGAGACCCCGAATCCGTATTTCTTGACCACGTTGGCCCTCCTCCGAATGTTTGGCTTCCGTGCCAAAGCTCTGGTCTTTGGCGGCCGTTCGCACGATCTCAGCGAGGCGCAGTTGCTCTAGCGCATTTCGACCAAACAACGGCCATTGGACATACGACTGGGCCGCTCTCGTGTCGGCGTGGGCCCCCAAAAGCAGAGATCACGAGGCGCCTCACATGTGGTTGGGATCTGAGAAGTTCGAGCTGTACAAGTCAGATTGAGCTTCTTGGTCCAGCACAACTGTGTACACAGCCGAACAGAAAGCCAGACAGGTTGTATAATGTTGGCCCGTTGAAGTGCAGCAGCGTCCCATCGACGTGAGAAACGGATTGAACGAGGCTGACGGGATCGACCAGTCCGTAGCACATCTTGGGGTTGCGAACGTAGAGAGTCCAGAGACAAAGAACGAGAGGTTCATTACGGAGTATCGTTCAATCACGCTACAGACGAGCTGAATCGATCACGGATTTTCGTCCGACGCCGAGGCTTGGAAATCGCCAAAGCAGAGAAGCACAGCTTAACAATGGCAGGCAGCGTACGTGCCCGATCTCGCGAGGCGGGTGCTCAGCTCACGGCTCAGATCAGGATATATTGGAAGACCTTGGTTGGAGGAAGCTCTGACGATGCCTGCATCCGTCAGGCGCAGCGGCTTCTCGATGTTCGTGATAAAGCTTCATGTTCAACGACGAGCTCATCCTCTGATTCCCATGGGTAAGTCTGCCCAGCCGAGGTCTCAGAGAACCAAGGGCCAGATCTGCCGACGCCGGCGGTATTGCCCCAGATCGACGCGGAGGCGTTCGTCGACGGGCCCGACGACCTCTTCGAGGTGCCCGAGCAGGACGCAGAGGCACTTCTCGCCACGCTAGGCGACCTCGGCCGAAGCGCGACACAGTTGATGGCGGCGCTGGCAGCCATGATAAGGAGATAAGCTCGGACGGGCAAAAGTGACGCCCGTGGCAGGAGGCACGAACAAAAGAAAACCAGCTGCATATATATATATATATATATATATATATATATATATATACATACACACACACATATGGGAGATCCCGGGCACCGGGCCCCGGGCCGGAACCTCCCTTGTATACAGGGCGTGGCCCCCTCCCGGGAGGCCCCTCTGGCTGCCCCCGGGCCTCCGAGTCCGCCCCTCCAGCGGGTCCCGGGTTTCCGAGTCCGCCCAAGAGTGCCCCAAGAGCGCGCCGGATGGCTGCCAGAGTGCCCGGGAGGCCTCCAGGACGCTTCGAGAGACCACCCAGAACGCTCCGACACGCTCAGTGTAGCCCCAAGACACGCCAAGAGGCTCCCCAGAAGCACGACGTGCGCCCGAAGAGGACACCAGAGACGGCCCCGACAACCAAAAAACATTGATTTTCCGTAGGTTTTTGCCTGTTTTCGGCAGTTTCCCCTTTTCGAGCTCCCGCCGCTCCAAGACGGCCCACGATGTCTCCCAGGTTGCCGGTGGCCCCCTCCCGGGAGGCCCCTCTGGCTGCCCCAGGGCCTCCGAGTCCGCCCCTCCAGCGGGTCCCGGGCCTCCGAGTCCGCCCAAGAGTGCCCCAAGAGCGCGCCGGATGGCTGCCAGAGTGCCCGGGAGGCCTCCAGGACTCTCCGAGAGACCCTCCTGAACGCTCCGAGACGCTCAAGGTAGCCCCAAGACGGGCCAAGAGGCTCCCCAGAACCACGACGTGCGCCCGAAGAGGACCCCAGAGACAGCCCCGACAACCAAAAAACATTGATTTTCCTTTTGTTTGCCTGTTTTCGGCAGTTTCCCCTCGACCTTCCGACGCTCCAAGACGGCCCACGACGTCTCCCAGGCTTTCGTGGGCCCTTCCCGGGACGCTTCTTCGGCTGCCTTCGGGCTTCCGAATCCGCCCAAGAGTGCCCCAAGAGCGTTCCGGATGGTTGCCAGAGTGCCCGGGAGGCCTCCAGGACGCTCCGAGAGACCCTCCAGAACGCTCCGAGACGCTCAAGGTAGCCCCAAGACACGCCAAGAGGCTCCCCAGAAGCACGACGTGCGCCCGAAGAGGACCCCAGAGACAGCCCCGACAACCAAAAAACATTGATTTTCTTTTGTTTGTTGCATGTTTTCGGCAGTTCCCCTTTTCGACCTTCCGACGCTCCAAGACGGCCCACGACGTCTTCCAGGCTTTCGTGGGCCCTTCCTGGGACGCTTCTTCGGCTGCCTTCGGGCCTCCAAATCCGCCCAAGAGTGCCCCAAGAGCGTTCCGGATGGCTGCCAGAGTGCCCGGGAGACCTCCAGGACGCTCCGACAGACCCCCCAGAACGTTCCGAAACGTTTGCAGGTAGACCCAAGACGGGCCAAGAGGCTCCCCAGAACCACGACGTGCGCCCGAAGAGGACTCCAGAGACAGCCCCGACAACCAAAAAACATTGATTTTCCATACGTTGTTGCTTGTTTTCGGCAGTTTCCCATTGTCGAGCTTCCGACGATCCAAAACGCCCACGACGTCTTCCAGGCCGCCCCAATGATCTCCCAGGCAGCTACGACGGCCCAGGAGGCCCCCAAGCCGGTCCCAAGACGGCCCAAGAGGCGCCCAAGACGCTTCCAGAGAGCCCTACGACAGCCACCAGGACGCCCCTTCGGCGGCCCCCGGGCTTCCGAGTCCGGTAACACTGACCCAAAAGCGCCCCGGATGGCTGGCAGAATGGTCGGGGGGCCTCGAGGACGCTCCGCGAGACCCCCAAGAACGTCCCGAGACGCTTAAGGTAGCCCTAAGACGGGCCAAGAGACTCCCCAGAGGCACCGAGTGCGCCCGACGGGAAATCCATGGACAGTTCCGACAAGCCACAATCAGTGACTTCTTTTTTGTTTTTCAAGGTTTTCGCCAGTCTGCCCTGGCCGAGCTTCCCACGCTCCAAGACGGCCCACAACGTCTCCCAGGCCGCCCCAAGGGTCTCCCAGGCAACACCACGATGGCCCAGGAGGCCCCCAAGAGAGCCCCAAGACGGCCCACGAGCCACTGGTGGTGGTGGTTGTGGTGGTGGTGGTGGTGGTGCTGGTGGTGGTGGTCCATTGGTCATCCTTCCCGTCGCTGTGCGCTCCGTCTTCATCTTCCGCTCCAAGTGTGTCACGCCGAAGCCATCAGAGCCACGCGAGCTTCTGTTGCTTTGCGACCTCCTGCACGTTTGACAGTCTGATGTCAAAGGTGATGACAGATTCTCAGAAGACGTCTCCAAAGGCGCAATTCTTTTCGCAGCTCGCACAGCTTGTCGAAGAATCCGCTCGAACACTGGAGAGGTCAACGTGGCTCCAAGCAAGGCTGCAGGAGGCTCGGGCTCGGACATGGAAGGCTCGACATGCTTCAGAGCGCCCGAGAGGCACTGGAGACCCCGCTGGCCGCCCCAAGGGGGGCGAACAGGGCCCCCAAACGGCGCATGAGCTGCCGAAGACGGCCGGAGAGGCCCCGAACGCGAGCCGAAGAAGTCCGCACGAGACACAACAAACTGAGGAATCATATTTCTCGCCCCAGAACCCCCCGGCCCTCCCCAGGAGGCTCCCAGGGGCGCCGACGAGGCCGCAAGAGGCTTCGAAACGTCCTGCAGGACGCCCCAAAATTCGGGAAAGCAGCCACGGCCTCACCTCCAGGCGCGGTGGCCGGATAGGCTGAAGGTCAGAAGGCTCGCGGCCCTCTGTCCATGCGTCGCAGAGGCAATGGCGTGCTGGATGCCGTGCAGTTCCGTTTCGGTCGTGCGCCCACAAACCTTTCCGCTGGGGCTCCGGCCCAGCCAGCCGGGATCCTGGGAGGGCGGCCGAGGCCCGGCCCAGGAACGGTCGCGCCGTCCACGAAAATTGCTCCAAGACGCTCAAGATGGCCTCCAAGACGGCCAAAGGGTGCCTCGCAGATGCATCCAAGATTGCGAAGAGGGCGAAAAAGTAGGGGGCGGCAGCGATTCGTCGTAGGCGTCCTCGATAGCTGGAGCCGCACGACGAGCACGCTCAAGTCCTTCGGGGCGCTGTCGCAGACAAGCGCGGAAATTGCAGTCCGAACTGTTGTGAAACAAAAAATGACACCCGTAATCCGAACACGTGCGATTGACATTTGCGAGTGCGGGACGTGGGCGACGACGCGCCCAATGGAGAATTCACGATTCGGGACACCCCGTATGCTGTGCTCCAGTGCGTCTCCACATGCTCGATGCAAGGTTGTCGAAGTTGGTGGGGCCCTGGGGGGAACAGCAGGAATATGTTTAGGAAAGGCGTGAAGGAGGACGACGTGGCAGAAGGGCTGGCCGACAGCAGCTTCTTGTGCAAGTCTGCTGGGCTGCTTTGCTCCTCGCCGATGCCGCGCCGCCCGCTTGCTGCCGTCTTTTCGCGCGAATCTTACCAGCCCTTTTGGCCGCAGATGAGCTGGGGAGTTCTCCCGAATCTCTTCCAATACCTCTCTGCCCTTCTTGGAGGAGTATCCTCTCCCTGCGCGCCCCTGAGGTCGATGGCTTCTGAAGGGGAGGGGGGGGGGGGGGGCGTCGTGCGAAAGGGCTGAGGTGTGGAACCGTCGTGTGTAGTTGAGGGCTCCTCTGCGGGTTTCCGAGGAGCTCTGTGGCATCGCTTTTGCAGCCCGCGGCGCGGTCGCGAAGCGCTTGCGCAGACGGCTCCATGGAGGTGGTGGCATGGCCCGAGAGAGCCCCCGAAACGAGTCCGAACAGAATCAGACCAGAGGGCTGCGGCATGGTTCTGTTCGGGGCCTTTTCGGGAACTCCCTTGGGCCGTGTTGGAGTGCGTTCGAGCTCTTCGAAACGGGCTTGGTCGGTCCGAAGAGAGCTTCAGGAGAGCACCAGAATGTCCGAGAGGGCCCCTGAGAGGAGCCCGAACAGAGTCATGCCAGAGGCCTCCGGGATTCTGTTCGGGGCCTTGTCGGGGATTATTTTTGGACCATTTTGGATCCCATGTGAGCTCTCCGCAGGGGTCTCGGAGCATCCTTACAGCTCTCGAAGAAGGCTTCAGAGTGGTCGAAGAGGTCTCCCGAAACGATTCCCAACAGAATTGCCCAACAGGCCTTGGGTATGGTGCTGTCCGGGGCCTTTCCAGGGATTCTCTTTGGCCCTCGGCAAGCCCGTGTGAGCTCTCCGAGGCGGGCCTGGTGGGTCCGAACAGGGCTCCAAAAACTTCAGAATGTCCGAGAGGGCCTCCGAAAGGAGCCCCAACAAAACCCACCAGAGGCCTTTTGTGTGGTTCTGCGCGGGATATTATCGGGGGTTTTCTTTGGCTTTCGTGGACCCCATTTCAGCGTTCCGAAGCGGGCTCGATGGATCTGAAGAGGGCTCCGAGAAGGGTTCAGAGTGGCCGGAAGAGCTTCCGAAACAAGCCCGAGCAGAACCATGCCAGAGGCCTTTTGTATGGTTTTGTTCGGGGCCTTGTCGGGGATTGTCTTGGGCCCTCTGGGAGTCCATTTAAGCTCTCCGAAGCGGGACGGTCGAGCTCCGACCTACGAGGGTCGCCTGCAGCAAGAGGTCTCCGACGAGGGGTGGTGGTTCACGAGCCGACGCTGGGTAGACCCGGCCGTGGTCGCGCCACCACTCCTCCTCCTTCTCCTCCTCCTCCTCCTCCTCCTCCTCCTCCTCCTCCTCCTCCTCCTCCTCCTCCTCCTCTTTTTTTCCACCTCCTCCTCCTCCTGTTTCTCCTCTTCCTGCTTCTCCTCCTCCTCTTCCTCCTCCTCATTGTTTCTCCTCCTCCTCCTCGCCCTACTTCCTCCGTTCCTCCTCCTTCTCCTCTTCCCCCTCCTCCTCCCCCGCCTGCTCCTCCTCCTCCTCCTCCTCCTCCTCCTCGTCCTCCTCCTCCTCCTCCTTCTCCTCCTCCTCCTCCTCCTCCTACTGTTTCTCATCCTTCCTCGCCGTCCTTCCTCCTCCTCCTGCTCCTCCTCCCTCTCCTACAGTTTCACCCCAGGTTCCACTGTCACTGCAGTGTTCCTCCTTATCTCGTGGACATTTTGGCAGCTATGGGGTCTGTTTCGCGGGCCTTTTCCTCCCCGACCCCACCAACAATATCTTAACATATTCGACGCTACTCCAAACGAGGTTCCCGCGACCCCCCCCAAAAATATCATACCAAGACCCTGTGGTATCACCGTTTATGGCCCTGCTTCCGAGGCCTTCTTGCAAACCCTCTCGGGCCCCGTGGAGCGCCTTCTTGTACGCCTTCTTGTATTCCCGCCTGTCTTCCGTGACCTTCCTGTCTTCCGTGACCTTCGTATTTCCAAAGTGGACGAAGGAGGTTGGAAGAAGAAACTCCCTAAACCACCTACGCCCGGAGGGCTGGTGGGATTGTCCCAGCGGACGGGCTAGAACTTGAGCGCGCGCGAAGCGCGCGCGATGGTTCTAGTGTATATATATATGCATACATAAAAAGAGAAAGAGAGAGAGGGAAACAACCAAGAGAAAGAGAGAAAGAGAGAAATATGGAAAGAGAGAAAGAGAGAAAGAGAGAAAACGAGAGAGAGAGAGAGAGAGTGGGAGGTCACCGCGCCGAGCCGCGCCGCGCGCAACAAGTCCAAGGCTTGGCGAGAGAGAGAGAGAGAGCTCTGGCAAAGCTGCCTTGTCAGGCCCATCGCGGCAGCTCGGGAAAGCGCCGCGCGAGTCGCACGGGCTCGAGGGAGTGATTGCGGGAACCGGGCCGCTGGAAGTCGAGGACGTGGACGTGTTCTTCGCGTGTTCGATCGAGGAGGTGATTGGCCTCGCTCGAGAGTTGAAGGCCCCCATGGCCCAGCTCGCGCGTCGCAGCGTGCTCGACCGTGCCCTGGTGGACAGAGCAGCCAGCCAGGCGCTGATCGGTCGCGAAGATTCGATGGTGCTGGCGGAGGCTTTCCAGGAACAAAAGGTATGCGGGCACTTCGTCGTCTGCGACGCGAAGCGGGCGATGGCCTCGGGGGTGGGAGGCTGGGCCAAGCCGATCGGCCGAGCTTGGGTGACAATATCGATTGCCAACTTCCGTTTCGTCGCGTTCGGTTGCGTTGGGTGTTTGTGTCTAGCCGACAGACGCCGCCCTAGGCCACCCTGCTCGGGAGCTTCTGGGCAATGCTGACATGGGCGCGAATCAGATGATTCTCGACCATCGCGGAGAACGAGTGGTTCGCCCTCTTATTCCGGCGTGGGCCTGGTGGTCGGTCGGCATCTCTGATTCGGCGCGACGTGGCAGATTTCGCGCTGGGCCACCGCGCGCTGCAGAGGCCGCCGCCCGGGTGCTCCAACGGCTTTCGCATTCCAGGGCCGAGACGTTTAAGATCGCAGGCGGACCGGAGGGCAGTTTCCGTCGGCTGCCGCGGTCGGCTCCCGAGCAAGGCGGGGGCCTTCCTGGCGGCCCCGAGGCCCCCGGCCCCACTTCCTGCCAAGCTGGTCTGCCCAAGCCGCCTCGCGGCCGAGACCCCCCGTTCGCCGCGCCGCCCGGCGTTTAGTCCAGTGCGGAGAAGCCCGCGATCAAGAAGGATCGCTGGTCGGCCTCGGCGAATCCCGCGCGCGGGGCGGAGATTCGCCCTGAGCTGCCCCCCGTGCGAGGAAGACGGCCGGGGGCAGCTCGCCGGCAATTCCCGGGTCGCGCTGGAGGCGGAGGCGCTGATTTGGGAAGGGGTCGAGAGGTTGCGCCATAGGGAGTTCTACTCCGAACCTGGCTGGGCTCGCTGGTGTTCGATCGCGCTGCAGATCTCGGGCGCGACGGAGATTTGCGGCGACGCGAGGCGCGGGCAAACCCTCTCCAGGGCGGCGAGGAGGTGGGCTCGGAAAAGTGTCCGCATCCAGGGTGGGCGCAGTGGTCCTGCACCATTCCGACCTCGCTCTGCACGTTCTGTCGGACGCACGGGTTCGAGGCTCTCCCTGAGGTCCAAGACGGGCTCCGAGAAGCAAGGGGCCCAGGCCCGCAATCAGGCCAAGGCGAAGTTTGCGAAGATCAGGAAGAACGGGACGCGCAGCGTGGGCCAGCAGTTCACGGACTACGAGGCCTCACTCTTGGATTGGGAACTTCGGCGCCCGAACCCAGCGCCGCCGCTGGTGCCTCCGAAGACCCGATCTCTGGCCGCGGCTGCTTAGGAGAACCTGCGCGTGCCCACCAGCGAGGGTCACGCGCTGCACGCGCCCCCTCCCGCCCCGGCAGCCAGCTGGGTTGACCGCCGAGGCCTGCGTTCACATGGCGTCGGAGATGCGCCCGATGACAGAGCGCGACGGCGCGCGCGCGCTGTCTCCTCGTCGGCACGCAGCAGAAGTTCGACGAAATTGTCCGGGAGAACGTGGGCTGCCTGATGGAAAAGGACCGCGCGGCGTCCGCCAGCCAGAGCGGCGGTCGAGCATTTCGGCCGAGGTCATGTGGCGCTTGGCCCCGATGCAGTCCACGGCGCCGTTACAGGTGGCGCTACATAGCCAGCCGTCAGCGCAGGGTCGAGCCGGAGGTCCCAGGAGGAGCCTTACCTGTCGCAGGCACTACGCGAGCATGTCGAGGCCCTAGGCCTTAGGAAGGGGGATCTCGGGCCACGACATGTTTTTCCAGCGCGTGGGAGTTTAGAGCACTAGGCTGGGGCCTGCTTCGGGTTTCTCCGATCTCGATCCGGCGCTCGGAGTCTGGGACATTGAGAGGGGTGCCTCACCGAGCGCCTAGGCCGGCGAAGCTCCCAGCTCGATCCCCCGAAGTGGCACGAAACGCATGAGACATGCGCCTCCGTAGAGGCTGGTGCCATGTGAAAGCTGCGTTGTGGGGGCCGCCGTGGGCTGATTTCCATGTGGGGTCGCGAAACGTTTGAGGTGTTCGCGGATTGGTGACCCGCGCGCCACGTAGCCTTTCCAGTGGGGCCGTCGCTGGACCCACGAGTCGCTTGAAGGATCTGCATTGCAGAAGGCGCGTGCGCCATGCGGCCCTTCCCACGGGGACCTAAGGTGGAGCTTCCCTTGGGGCCACGAAGCGTATGAGGGGTGCGCCGAGTTGAGGGCGGGTGTGCCAAGCGACCTTCCCGCTCTGGCCGTAGGTGGAGCTACCGCGCGGGGCCGCGAACCGCGGGTTGGGGGGTGGGGGGCGGAGCGGGGGCGGGTAACGCCAAGCGGTTTTCCCGTTCGGGTCGCAGGTGGAGCTCCCCTGCGGGGCCGTGAAGCATGTGGGGTGTGTGCAAGTGAATGTGCCAAGTTGGAGGCGGATGCGCCAAGTGGGTTTCCCCTTGGGGTCGCAGGTGGAGCTCCTTTGTGGGGCCACGGAACGTGTAAAGTATATGTGTGCGTGGACCGAAAAAGAGCCGCGACCGCCGTGTAACTTTTTCTGTTGGGGCCCTTGACGGATGCCGTAAGGGGCACGAATCGTGTGAGGTGTATGTGTGTGTGCGTTTGTGTGTGAGTGTGTATGTGAGTGTGTGTTGAAGCGGCCCCGCGGAGTGCAGCGGGGTCAGGAGAACACAGGCAAACGCCGGGACGCGAGGCCATCCGCAGCCAATGCGAGGACCGAGTTCCAGGTTCATACAATTTGTCCGTCCCAGTTGCCAGGCGCTCCGTTCTATTTGAGTTGCAGTGCCCTTGGCAGTGGTGGCCCCGCACAGACTTGCACGATTGAATCTGGGACAGTGGCCCACGGGCCCATGCATAATATTGGACAAGTTGAGGAAGGATTGGTCCTGTCGGACTGTGTGTGAAAGACAGAGAGAGAGAGAGAAAGAGGGAGAGAAAGAGAGAGAGAAGAGAGAGAGAGAGAGAAAGAGAGAGCGAGAGAGGCAAAGAGGCAGAGAGGGAGAAATACGAGCAAGACAAACATAGAAAGAGAGAGGCTTAAACATACGGTGGCAAGTTTGCTGTTACATGCTTAACAGAAAAATGGAAAGAGAGAGTGAGAGAGAGAGCAGGAGGGAATTATAGAGAGAGAGAGACACACAGAGAGAACCCACAATGACACAACATGAATAGTTATAAAGCCAGGCATCCTCGACTCTGATAGTTTCAGTGCGTGGCCCCAGAGGTACACACGTCTTCCTTGTGACTGCCACGGTCTCGATGGCGGGCTCCAGCAGTCTGAACCCAGAAGAGAAAACATGAATAATAAAAAAACTCACGGCCTGGACAGCACCATGTCGCCGGAGGCGAGAGAGGGAGAGAGAAAGAGAGGGAAAGAGAGAGAAAGAGAGAAAGAGAGAGAGAGAGAGACAAACAAACAAGAGAGACACAGACAGAGGGAGAGAGAGAGAGAGAGAGAGAACGGGCGTGTACGCGCGTGTGTGGGACCTCGTCTGAGGGCCCAGCCGCGCGCGCCCGCGCCGCCGCTTTGCCTTCCTCCACCTCGTCGCCGCGCGCGGCGCCGCTGCCGCTCGGACGTGTGCGTCGGCGGTGGATAGACCTCCTACTCTGACAATAATCCAAAAATAATATGGGGATGTTCTTTTTTGATAGGGGGGGGTGTCAGTTTTTTTGATGGGGGGACGCGCCCGACCTAGCTCGGAGGTTGATAGACCTCCTACCCTGACGCGTCGATTCGTGCATTGGCCGTTCTCGGTCCGCGAGAGGGCGCCGAGGCCGTCGTGCTTGCGGGTCCAGGGTCCGCCGAGATGTCGTGCCTCGCGGCCCCTCCTGTAGCATGCTCCTGGGGCCGTTGGCCCACCGCCGAGGGCGCGCGTGCCCTCGCGGCCCCTCCTGTGGGATGCTCCCGGGGCCCTTGGCCCACCGCCGAGGGCGCGCGTGCCCTCGAAGCCCCTCCTGTGGAATGCTCCCGCGGCCCTCTGCCCACCGCCGAAAGCGCGTGCGTGCCCCCGCGGCCCCTCCTGTGGACTGCTCCCGGGGCCCTCTGCCCACCGCCGAGGGCGTGCGTGCATTGCGGCCCCTCCTGTGGACTGCTCCCGGGGCCCTTTGCCCACCGCCGAGGGCGTGCGTACCCTCGCGGCCCCTCCTGTGGACTGCTCCCGGGGACCTTTGCCCACCGCCGAACGCGCGTGCCCTCGCGGCCCCGCCCGGGGGGCGGGGGCGACTCCGCGGAGAGGAGGAGGAGGAGGAGGAGGAGGAGGCGGAGGAGGCGGAGGAGGGCCGCGCGCGCCGGGGCGGAGGCGGGGGCGTGCCGAGGAGGTCGGTTCAGAGGGCAGGGCCAAGGGCTGCGAGGGGCCTGGTCGATGCTGAAGTTCAGGTCAAAAGGAGAGAAAGAGAGAGAGAGAGAGAAACCATGAAAAAATAGATATAACAAACAACAAGCAAACTATACAGAGAACCACAAAGGGAGAAGCCAGCACAAAAAAGGAATCTTTCAAACAAGACGACATATATAGAGAGAGAGAGAGAGAGCGAGCGAGGGAGGGAGGAGCAGGAAAAGAGAGAGAGGGAGAGAGAGAGAGAGAGAGCGAGAGACAGAGCGAGAGAGATAGAGAGACAGACGCGGGGTGTACCTAGCCACCGCCCCGCAAACGGAGTTTGCTCCATGCATTGATTATGTGTATATATCTATATCTGGTGTTCTGTTCGGGGGCAACTTGTCCGAGCTCCCGAGCATAGCTTGGACTGTGCGGCCAACCCGAGCGAGCTCCGAGCAAATGGTAAACATGTAGCGCCCCGCAGTTGCGGATACGAGGCAGGGGGCGGTCGCAGTTGGGTCGTTGTTGGATCACGGGCCGGGTCGCATGCGGGACAACAAACAAACAACAACAAACAACAAGCATCACCCAACAAACAGTTAAACAACAAACATGAACAACCACGATAACAACAGCGATACCAATAACAACACCATTGACACCACCAACAACACCACCAACAACAACAGCATCAACAAAAACAACAGCAACAACAACAACAACAACATCAACAGCATCAACAACATCAACAACAACAACAGCGACGACAACACCACAGCCACGCACCCAGTGACAGTGAATGACGGTTCGGCCCCCTCACTCTGATATGAGGCTTGTTTTTTAGGCATATGGCTATGTTCGTTGGCCCATGGTTCCTCTGGAGTAAAGGAAGTGTGATGGTGAAGGAGTTGGTAAGAGCACGCGCGTTGTATGTAGACCTCTACACATCGGACGGAACAAAGACGAGGACGGATCCGTTCCAGGGCGTTCCAGAACGCTCACAGAGGTTTCCCAAACGCTCTGAGACGGCCGCGGCGCCCGAGACATCCTCCGAAGCCGCCAGATCTCGGAGATTTTGCCGACTGATCCTCGCCCGAATTCCTCCTCGTCCTGGCCTCATCTTCACGCCTCCTTATCGGGCTTCTGCTGTAGTTCGTGCGTCCACGGCGGCTGGGAGACGGACAGGTGTTGACGATCCAACGAATTTTCCCGGTGCGTTGTCGGCGGCGGCGTCGTCGTCGAGGTCGCCGGGCCGCAGCCAGCGACCCAGACGAGAAAAAAACATTCCCCAATCAGTGCTTGCACTGAAGGGGTCCTGGCGAAAGTTGAAAGATTTGGCGAAAGTTTCCTGCCGATGCTGTTAGCAGGCTGGGTTCCCGGGCTCCCGGGTTTCCCGGGTTCCCGGTTATTGGATCCGGGCCGGTTTCGGTGGGTTCTGGGTTCCTGGGCTCCCGGGTTCCCGGTCGATCTCTTCAGCGAAGACGATCCATTGATTGGGCTTCTCTCGGAAATTGGAGCATATACATTGCCAGTGGCGGCCGGTTTTTCAATCCCAGGACTTTTTTGAGGGGCGGGGACGACGTCGGGGTGGTAAGGTATATACTTGTTTCCCCGTTTTCCCGTGGAGACAGCAAAACACGTATACACCAGGATGCCGTATACACCATCATCCGTTTTCTGGTGCGGATCTCAGTGCGGGACCGGAAAAAGCATCGGTGTATAAAGTTCGGTTCCTTATTTTCTCTGGTGCAGTATGTGTTTTCAGGCGCCCCGGCCCGACACGGTCCGGCCGAGGCGCAAGGCCGAGGTCGCTTTTGGGGGAGGGCACCCCGAGATCGTCTGCGCGAATCCCTCAGATTGCCATCGCCTTTTGGCGTGTCAATCTTAGGAATAGGGATACGTTCGAGGCTGGTAACAAACGGGGTGGTTTCCACACCGTGCGGTGAGTCGGTGGGGACTCGGGGTCACCGCACGGTTTCGGGACTCGAGTCCTTCTCCGAGGACGTCTCGGGCGATGGGGCCTCCGGGGTCCCAGGACCGTGCGGTGACGGACCGTGCGGCGAGGTCCTGGGGGATTTCGAGGTCACCGCACGGTCTGACACCGCACCGTTTCGGGACTCCAAAGATCCTCAGGTTCGGGGTGTTTTGGCCGGCGGAGGGTCCCATGATCTCGGAGGATGCCTTCTTGTCCCATGTCCGAGTGTGCGTTGTTCACCGCCGCGGACGCATGCAGCGTGCTTTGCAGCCTTCGACCATCCTGGTGGCCGCCGCTGCTGGCGCTCCGCGCGCGCGCTCTCCCGCACGCCTCCTGCGCCGCCTTTTGAGGGGTGCCGCGCCAGTCCTCACGACACCGTGGATACACCTGGAGTTTGACCAGCCCACGGAGTACCGGGACTTGGGTACTTTCAACCACGGAGCGGATGGGATGCGGAGTCGGCTCGGTGGTTGAGGCGGCCCAGCACCTGTTCTTGCCAGCAGAGGGAGGGGAGGAGAGAGATGATCCCCCTCGCCGCCACGGCGGGGCGCGGCCCGAAACACTTGTGAGGCTCGTCCCCGGGAGGGGTCAGGGGATTGAGTTCGAATGAATCTGCCCTCCTCCCTTCCGGCCGATTTACGTTGGGCTTATCTGGGAGGAGGAGGAGGAGGAGGAGGAGGAGGGGGAGGAGGAGGAGGAGGAGGAGGAGGAGGAGGGGGAGGAGGAGGAGGAGCTCCGACCCCCCCGCCGCCTCCCGAGGTGGGATAAGGGGTTTTCTGGTCGAGCAAGTGTGGGCACCGTCGCCTGGCTTGCGATGCCGCTTCGCCGAGAGCCGCTCTCGATCCCTCGCCTGGCGCCCCCAAAAATCGGGCCGGACGAAAGGGGGGGATTGGGAAAGGGGGGGGTACGAAATTTGCTGCATGCAGCTGGTTTCGGCCCCACCGAGGGGCCCATTCCTCGATACATAGCCGCCTCCGGCGCTGGGAGGCGCCGGTAAAATCAGCTACTTGAGCTGATTCTCAAACCCCCCCTTTGCTATCCCCCCCTTTCGCCTGGCCCGAAAAAAGAGCGCTCCGTACCCTTAGCTGGATCCCCCGAACTAAATTTGCGACTCCCGCGGTCCACTCGCCAGAAATTATCGCGTGGGTATTTCACATGCCGTCGGGGAGAGTGCAGCATTTTCGCAAGACTGCGTGCGTTGCCTCGCGGGCCTTGCGTGGCAGATGCTCGAGCCGTGTCGCATGTGCGGGCGCGCGCGCTGCATGGGGTTGTGTTGCCCCGGCGTTTCCTTGCCGACGCTGGGGAGCCATGGGGGAGGCGCTGGTGCAGGGGCGGAATCGGGGCGAGGAACAGGAGCAGGGTGATCGAGGCAGGGCAAGGGCGATGCTGCGCGCGCGAGATAGCGGGCAGCAAGGGGGGGATCATAAACCTTGGTCATGAACATCGTCAACGTCGGTCGCAGCGTCAGCGCTGTAACAGCGGGGGCGAGCTTTGGATGAGGGGGGGGGAATGGGTGGGAAGGGTGTAAACGGGGAGGGGAGGTGAGGAGGGAGGAGCTTGAGGGAGGAGGGAGGGAGAGGAGGGAGGAGGAGGAGGAGGAGGAGGAGAGGATGGGAGGAGGAGGAGGCGGAGGAGGAGGAGGAGGAAGGAGGAGGAGGGCGAGGAGGAGGAGGAGGAGGAGGAGGATGAGGAGGAGGAGGAGGGAGAGGAGGAGGAGGAGGGAGGAGGAGAGGAGGAGGAGGAGGAGGAGGAGGAGGAGGAGGAGGAGGAGGAGGAGGAGGGAGGGAGGCGGAGGAGGAGCGGAGGAGGAGGAGGAGGAGGAGGTGGAGGAGGAGGAGGAGGAGGAGGAGGAGGAGGAGGAGGAGGAGGAGGAGGGAGGGGGGAGGAGGGCACTTTGCCGCCCGAGTCCACAGGAGGCTTCGAGCGGGCGCCGGGCTCACGGGCACACCGTGGGGATGCCTCGAGCATGACCTTCACGCGTAGTGACGCTGCGAGGACTTCCCGAGGGCCCTCGCGTTGGGCTACCACTTTGCGTTCTCGTGTCTGCTTTGTGCTCGGTTTGTTTTTGTTGTTTTTTCTTCTCTGGGAAAATAACTAAGATTAAGTCTGGCCTGTCCCCTCTAGGGGGTATTCAAAAATAGTCAACAAACATAGTCTCGGGACGATTGTTTGAACATGCTTGAACTTCTTTCTCTGCTTTTTAGAGAATAATTTGATGTTTGAAATGTTTCATCCAAAATCCGCCTGTAGGGGGACATGCCCGACCTACAACTGCGATTCGATGCGGCCGTCCCCATCGCTGTGAACGGGCAGGAAGTTGTCACCCGGCCGCTGGCATCTTGACGGGAAGGCTCTGGCGCTGGAGCCTCGCCCACGAGCAGATTGCGAGGCTGCACCTGGCAGGAGCCCCCGTTGCGAGAGTGATGGGCAAGGACGTCTCCAACGGGAGAAGAATGGGAAGCTCCTTCTCTCTCCGCCCTGCCCGTTCTTCCTCTCCCCGCCTCCCCCATCCCTCATCGTTATTATTCCTCCTCCTCCTCCTTCTCCACCTCCTCCTCCTCCTCCTGCTTCTCGTCTTCCCCGGCCTCCCTCCCCCCCTCCTCCTCCCTCCCTCCTCAGTCCTTGCCTGCCGAGTGAAAGTTTAAACATGTTCCCCGAAAGCCGAGAACAACTAAGCGGTCTCAGAGGTCCACGGCCACACAGGTACCATAGGTCCCATTGATCGCCCAAGTCACAGTTCCCACCTGCGCCACAGGTCCCACGTGCCCAAAAGGTCAAACCAGGCCCACAGGTCCCACAAGTCCCAGAGGTCCCAGATGTGCCCCAGGTCGCAAAGGGCCCACAGGCCTCACAGGTCCCACAGGTTCCACGTGTCACACTGGCGCCACAAGTCCCGCAGGTCGTTCAGGCCGCAATCATCGTATCGTTCCCACAAGTCCCAAAGGCCCCACGGGTCCCACGGCCCCACAGGCCTCACAGGTCCCACGGCCATACAGGCCCCACAGGCCCCACAGGTGCCGCAGGTCCCACACGCCCCACAAGTCTCGCTCGCCCCACAGGTCCCGCAAGTCGTACAGGCGCCACAGGTCCGACAGGTCCCACAGGTTTCACACGTGCCGCAAGGTCCACAGGTTTCACAGCTCCTGCAGGTCATCAGGTCTCAAGAGCCCCACAGGTCCTACAAGTCCAAGAGGTCGCACACGTTTCACAAGTCAACCAGCGGTCCGACAGGTCCAACATGCCCCACAGGGGCCACCCAGAGGTCCACAGGTGCCCCATGTCGCAAATGGCCCCTCACATGTCTCACGGGCCCCACATTTCTCACGGATCCCATAGGTACCAGAGGACCCATATATTTCACAGGTCCCACAGGCCACACGGGTCCCACAAGTAATTCAATTGCAATTCGGGTGTTTAGTTGAGGTATTTTTTGGCTGCATCATGGGCTCCTCTCCCTCCCTCCTTCGCTCGCCCTCCCTCCCATGTCTTCCTCCCCCTCCTCTATCTCCTCGCCCTCCCCTCGCTCCCCCCTGCATCCCCCCCCCTCGCTCCCCCCCCCCTCCTGGCCTCTGAGTTGTGCGCGACGTGGGCCCTGAAAGCCCTCTCTTGCTCCCCTCCCCGGCTCGTGCCTCTGGCCCCGGGCCGCCTCGTGTCGCTGCGGCAGGGGGCCACGATGCATCGGGTGCTCGATCATGGACCCCCTGCTGCGCGAGAGCATCCCAAGGGGGCCTCCCCCGCCGAGCGGAGCTCGGGCGAAGCTCGAGCGACCACGCTCTCTCCGAAGCTCACACGCTGCATCGGCGGATCTCACGCGCCAGGGTGCCGTTGGCGCCCCGGGTCCCGGCCTTCGCGCCGAAAAGGCCGCCGAGGGAGCGCGGGAAACCGGCGAAGGCCGCGGGAGGCATCCGGATATGCGGCGAGGAGCCGCCGACAGAGACCGCCGGAGAGCACCGGGGGACCGACCTGCACCGCCTGAGTCGGGGGCGGAAAAGAGGGGGGTGATGACTAGGAGGGGTTGGATATCATGGCGGGGGCCATGATATTTCCCAGATTTCATGGCGCCTCTTCTGATTTCATTACGTCGCTGGCCCCCCGCTGGGCCGCGCACACGCCGACAGTCATGATTTGCCCCCCCCTTCTTGGACGCCCCCCTCTTGGCCTCTCCCGACTGAGGCAGATGGTCAGGCGATTGCAAGCAGGGCTCAAGGGGGCGTGGATCAGCGACGGGTCCCGTTTCCGTGGGGGATCGAGGAGTTCCGCCGCCGAGCGAGGCGGCATTGGCCGCGTTTTGGGGAGGGCACCTCCCCCGATCCATGGATTTGGCGACCGCGCACCAAATCCATGGATCGCTAGTCCATGTTTGCGCGCCCCCGACTCTAGGGTTAAGTCGGGCATGTCCCTTTACAGGAGGAGTATTCAAAAATAGTTAGAAAAAGTTTGGGGGCGATCTGTTGAATGATGATAACTGTTTTGGAGTATTTTACCATATCCTCAGGATGGGGCTCTTGTCATTATTTAGACCGCGCGGAACGAACACCTCCCACCCTCAGGTCATCATTCTCTGACACACTCACATGTAGACTCAGATGTCTCGAGCGAGGCGATGGTTTCAGTACTCCCAATGGGGGCTGCCAGGAGGTATTCCTCCGTTCGCGCCATAAATGCGGGGATGTCTCGAGCGTCTTTCCCGTTTTGGTGCCCGACATCCTCCGCTTTCGGAGCAGATTTGGAGGATGTCTTGAGCGAGGCGCTCAGTTTCGCTTCCAAGGGGGAGCCACCAGGGGGTTTTGCATGCATCCGTTTGCACCAAAATGGCGGGGATGTCTCGAGCGGTTTGCCTGTTTTGGTGCCCGACATCCTCCGTTTTCGAAGCAGATTTGGAGGATATCTCGTGCGAGTCGCCCATTTTCGTATCCAGGGGCTGGGGGTGTTGCACTCCTCCGTTTGCGCCAAAATGGCGGGGATGTCTCGACCGGCTTGCCTGTTTTGGTGCCCGACATCCTCCGTTTTCGGAACAGATTTGGAGGATGTCTCGAGCGAGGCGACCATTCCGTTCGCGCCGAAATGGCGGGGATGTCTCGAGCGGTTTGCCTGTTTTGGTGCCCGACATCCTCCGTTTTCGAAGCAGATTTGGAGGATATCTCGTGCGAGTCGCCCATTTTCGTATCCAGGGGGCAGCCGTCAGGGGGTGTTGCACTCCTCCGTTTGCGCCAAAATGGCGGGGATGTCTCGACCGGTTTGCCTGTTTTGGTGCCCGACATCCTCCGTTTTCGGAACAGATTTGGAGGATGTCTCGAGCGAGGCGACCATTCCGTTCGCGCCGAAATGGCGGGGATGTCTCGATCGGTTTGCCTGTTTTGGTGCCCGACATCCTCCGTTTTCGGAACAGATTTGGAGGATGTCTCGAGCGAGGCGACCATTCCGTTCGCGCCGAAATGGCGGGGATGTCTCGATCGGTTTGCCTGTTTCGGTGTCCGACATCCTCCGCGTTTGCAGCAGTTTCCGAAGATGTCTCAGGCGAGTCGCTGGTTTCAGTACTCCCAAGGGGGGGGCGCCAGGGCGTCTATCACAGGCCCGTTCGCGCCCAGATAGGGGAGACGTCTCAGACGGTTTGCCTGTTTGGGTGCCCAACATCCTTCTCTTTCGGAGCAGTTTGCGAGGATGTCTCAGGCGAGGCGTTCTCAGTACGCCCAATGGGGGGCGCCAGGGAGTATATCACAGGCCCGTTCGCGCCCAGATTGGGGGGATGCCTCAGGCGGTTTGCCTGTTTGGGTGCCCAACGTCCTTCTCTTTTGGAGCAGTTTCCGGGGATGTCTCAGGCGAGGCGTTTTTAGTACTCCCAAGGGGGGGGGCGCCAGGGCGTCTATCGCAGGCCCGTTCGCGCCCAGATTGGGGGGATGCCTCAGGCGGTTTGCCTGTTTGGGTGCCCAACGTCCTTCTCTTTTGGAGCAGTTTCCGAGGATGTCTCAGGCGAGGTGCCGGTTTCAGTACTCCCAAGCGGGGGAGCCGATTCCCCCCAGGCGGATGAGCCCCCGTATCGGATGACATTGGCCCCTCCGCCTCCTCGAGACATCCGGCGGATCGATGTTGTCCAGACCGCGCGATGTGTGTTCGACACCTACACCTGTGTCTATATTGATACTTACATATATGTATATATATGTGTGTATACAAATATAGATATGTGTATATATATGTATATGTATGCACAATCGGTATATGCAAACTTGTGCGTATGCTTCTGCATATATACAGTGTACGTATACACGGGTAGGCCCCAGGGGGCTGGAGTAAATCCATACCCGCCGCTTGCCGACATTCCGAAGATCGATCCCATAGGCGGCTGTTACACGTCGGTCGAAAGAAGCAGGTAGAGACATGAAGTAGGAAGGCGGATATAGTAGATTGGGTCCAGGTCCTGCCAGAGAAGGACACAACACAGCAAAAGCGTGCCGATTCTTGAAGTAGGACGGCGCTTGAAGTAGATTGGGATCTGGGAATCCAAAAATACCTACTTCCAACGACCGGCGTGTATGGATGAGCCTCCGCCTCGGAGCGGTCTCGGCCCGTCGGGACCGTCTCTCACGCCAGAAGCCGCAACGAGGCAACTGATAATCATGTCCTGGTCAAAGTACGTGCGTGGGTGGTGGTCCGCAACAGAAGGACCCCATAACCCTTTGGGAGGGTACCTTAAGTTTGGAAGGGCAACAACATTAAGGCTAGGGGGTATTCTCTGCAGATGTATCAAGCCAGACCGCCCAGATTTATCATCCTGGAAGCAAATAAAGACGGGGGCCGAGGTGAGGCTACGTCTCAACTGTGCTGTTAGGGTTAGGGGCCCTTTTATCTCCTCGATGAGAGGGGGGGGGGGCGTGGCGTGGCGAGGCCTGAAGGACATCCGGACTCTGCGCAAGTCTGGGCGCGCATGAACGCAGTTTTGCCCGGCTCGCTCGAACAAGGCGGAGGGAGGGAGGGGTGGGGAGGTGGGTGTGGGGGGGTGGGGGCGGAAATGCCACGAAGGTAAACCTGCCAGAATCTACATGAGGACATGCTCAAATGGGGGCAACTGTCGAGCGGGTGGTGCTGGGGGGTTGACACAAATGGGGGGTGAAGGGAAGGGCCCTAAATGTAAATGGGGCCATTCAGGGTCACTTTTGGAGCCAGTTGGTGTCCAAATGGGGCCATAAAGGGCGCCTTTAGGACCTTTTTCTTCACCCCCGCGTTGGGTCGCTCCCCATTGACCCGCCCGAAATTATTCACGCCCCTGGGGCCTGTTGAAACGGACCCCAGGGACGAAGCCGCTGCCCCCGTTGGGCTGGGGGTCGGGATCTCCTCGGGGGCAAGCTGGCCGAGAGCCGCCGCTTTGTCGGACGCCTGCGCCTTCCCTGCTGCGCTGCTCGGCCTGCGCTCGGAGGATCGCAGCGTCTCGACAGGAGAGGACGCAGAACTGGCTGAACTAGGAGCAGTTGGATTCAAGATCTGGGACTTTAAGATGCGGGATTACATTGGACTCTGTGAAATGTGTTTCCAAGGCGGGGTCTTTCGAAGTCCCGATGTCGCTCGGAGGATCGCAGCGTCTCGGCGGGAACAGACGCAAAACGAGTATACACGTCGGTCGGACGGCCGGAATAAGTAGGTAAAAACGTGAAGTAGGAGGGCGGATCAACTAGATTGGGTCCAGGCCCTCCCGCGGAAGAACAACAAACAGCAAACGCAGATTATTGAATCTGGAAGCAGACACGCGCTCGAAGCTTGAAACAGATCGGGATGGGATCTGGGAGTCCCACGATCGGGCGTTGGCAGGACAAGGTTTAGTAGGACCTGGTTTAGTGCTATGTACTGGGGACGCCCCCCCCGCCCCCATCCCACTAACCAGAACCGCCGTCATCCGAAAAAACACCAGCTACGGCATACCAGATCGGTGGCCTCGGCATGCGGCGGAGGTGGACATGTTTATCCCCCCGCCTCGCGACCCAGGAAAAAAACGATCCGCCGGATGTCTGTGGAGGGATCCTAGCGGGACCTCGCAAAGGGGGGGGGCCACGGGAGGGCAGTGCGCTCGGTCCGGTGGCGCATCGAACCGCAGAGCAACAACACAAAGCGAGGTCTCCGGCCGCCGCTGGTACCCGAGAGGCGTCGACAATCGGGGCGCGCGGGGGACATCGTTCTTCGGAGATTCGATGCAGCAGCACCCCGAAGAGGCATCGTTCCCTGACCCGGGCTTGCGCGCAGGATCCTGCAGGATGTTGCAAGGCCTGGCTGACACGGGTTTGTGCTGACCCGGGCCATCGCGTCCCCTACGGAGGCAGGCGTCGCGCAATGGGAGGGCGATGAAGAAGGGGGGGGCAGCGAGGGCCGCAGAAAAGGTGCCCTGCAGGGCCCCTGCAGGGGCTCCAGAGGGTTCAAACGGTGGCCTTGAGGGCTCGCGAAAGTGCACCTATCTTCCCCCCCCATTGACCGCACCCCAGTAATGGGCGGCGAGCGAGGGGGGGAAGTGAGACGGAGAGTTCCTTGTCAGAAGGCGGCGGGAATTCTCAGAAGCCTTCGCGTTTTCTGAGAAGTTGTCTGTGTGTTCGGGGAAAGCTCAGGAGACTTCTAGGCCCGGGGGGCCGAACCTTCTGAGAAGGCCTTCTCCTTTTCACCTTCCCACTCGCTCGCCGCCGGCAGTAAGCGGCTCCCAGAAAGGAGAAGGAGGGACGAACAGCTTGTGGGGCAGGCAACCCGTCGGTGGTGCGGACGGGCACGCGGACGGGCTACTACGAAGAGCGACGGCCTTCCCGCAGGGGGGGGGGGGCGGGGCAAAGCTTGTGCAGGTGCCCAGGACCAGGATGTGTGCTTCCTCCTGGAGGTGGAGAGGAGGAGGAGGAGGAGGAGGAGGAGGAAGAGGAGAAAGTCGAGGTGCAGAAGGAGGAGGAGGAGGAGGAGGAGGAGGAAGTCGAGGTGGAGGAGGAGGAGGTCGCAGAGGTGGATGGTGATGATGATGAGGAGGAGGAGGAGGAGAACCAGGAGGAGGAGGTACAGGATGATGCTGAGGAGGAGGAGGAGGAGGAGGAGGAGGAGGAGGAGGAGGAGGAGGGTGGTGATGAGGAGGAGGATAAGGAGCAACAGTGTAATATCAAGGCGCATCAACGATGTTGGACTACGCCCTCCCTCCAAGCTCCTTCTCAACATGACCCTAAAAGTATTGTTTTCCACTGGGGGAGGTGCCCCGTTGGGAGACAATCGTTTGAAAGCCTTGAAGCGTCCCAAACACCATTCCTGGGATACTACTGCCACGAAGCAGTCTGATTGTTGCGTATTGAGGCTCGTTCCAACACCGCGAATCAACGTAATTGTTGCGCGCTGACAACCATGGATCGTCCAACAACGCAGTTTCTGGTACAGTGGAGGCCCATGCCAAGAAACACCCTGCTTGCCCTGAGGGTGCCCTGGGTTTCTTGGGTGTCGATGGTTCTGCGATGGAAGGCGTGACGTACCCGCACCAAAAGTCGATGGACGTCTTGGGGTCTCAGGGTTGGGTTTCTTCTTGGAGGTTCTTGTGGACTGGCTTTCACTGTATGTTAACCATGCTAGCACGTGAAACTCATGCAGTCTGTCAAGGGACGAATGAGCGCGGCGCTCTGGCGAGATCCGTTTTTGATGTCCACGGTCCAAGGCCCATTCGGAGCGGGCAAACAGTGGACAGTTCGATTGTGACCCCCTTCCTTGTTGGATAGACTCCCTTGCCAAGCAGCCGCCAGTTCGCACTCGCGTGCGGCTCCGCGAGGGGCTCCCGCTTCTTGCCAAGCTTGGCGCGCCGCTCACATGAGGAATGGCAGCAGCAACGCCGGCAAGTACATGCGAACGACGCGCCGCTGCAGTCAGTCATCACGCAGCGGTGGCCCAGCTTTCTCAGAGAAAGGGGGCCTGATCTTGAGGTGTCGCGTGCACCTGCCCGCAGGGGGCTGCATCTGTGAGCGCGAGACCCTGGGGCAGTCAGGGCACTGCCACAAAATCCGAGGAGGGTGGCCAACGTGAGTCCAATCTTGGCCAGGGAATTGCTCTTGGGCTTCCCTCGGCGGCACCAGCTGGACACCGTCCAGATCGGTCTGAGGCCAGAGGGGCATCACTTGAGCGGACAGCTATACCACGGCCCAGGAGGCAGCGACAAGTTGAGCGACTCGCCCGTGGTCCCCCTCAGAGCCGTCTGGGTCAAGGCTGGCCCCCAACTTTGCGGCCCGATCGGCCCTGTCGTTCCCCTTCTTCTTCGAGAGCTCGTCAGGGTCGAGGGGAGGGTCTGATTTAAGGTGGGCCCCCACGTTGTCCGCCCCACTCTGTCGGACAAGGCGTCGTCGTGCAAAAGGAGGCCCGCGCACATACGTCTGCTTGAATAACGCTCGGGCCAAGAGAGAGACCACAGCTGCACAACATTCTGGCAGTGGCTATTGAAACGCACGGGGTGAGGAGAAAAGGTAAGATGCCGTCCAAGCTGGGGCCCCGAACTCAGCAGCCTGACTGGTCGGGGGATAGCTGGAGCAGAGGGGGCCATACAGGAGGGCTCCGACCTCCCCATCGGGCGAGATTTTGGCCGTCCTCCATGCCGCCCTCCAAAGCTCCATGATCGGAGACTTTCGCACGAGCCATCCAGAGAGAGATCCCCCACCGGTTCCTCACCCTTGTCCGAGTGCATTGCGAAGCCACTGTATATGTTGCAAGAAGCGGCTTGTCCAGCAGCTTCAACATTTCGACAGCAAACGCTCCGTCCTGTCCGAGGCGTTCGGGCCACCAGTCGCCAGGGTGAGGGAATAGACCCGTGACGAGCTGAAACCGTTCCACTTCCGAAAGGTCTGGTTGTCTGACGTACTCCAAGACTTCGGCAGGGACGAGCTCAGCACTAAGACCCTCGCAGGACTTACGCACCCAAAGGCGGTAAAACACTGTCGCCGGGTTCTCCGCGCCTTGCGCACGCATCCTCTACCTGATAGCCAGTAGCCGCAGCACAAGACGTGGGCCATATACCGTGCAGCAGACGGCGCGGATGCAGCCCTTGTCCAGGGCCGAGCACCTCTTCGACGACAGATCCTCCGAAACGATGATAAAGCACAACCTGTTTCGGGGCGCACTTGGCGCCCTTCTGGCGCTCCAGAGGCCCGCGAGAAGACTCACGAAGTACCTTTCTAAGCAGGGCACGGGGGGGGGGGATAGGGTGAAAGAAGAGGGAAATCCGAGGTCGTCGAGAACCCTAAAGGGCTCAGACACGGCCCAGCGAAGCCTGGTCAGCGGGAGCCTCATGGCCCGAGGGGTAAGTCGGGCATGTTCCCCTACAGGGGGAAGATTCAAGAATAGTCCCCAAAATAGTCTGGGGACGATTTCTCGATTATTGTTTGACTACTCTGGGTTTCTTAATAAACGTGGGGGGACCCCTCCGATAAAGGTCAACCTCGCCTCGTCGTCGCGCCGCGACGGAGGTCGGAGCGCCTTCGGCGCGCGGTGTCTGCCCGCGACGGAGATCGATGTGGGGCTGTCGGCGGGGGTGACCCCCCCTGGCGCTTATCAAGAAGCTCGGTGTATGTTGGGGCATGCCGCGACTATTTTCATCGTTTCGTCCAAACTCTGCTCGCAGGAGCACGCGCCCGACCTGACCCGATGGGCCGGCCACCGCCCGCCAACTGGGGCGAGGCCCGCGGAAGGCCGCACTTTCACGCGCACAGTGCAGGAGGGGAGCAGCCGCGCCGGTCCACGTCGGGCCTCAGAGGAGGAAAATGTACCCATACCTCTACCCTTCGCCCGTTTTCCGCTGTTTGGGCCTCCTGGGAGGCCCTCGTCGCTACCGCTGGATTCGCCTCGAAATCCTGGTCGGAACGCGCCCCAGGACAGGTCCAGGGAGTAGCGGTATCGGTACCTTTTGGTCTCCCCAGGGCCGCTCTCGAGGCGCAGAAGCAAGAGCAAGGATCGCCCTCCTGCGGCAGGCTCGAGAGACGCGCCGGCAAGACCTCTGGCCAGCCCCCTGTCCAGAAAAAGACGTGAACGCCGAAGCCGAACCTGCAAAACTGGGGGGGTTCTCGCAACACGCAGATCCCGCGGGTCCTTCGGCCCAAGATGGCTTTGTGACGCAAACGGAAAGGTCGACAGGCCGCTTTGGCAACCCTCGCTTTGTTTTTGTTGTTCATGCCTCGCACAATTCCCCCCGGCGTCGTCAATCCCCAACTCGACCGCCGACTCCTAAAAGTAAAGTGACCTGCCAACGGGCCGAAGTGCTGCTGCAGCCTAGACGCCCCATGCTTTGAGGAACACACCGTGGCCAGTTTGCCAGTGGACATCAGAGCAACTGTCGTCTTGGTGATCCCTCGATGCAACTTGTGACCCGATCCAGTGAGACTCCCGATGGCCGACTCGAGAGGCCCGACAGCCTCGAGGTGTGCAGACTTCCAGAGGCAGGCGCCCAGGGGTCGAGACCGAGTTGAAAGCATCGAGCCCAAATACGCGAATACTGCGCATAGCGTACTGCTTTTTTGTGGGCCCCGGAAACGGCAGGGCCGTTTTTTCACCGTTTCCCAAAAAATGTCCTTTGAAAATGGAAACGGCAAAAAAACGGCGACCGGAAACGGCAAAAGAACGGCTCCAGGATTGGAACCGGAGCCGGAACCAGTCACAAAACGGCGACGGAACCCGTAACAAAAACGGCGTCGGAACCGGCGAACTAACGGCAAAACGGAACCGGTAAAAAACGGCCCTGTCGTTTCCAGGGCCCATTACGTTCTGCACGGGAGACACGATGGAGGCTAGCACCATGTGCCTACCACCTCGGTAGGCCGCAAGACATACCGCGGTGGCGGTAGGATTACACCCGCGTTGGTTGCAGCGCGACTCGAGGAGGGACAGAAGGATCTGCTCGCAGTACTTGAGCAGATCCTGGAGAAGGGTGGCAGCCTCCTCACCGCGGTTCCTGCTGGCTTCGGAGCGGGAACGCTGACGCCATGCGACATCTTGGGCCCCTTCGAACTTATTGGCGGCCCACTTGGGCTCTGCCTTGAGCCGACTCCCACAACCGGTAGGGGCTGCTGAAAACGCCGATGGGTCTAAAGCCCGACCTGGGGCTTGCCAGCAGGACCACACTCAGAGTCCGACTCTGCCGCGGAAGGATGCCATAAGCCTCTATCAAAGCAAAAAGCTGGGCCAACAAATAAAGGGCCCCATCAGACATGTGAGAGTAGTAGCACATGTGGAAGCCGTCAAGCCCCACAGCAGCCCCCCAAGAACAATGCTTGGAGACAGAGCGGATGTCCGTCGCGGACAGGAGCGGGAGGGGCGGAGTGAGGGTGAAATGCCAAGGTCCGTGGAAGGGGTCGTCTTAAGGCCGCCGCATCGCTCCACCTCCGCACACAGAAGTTCCTCAGGGTCTGAAACAACCGATGTGAATTTCGAGAGTTTGGTTGTGGGACTCCACGCAATTGGATCCGTTGTAACTCGATGCATCCTCCTCGCTCTGATGTTGACTCCCTCCAGCAGCCACGAGCTCCAGTCTCTCTTAGATTGAGCACACGTCGCACAGTCTTCTTATTGAGGGGTCGTGCAGTCCAGCACGCGCGCAAGGCGCTCGAATGATTTCGACATGCGCGCGCGCGAAGCCGTCGCCAGACGTACCGTTTCATCGTTCGGGACATTTCGTTGTGAAGCCCCATACGAAGCACCAGGTCTTTGAAACATTTCGGCGTGCGCGCGCGTCTGTGCGCGCGTATGGAAATTAGTTCGTTCTTTTCCGCAACAGGGGTTACCGCACTTGGAGAGCTGTGATAAACGAGTGCGTGCGCACATAATCTATCTGATGTGGATTGGGGGTGCTATCGGCCCTGGCCTGGTTGGGATGATATGAATTGGGAAGACGTTGCGGTGAGTGCCGCCGACCTCGAAGGGAGACGACAACGACGACGACGACGATGTCGGCGTCGGCGACGACGACGTTGGCGTGGAGCAGGATCCTCAGGGATGTTTCGCGGGACTTTCTCGGAGCGCGTTCACAGGGCCTTTGGAGGGCAGTTGGGGGGCCTCTTGAAAACATCTTGGGGGCCTTTCGGGAGCCGATTGGGGATCTCGTCGGGCTTCTTGGAGGCCTCTTCGGGCCTCGTGGGGGCCGCGTTGCGGCCTACTGGGGCCTTGTGAGCGATTCTCGGGGCCGAGGGCTTGAAATGTGCGTTCGGGCGAGCTGGTTTGGGGACCTTTTGGGCCATCCTGGAGGCCTCCAAGGCAGTTTCGGGATTCTCTTGGGTCTTTCGGGCCGTCTTGGGAACCTATCGCGGACCTCTTATGCCGATCGTTGTTGCATTTTGGGCCGTCTTTGGGCGTCGGGAAGCCGAAAAGGCGAACACGCCACATGGAATGTTGCCTGCTGGGCCCTTAGGTGTGCTCATGTAGACCTCTTCGAGCGTCTTGGCAGCCGCCTGGGCTGTGAGGAGGCCATCTGAATCAACTTGGGCCGATCTTTTGGCGTTTCGGGTCCCTCTTGGACCGTGTTGGGGACCTCTTGGGCTGTCTTGGGTCCTGTTTGAACCCCGTGGGAGGATGGTATTCTGAGCCTGGAGCCCACCCTGGGCCCCCCCACCGCTGGGAAGGGGGGCTACCCTTCGACTCAATCGCGACATTGCTTCTTTTCGTTGCGGCAGGCAAGCTCGAGAAAGACTGCTCAGGGGAAGGAGCGGGGATTTATCGGAGGTTGGGGGGTGAGTTCGCAGTGAAACGGGGACCCCCCACTGGGAAATCAGTTTCGGTTTCGTGTTCGTGTCGCGCGTGCGGGCGAGGCGAAGCTGCGCGTGATCCTCCTGTAGCTAGGCCGAAGTAGGAGCGAAAGTCCGTTCCCGTCCGCCGGTGGCTGGGAGGTGTCCCAGTTGGGTCGGGCGGTGTCCCGGGTGTCCCGGGTGTCATTAGGAGCGGAAGTCCGTTTCCCGTCCGCTGGTGGCCCAGAGGTGTCTCAGTTGGGGCGGGCGGTGTCCCGGGTGTCCTGGGCGTCCTGGCGCTAACGCATGTCGCTAATTTCATAATTCATTTTTGTCGGCGCCTGCGGCGGGCTTTCTTATCCAGTCCAGCTTATAATTATCCACTCCATCTTGACCAATCCAATACATCTAATCTTTTCCAACCCATCTAGTCCCATCTTCTCCAATCCCACCCAATCCAATCCACCCAACCCAATCCATCAATTCACGGCGGCGGGCCAATCCAATACATCTGACCGTATCCAATACATTTCTTCCAATCCAACCCATCTTATCTTATCCAATACATCTTATCCCATTCAATCCAATCCACCCAACCCAATCCATCAATTCATTGTTGTCGGCGCCATCGTCGGGCTTTCTTATCCAATCCAGCTTATTTTATTCAATCCATCTTGCCCAATCCAAAACATCAAATCTTTTCCAACCCATCTTGCCCCATCTTACCTTATCCCACCCAATCCAATCCATCCAAACCAATCCATAAATTCATATGTTTCTGCGCCTGCGGCGGGCCAATCCAACCCATCTTATCTTATTTAATCCATATCTTCCAGTGCAACCCATATTATCTTATCCAAATCATCTTCTCCCATCCAATCCAATCCACCCAATCCAATCCATCAGTTCAATTCAATGTGTGGGCATTTGATCTCAATCCCCCCCAACCTCCATATCGCTCGCAGGGCGGTCGTATAGGTATGTAGATGGGCAGACTCGTATGTATGTTGCACATCCCCAGTGGGCCCGATGCGCTCGGGGGGGAAATGGTAGATCCTTCTTTCCCAGAGAGGAGAATATATGTCACATGTTTGGTGCAATCTATGTGGGCCGACGGGGCGGCGACGTCAACAACGGAGCTGCCAGACCCCAAGCCAGGCCCAGACGACAGGCGACGACGAGGCGGCGACGGGCGGCGACGGCGACCACGGAGCAGACAGACCGCCAGGCAAGCCCAGATGACGGGCGGCGACGGGGCGGCGACGGCGACCACGGGACCGCCGCACCGCCAGACAGGCCCAGTTCTTTATGACAAACAGGCAACAACCCTTGAGTACATACATTTATCGGAGAAAACAAGGCGCCAGAATTCCTGCTGTTGCGTAGCTCCCCTTGCTGGGCTCCACTCCCCCCCATGCTTCCTCCAGGGATCCTCTGAGACGGCCTTTGGGATGCCCAATGGTTCTCTTTCAGTACTCTGGACGGGCGCTTGACAACGGGGAGGCACTGCATGGGGGCGGGGATGGAGGAGTTCAGATAAAGCGGTAAGTGGGAAGTGCCCCTCTGCAGGAGGAATACTCAAAAAAGTGTAAATGGTTTTTTGGTGACGATTGTGAAGGCCTGACGGCCAGTGCGGCCGACCCTGAAAGACATCGACGACGACCAGGAGGGGGAGAAGGAGGAGAAGGAGGAAGAGGAGGAGGCGGCGGAGATAAGGAGGAGTCAGAAAGGGAGGAGGCGGCGGAGATGAGGAGGAGGAGGAGGAGGAGGAGGAGGAGGAGGACGAGGAGGAAATCGAGGAGGAGGAGGACGAGGAGGACAATGAGGAGGAGGAGGAGAAGGAGGAGGAAAAAGGCCCACTGTGTTTCCTCCAAGCTCCGCCTCTAGGGGGACATGCCCGACCCACAGGAGGCGGCGCCTATCAAGCGGCGGCGCCTGGGCCGCCACCGCGGGCCCCCAACAGGAAGGTGCGGGCCTGGCGCGCGCTCCTCCTCGCGGGCCCGCCGCCCCCCCCCCCCCCGAGCCTGACTTTAGTTCACCCCGAAGCGAATGCCAACAAAAAAATGTCCTCCTCCTCCTCCTCGCCCCCTCCTCCCCCTCCCTCCTCCTCCTCCCTCCTCCTCCTCTCCCTCCGCCTCCTCCTCCTCCTCCTCCCTCCCGCCTATTCCTCCTCCTCCTCCCTCCTCCTCCCCCTCCTCCTCCCTTCTCCTCCTCCCCCTCCCCCTCCTCCTCCTCCTCCTTCTCCTACTTCTCCTCCTCCGCCTCCTCCTCCGCCTCCTCCTCCTCCTCCTGACCTGGGTCTGAAGGTTCTGGCCAGCCACAACTAGGGGAGCTGTGGTCCTTACCCCCCTGGGGGACCCATCGATTTCGACAGCCCTCTCGAGAGATCGTCAATGCGATGGGTTCCCCCAGGGGGGTAAAGACCACAGCTCCCCCAGTTATGGCTGGTCGGAGGTGTCTGAGGCGTAGTCCCAGGCCCTTCTCTTCCGGGGTCGTCCGCGTGTCCGTCTGGGCTCTGCCCGTGGCCTGCTCTTCCTGCGCCTCATCCCCCCACTCCTTCACGCACCCTCTAGAACGGTGGTCGCAGCCGATGGATGTTTCGTCCCCCCCAGAACGCTGGTCGTTCAGTAAAGAACCTCCAGGATATGCACCCGGGCTCCATCCCGACATTTATGATTAGTTTTTTCACCTCAGTTGTTTTACCGACGGTTGGCGATACATGTAATAATTTAGTTTCTAAGTGGGAGGCACGTGCCTTAAGCGGCTTACTTATGGGGGCAAGCTCTGGGCCACGTAGGCGGAGCCCACTGTGCGGAGCTACTTGACACCGAAATTCAAAGCTGCAGTGGATCCGAACACAAGTCTTGCCCGCACCCCTGGGGTGGGCCGTCGAGAAGACCGCTCGGTCTCGCAGTTCAAGCACAGCTACGCCCTGCTGGACGGGAACGGCAACCACATGCCGGCGGGGGCCTCGGGGGAGGGGGGAGTTCAGTGGCAGATCATGGGAGCCCATCGTATCTTCTGAGGTCCGTCTTTAGCGTCGCTTAGCGTCGAAGCGTCTGGGAGTCGATGGGCTAGCCCGATGTAGCGTCGATCAGCGTGGACTAGCGTCGATTTAGCGTCGAACAGCGTCGATTTAGCGTCGACAAGCGTCGATTCGGAAGAGCCGACACGATGGTACGTGAGGTTCCCATGAGATGCCGCCGAAGGGGAGCAGAACGGCAGACCTCCATCGACAGGATTATTGTCAGCCGCGTTTTCTTCGACATGGCATCCGTGAGGCGGTTTTCGAGGCTCCGAGGCCATTCAAAAGGAATGCGGGGCGCAAGACTAATTTTGGAGACGGGGTCCGTGGGCTGTGGGGCGCGGGATGCAGTAACAACTCAGCGACAGGTTGGAAACAGTGTAGAGGGGGGGCCGAAAGGTCATTAATTTTCCCTGGATGCGTGGCTGAAGGGAGAATCCGTGGTGAGGATTATGCTTGTTGCGTCGTTGTTGTTGTTGTTGCTGCTGTTGTTGTTGATGTTGTTGTTGTTGTTGCTGTTGTTGTTGATGTTTGGTAAGGCGTCGACACCGGCTCCAGCTTGTTGTTGAGATAATCTTCTTTTCTCCAAGCCCAAATGCTTATCCGTAAGGGTAAGCAAAGGTCCAGCAACCGAGGGCTTGCCTCACGGGGCCGGAGAAGGGGCTGGCACTGGGGCGGCAGCGCAAGATGCCCCACGGGGCCGGAGAAGGGGTCGGCATTCCTGGCGCGTTTCCAGCGGTGTCCCCAGGATTTCCGCGAGTCCCTCAGGATTCCTTTGGATTTCTGAGGACTCCTCCGGACTCTCTAGGATCCCCAAGGATTCCTTAGGACCCTCCAGGATTCTTCGGGATTCCGCAGGAGCCATTCCGCGGGACTCCCGAGGATTCCACAGGATCTTCCAGGATTCCTCAGGCTCCTTCCGGAGTCTCCAGGATTCCTCAAGATCCCCCAGGAATCCTTGGGATCCCAAGCGATTCTTCAAGATCTCCCCATGGGGTTCTCAGGATTCCGTTGGGCTCCTCAGGATTCTTCAGGATATCTTCGAATCCTTCAGGATCCCCAACTTCAGGATTCTTCAGGATCCACCATGCCTCCTCAGGATGCCTACGGATTCCATAGGATCCCTCATGATTCCTCAGGATCCATTCAAAGGGCCCCTCAAGATTCCTCCCGATTCCTTCGCATTCTTCAGGGGCCCCAGGATTCCTCATGATTCCTCAGGATTCCAAAGGATCCCCTTGGGATCCCAAAGGATCCCCTAAGGGTCTCCTAAGGACTCCTTGGAGGGGTCCGGCGGAAGCCCGAGCTTTTCCCTTGAGGAATCTTTAGGGGCTGCTGATGTTTCCGTAGGGGTTCCTGAGGACCCCCTGAGTCACCACCCACCAAACCACCCCAACCCAACCCGAAGGCTCAGATTTACCTTCGATTTCTAGTAGGGGGGGGGTCCGGGAACATCGAAAAAACACATATGGAGCCCATACCCCCCCCAACCCGAAATTCGGGTCTTCGGGTTGGGTTGGGGTGGTCTGGTAGGTAGTCACTGAGGGGTTCTGAGGACCTCCCCCCCCCCCCTCCTCCCCCCAGGGGGTCCAGAGGATGCCCTCGGCGCTCCTGGGGCTTCTCTAAGGATTCCTGAGGATCCCCTGGGGGTCCTAGGGGATTCTCCTAAAGATTCCTGGGGATTCCCCTCTTTTAAGGGTTCCTGAGGATTTCTTAGGGATTCCTTCGGACGCCCTCGGGATCCCTGAGGATGCCCTGGGGGGCCCTACGGAGTCACTAACGAGTTCTGGAGGATTCCCAATGGGGTTCCTTTGAAGATTCCCCAGGCATCCCTGAGGGTTCCCTAGGGATTCCTGCGGATCCCCTATGTGTGTCCTGGGGATTCTTCAGGGGGTCCTGAGGATTCCTTCTGGGTTCCTGAGGATTCCTTTTGGGTTCCTGAGGATTCCCTACGGATTCCTTGAGTGAGTCTTCAGACTTCGTCAGGGAGAGAGTCTTTAGCTTTCGTCAGGAGTCGTGAGGGCCCCTGAGGGTGTCTTAGCTGCACACGGGGCCGGAGAATGGGGTAGCGCACGGGGAGCGCTTTCTGTGGAGGCAACAGCACAGATGACGGTGCACACAGGGCCGGAGTGTACGTTTGCCCACCGCGGCGCGACACCGCCGCAGATGGCCTCTCGCAGGGCCGGAGAAGTTGTTGTAACACAGCGTCTCAGGACGGGGCCGGAGTGTGCGTCCGTCCACCGGGGGAGTGGCACCGAAGGCTCCGGAGAGTACGCTTTTCCAGTGTTGTTGTTGTTGTTGAACATTATTAATTCTAAAGAATAATTATTGTTGGGCCCCCTGGTGCACGCCCCCCCCCCCGCGCCTAGGCCGCAGCCACATTTTCATAATTTTCGTGAGGAAGTCTCAGGTAAAACGATGTCATCCAGATCCGGTTGTTTTGTTGACGCCCGCTTTCCCTGTCAAAAAACACTATAAAATGACATGTCTTGTTCTAACATAACCAAACTTCAAGAATCCTTTGCAAAAAATGACACGAAGTGCACACTCGCGCGCGCAAGATGAAATCCTTCCAAAACCTTAGTTTTCGTAGCGATTTTAACATAAAAACATGAAAAACCCAATGGTTTTTCAAAAAAAAGTTTCAAAAAATCATCTTGCGCGCTCTTGCGGATTTCTGAGGAAACCCAATATTTTTTCAACATTTCTGTCAAACGGGCTCTTGCGAGCAACTTTTTCACGTGCTTCGAACTTCTGCAACAACGGTTGCGCGCATGCCAGGGCCATCATCCCTGTCAAATAATACCATATTGGACACATTCGTTTTTTCTTCGCGCGCGCACGCCGTCGTCGTCGGCCGCGGGGCCCTGAATAGTAGCCACGGTCGTCCGCATGCCACGAAGTGAAGTGTCCGAACGTCATAGGGCGGGAAGCTGGGTGTGGGTGGTGGCGAAGAGTCGTATGGAAATTTGGTAGAGCTTGAACCGGCCCCCCCACAAAGTGGGGGTATTGCCCGCCTCCTATGAAAACCCTGGCACTGGTGAGAACGGAGTGTCCCCAGTCTTAATTGTTGTTGTTGTTGTTGTTGTTGTTGTTGTTGTTGTTGTTGTTGTTGTTGTTGTTGTTGTTGTTGTTGTTGAACATTATTAATTCTAAAGAATAATTATTGTTGGGCCCCCTGGTGCGCGCCCCCCCTGCGCCGCCTAGGCCGCAGCTACATTTTCATCATTTTCGTGAGGAAGCCTCAGGTAAAACGATGTGATCAGATCCGGTTGTTTTGTTGTAATCCGTTTTCCCTTGCAAAAAACACTATAAAATGACATTTCTTGTTCTAATATAATCAAATTTCAAGAATCCCTTGCAAAAAATAAGGTAAAGTGGACATTCGCGCGCGCAAGACGAAATCCTTCCAAAAGCTTAGTGTTCGGAGCGATTTTAACATAAAAACATCAAAAAACCAATGGTTTTTCAACAAAAAAATGTCAAAATCTCATCCCGCGCGCTCTTGCGGATTCGTAGGAAACCCAACACTTTTTAAACATTTCTGTCAAACGGGCTTTTGCGAGCAACTTTTTCGAACTTCTGCGACAACGGTTGCGCACCTGCCAGGGCCATCATCCCTGTCAAATAATACCATGCGGGACACATTCGTTTTTTCTTCGCGCGCGCACGCCGAAATCTCCAAAAACCATTGGGTTCTTAAGAATTTTAGCACCGCGCATCATAAAATCACACGAATCGCACCGTAGGTCCTCGAAAAACACCTGCACGACTTTTCAAAATTTCCACCCGCGCGCGCTGTCCGAATCCTAAAAAAACCAATGGTTTTCCAACATTTATGTTACATGAGCTCGCGCGAGCTACTTTCGCACGCTCTTGCAACGGGGTTCGCGCGCCTGCCAGGGGCCAGAATCCCTTGCGGTTGCGCCATATGTTGCGCCCTCGGCCGCCGAGAATAAAACGCCCCCCTATTGGTTGCGCCATAGGTTGCGCCCTCGGCCGCCGAGAATAAAACGTCCCCCTACTGGTTGCGCCATAGGTTGCCCCAGGAGGCCTTCAAGAGGCCCCAAGAGCCCGCCGTGAGGACCCAATAAGCCCCCAAGAGGCCCCAAGATGCTTCCAAGAAGCCCCCCAAAGCCCCTCAAGAGGACCCCAAGCGGCGCCAGGAGGCTTCCCCCCTTCCCCAAGAGGACCCCAAGCGGCCCCAGGACCCCAAGCGGCCCCAAGAGGGCCCGTGGGCGTGCAAGCGCCGTTCCCGCCCCTCCTCTCTCTTCTCTCCTTTCCTCCTTGTCCTGTTCCTCCTCCTCCTCCTCCTCCGGCGGGGGGCGTGAGGATCCGGCATCGCTCACAACCATCGGGACAACCATCGGGACAACCATCGGAACAACCATCGGGACAACCATCGGGACAATCATCGGGACAGTCATCGGGACAACGATCGGGACAAGCACAACCATCAGGACAACCATCGGGACAATCATCGGGACAACGATCGGGACAACCACAACCATCAGGACAACCATCGGGACAACCATCGAGACAACCATCGGGACAACCATATCCTCTCTCTCTTGTGTATTCCCACATCCCTCAGGAATTTGCCCTAAAGATGTGATCAACTATCTTGTGAGTACGTATCATGTGTATCATGTGTATCATGTACCATATGCATCATATGCAACAGATGTTCTGTGGAAGGCTTAACAACTTCTGTGGGTTAACAAGGCTTAACAACTTCTGTGGGTGTACGAACGTAGGCTTAACAACTTCTGTGGGTGTGTACTCCACGCCAGTGTAGTAGCCACGGTCGTCCGCAGGCCACGAAGTGAAGTGTCCGAACGTCATAGGGCGGGAAGCTGGGTGTGGGTGGTGGCGAAGAGTCGTGTGGATATTTGGTAGAGCTTGCACTGCCCCCCCACAAAGTGGGGGTATTGGCTGGCGTCGCATGAAAACCCTGGCACTGGTGAGAACACTGAGCGTTCGGGTAAAGTGATTGTTGTTGTTGTTGTTGTTGTTGTTGTTGTTGTTGTCGTCGTTGTTGTTGTTGTTGTTGTTGCTGTTGCTGTTGGTGTTGGTGTTGGTGTTGGTGGTGGTGTTGTTGTTGTTGCTGTTGATGTTGCTGTTGTTGTTGTTGCTGTTGTTGTTGATGATGATGCTGATGATAATGATTAGCATGATGATGCTGATGTTGTTGTTGTTGTTGGTGTGGTTGGTGTTGTTGTTGTTGCTGCTGTTGTTGTTGTTGTTGATATTGTTGTTGTTGGTGTTATTACTGCTGTCGTTGAATTCCCATTTTAGAAAAATAATTACTGCTGGTCCTCCCCACCGGTGCATATCGTTTTTCTCCATCAAAGTGTGCCCCTCGACGCTCGCACCCTATTTTTCGACAGGGGAAATCTTGATGCTCAAACTGTGCCCCTGGTCCCCGGGTTATTACAACGGCTCCCGCCTGATATTTCCTCACAATTTAGCCCGGACCCCCACTCTCGCCCGAGACTTCCTCGCATTGTATTCTGGAATCGCGCTCTCGCGTGGGACTTCCTTACAATAGATTCAGGAATCGCTCTCCCGGCGCTCTAGTGTCGCGCTCTCGCTGGAGATTTGCTTGCGATCTACTGACGAATAGCGCCCTCTCATGGGCACCTCTGCAATTTATTCGAGCGCCGCGCTCCCGACACCCAGGACTCCAGGAGTCGCTCTCACGTTTAGGACTCCCTCACAGAATACCTGGGAATCGGGATCTCGCTGCCCTTTGTGGCCCCGTTGCAGCCCTTCGTGGCCCCCACGCTTTGTTTCGATGCCCCGTCGCAGCCCTTCGTGGCCCCCTCGTTTTGTTTCGTGGCCCCGTTGCAGCCCCTCGTGGCCTCCTCGCTGCCCTTCGTGGCCCCGTTGGAGCCCGTCCTGGCCCCCTCGCCTTTTTTCGTGGCCCCGTTGCAGCCCTTCGTGGTCCCCTCGCTCTCCTTCGTGGCGCCATTGCAGCAGCTCGTGGCCCCGTTGCACTCCTTCGTGGCCTCCTCGCTGCCCTTCGTGACCCCGTTGCAGCCCTTCGTGCCCCCGTCGCTGCTCTTCGTATCCCCATATATGTACGCCCTTCGTGGCCCCCGCTCGTTCGCTCCTGTGGTGGCCCCATATGCATGCCCTTCGTTGCCACGCTGTCGCCCCTCGTGGCCCCCTCGCTGCCCTTCGTGGCCCCGTTGATGCCCTCAGTGGGCCAGTCCTCGCCCTCCGCGGCCCAACATACGTATGCCCTTCGTGGCCCCCGCCGGTTCGCGCCCGTTGTTGCCCCATGTGCATGCTTTTCGTGGCCCCGCTGTCGCCGTTTGTGGCCCCCTCACTGTTCTACGTGGCCCAGTTGCTACCCTCAGTGGCCCCATCGTTGCCTTCTGTGGCCCCGCATTCTGCCCTTCGTGGCCCCCGCTCGTTCGCGCTCTTCGTGGCCACGTACGCATTCCCTTCGTGTCCCCGATGTCGCCCTTCGTGGCCTACTTCGTGTCCTTGGTGGCCCCACTGTCGTTCTCTCTCGCTCTCGCTTTCGCTCGTCGTCGCCGTCGTCGTCGTCGCCGTCGACGTCGACGTCGTCGTCGTCGTCGTCGTGGTCGGTCCCCTGTCCGTCGCTGCAGGGTTCGGGTCGACGGTCCGCGGCCGCCCCACCGATCAGCGCAGCCGCTGGCCATGCCGACGGTCCGCGGCCGCACCGCCGCTTGCCGGGGCTTGGCCTGCAGGGAAGAAAGGTATACCCGCCAAAAGGGCTTCGATCGAAAACGAACAGGGTGGGTATCGAGGGTTCGGGAAATACGCGTTACTGGACACTCGAGCAGATAAGGGCGAACACTCTTAAAATGAGTGTTGTTGTTGGTGTTGTTGATGTTGATTTTGCTGATGTTGGTGCCTGTGTTGGTGTTGGTCTTTTTGTTGAACTCTCATTCTTGGAGAATAATTATTGTTGATCACCCCAAACGGTGCATAGTGTTTGTTCTCAATCAAAGTGTGCCCCTCGACGCTCGCACCTTGTTTTTTGACAGGGGAAGTCTTGATGCTCAAACTGGGCCCCTGGCCCCCGGTTTACAACAACAACAACAGCAGCAGCAGCAACAACAACGACGGCTCCCGCCGGATACTTCTTCACAATTTAGCCAGGACCCCCGCTCCCGCCCGAGACTTCCGCGCATTGTATTCTGGAATCGCGCTCTCGCTTGGGACTTCCTTACAATAGATTCAGGAATCGCTTTCCCGGCGCTCTAGTGTCGCGCTCTCGCTGGAGATTTGCTTGCGATCTACTGACGAATAGCGCCCTTGCGCTGGAATCTTTTAACATGTACTCAAGCGCCGCGCTCCCGACACCCAGGCATCCAGGAGTCGCGCTCACGCTGAGGACTCCCTCACAGATTACATATGATGAAGCGGAATCTCGCTTTGGTTCGTGGCCCCGTGGCAGCCTTTCGTGGCCCCCTCCGTTTGTGTCGCGGCCCCGTTGCAGCCTTTCGTGGCCTCCTCGCTGCCATTCGTGGCCCCGTTGCAGCCCTTCGTGGCCCCCGCGCTTTGTTTCGAGGCCCCGTTGAAGCCCTTCGTGGCCCCCTCGCTGCCCTACGTGGCCCCGTTGCAGCCCTTCGCGGCCCCGTTGCAGCCATTCGTGGTCCCCTCGCTCCCCTTCGTGGCCCCGTTGCAGCCCGTCGTGGCCCGCTCTTTGCCCTTCGTGACCCCATATATGTATGCCCTTCGTGGCCCCCGCTCGCTTGCGCCCGTGGTGGCCCCATATGCATGCCCTTCCTGGCCACGCTGTCGCCCTTCGTTGCCCCCTCGCTGCCCTTCGTGGCCCCGTTGCTGCCCTTCGTGGCCCCGTCCTTGCCCTCCGCGGCCCAATATGCGTATGCTCTTCGTGGCCCCGCTCGTTCGCGCCCGTTGTGGCCCTATGTGCATGCCCTTCGTGGCCCCGCTGTCGCCGTTTGTGGCCCCCTCACTGGCAACCCACGAGGGTGGCCACGGTGCCGCCCCGAGCCTGGGATTGGGAGATTTCTCGGGCGGGGAGGGTTGGGCGGGCGGTGATTCAGGCGATCGCGAACATGGATTCAGGGGGCGTGGATTAGCGACGGGTCTCGTTTCCATGGGAAGGCGTGGATATCCGCCGCCGAGCGAGGCGTTACCGGCCGCCCTTTCGGGAGGGCACCCCTCTGATCCATGGATTTGGCGATCGCGCGCCAAATCCATGGATCGCTAATCCATGTTTGCGCGCCCCCGATACCCTGACACGTCGATTAACGAATTGGCCGTTTTCGGTTCGCGAGAGGGCGTCGCGGCCGTCCTTTCTGCGGGTCCGTCGGTTTTGGTCCCAGGCCGTTTTCACCAAAGGGAGGTTTACTAAGGGAGGTTTGTCCACCGCCGATGGTTGTCTTCCCAGGTAGGATCGCGCCGTGGCAAACAATCACGACGGGAGGTGTTTGGCCGTTTTCGATCTCTGGCGTTGAGTCGGGCCTGTCCCTCCACAGGAGGAGTATTCAACAACACTCAAACAATAGTCTGGGGACGAGTTGTTGCTTATCGTGGAGCATGTTAAGTGTATTTGCGTCGTTGGTATTGCTATTTTTTTCGCCCAACATCCCCTCGTAGGGGGGCATGCCCGACCTGACTCTGGGGCACGGTGCTTCTCGTTTCTGCCGCGCGTCCCTGGGGCCCCCGCTCGCCCGCGCACGGGCCGGTGGCCACCCCAAACGCTGCGGTGACCGCACGGTGTGGTGAGTCCGTGGGGACTCGGGGTGGCCGCGCGGCTCTGGGACACGGGCCGTTCTCCGGGGACGTCTCGGGCGATCGGGCTTTCCGAGGTCCCAAAAACCGTGCGGTGACGGACGGTGCCGTGGCCCCCTGAGGCCAAGCATGTTGTTGTCGCTCTGTGGGAGGCCTCCCACCCGGGGTTCGAACGGCTGGGGCTCTGAGGATCGCGCCGCAGCGCATCACCACCCACCCAAACCACCCCAACCCAACCCGAAGGTCTCGATTTGCCCTCCATTTCCAGTTGGGGGGGGTCGGGGAACATCGACAAAACACATATGGAACTCGTACCCCCCCAACCCCAAATTCGGGTCTTCGGGTTGGGTTGGGGTGGCCTGGTAGGTAGTCAGCGCAGGTGCATCGGCAACGCGCGGAGAACACCGGGCACTACATCGAGCCGCATCGCCGACGCGTCGGAGATGGGGCCCGATCCTTCGAGCCCATCTGTGCGGCGTGCCACCGCACCGTCCCGGGACACCCAAAGAGGTCTCGGGCCATGTGCCATATGTCAGGAGGGGGTCCCCCGGAAAATATGGGAACATAGGGAAGTGGGGGGGAAGACAACAACCCAGAAAAGATTGGGAAATCTAGGGAATCTTGTTATGTGTGTGTATTTGTGTGTGTGTCCTGGGGCCCCTTCAATATGGTGAGCCTCTCCTCCTTCCATGTGGCGCCCCCGCCTCGACGCGGCGGAGCCCCCAGGCCTCTCCCGCGCGGGGTGCGAGCGGCAACCATGAGATATCCCGCTCCTGTCACGCGCAGAGGGGGTTGACTCGACGGGGGAGTTGAGGCAGAGCCAGGTCGAGGAAAGCTTTGGGTGAGTATCCATGGCGACTCTGGGTCTGTGACGAGGCCGGGGCGAGGCTCAATATGGGTGAGGATGAATCTGGGTGCGACCAGGACGAGGATAAGTTCTCTGAGATTTGGCGGCTGTCGAGGATGTATCGGGCGACGCGGCCTTGTCAGTGGGTTCCGGAACGCTCTGAGAGCGTTCCGTGACGCTCTGGAAGGGATGTGTTCTACAGCCCCACCCCGAGGGGGGGAGAGGGGCTTCTTAGAAGCACGGGTGCTTCTCACAGAAGGCGCGGGCCCTGTCTGCAGATGCGAGGCCCGCGCCTTCGAAGAAGCAGCCTTCTAAGAGGCCCACCCACCTCCCCACGCCCCCTGGCGCGCGCCGCCAACCGTCCCACGGAACTTGACTGGCTGATCTCAGCCGCTGGATCACGGCCAGGCTGACGTTCGACAGCAAGTCATTGGAGCCCGGTGTACCCTCTTCGTTCCGTCTTCAGCGGGGGTGGGCGTCGTGGGACGTTGAAAAACCAGACGTGGAAGCCGTCCCCCCCCCCACGCCCCGATTGCGGGTGCGTCAGGTGCGGGTGAATTGCTAGGCAGTCGCGCCTCGTCCCCACACCCGCGATGCCGTGACTCTGTTCGGGTCGGAGGCCCCAGTCGTGTTGCCCCCTGCTCGGGGACCACCGTTCCATCCCGGACGCATCTCGATGGCCCCCTATGCAGGCCCAGGAGGGGCAGCGAGAGTTGCCGTGAAGCACTTTCAGTTGTTTTCTCAAACTGTTGGAGCCAAGCGGTCCTAGGAGGAGGAGACCTTGTTCTAGAGCGGTCCGGAACTAGAGCGTTCCGGAACGCTTTCTGAGCGTTCCAAAGCGCACATGTTTCAGAACCGTCAGTTCCAACATATTCCCATTGTATCCGCAGCTTGCCTTCGTCAAGATGCTTCGGACGTTGTGGGCCACCCCTCCTCGAACGGTGATCCTCCCTCCTTCCGACCTCGTCCCCTCCTGGGATCCATTTCAGTCCGATCGATACGGTTCTGACAGTGCGATGTGGCCCGATGCCTGCGTGGCGCCGTTGTACATCCCGGCGCGGCCGGTCTGATCCGACTCCGACTGTGTGCCTGTGTTGCCCGTCTTGTGCAAGGTTCGACCTGGCCTTACCTGACCTGCAGACGTGGCCTTAAGTCGGGCGTGTCCCTGTACAGGAGGAATATTCAAAAGTAGTGCAGAAATATAGTCTGGGGGCAATTCTAGTATTTATGACAATTTTGGAGTTCTGTTTGGCGAATTTGAATTTATCGTCCAAAATCCGCCTGGCGGAGGACATGCCCGACCTAAATGTGGCCCGATCCGCAACTTCCGATCGGATCCGATTTCTGGGTTCGATGCCGATTGTGGTTGCTCCTGCATCGATCCCTGCCTCCCACCGCCTTCGTTTCCTTCCTGCTCTGGTGCCGCAGGAGCCCCTCGAGGAGGACCTCGAGGGCATACACAGGTGCAGGCAGTGCGTCGTCTGCATGACGAGCTTCTGCACCGCGATGGTCAGCATTGTTGTTGTCGTGTGCCCCTCGAACCTCTGCCATGCTCGCGGCGTGAAACAAAAACATAATTCCCTTCGTTGTTGGTTGATCATGTGGTTTGATTTTAATGCATTCGGGGGCTCTCACCTGGCCCGAGGACCGTCAAAACGGATCAAGGATGAACGGCTTGGCCCCGGGACCGATCGCGAGCCATTCTGTGATAAACCTAAGGATGATTGATGCCTGTTGAGATCGAGGATCGAGTAGGGCTAGGAGAGAGGATCGGGAAGAGCCAGGAATGTCTATCACAGTGTTGAAGCGCTTATGGTTGTCATGCGAGTGCGCAAGTGCGCGCGCAGACTATGTTTGGAACGTCATGTTGCCAAACCATGTGTTCTGATGGTGTAGCGCCCCGCATGTTCAGATCAAAGTGAGGCAGTCGGCGCGGGGTGGGTCGTGGGTGGGCCGCCGCCGGGTCGCCGGTGTGCCGCGGGCTGGATCCCGGGTGGGTCGCGGGGTGCTCGCGGGTGGGTCGCGTGTGGGTCGCGGGCGGGTCGCGCGATGTTCGCGGGTCGGTCGCGGTCTGGGTCGCGAGCGGGGCGACGACGACAACAGCACAGACGTTGGTGTTGCCAGCATCCCGCTGTTGTCCTGCGCGTGCGGGCAGGGCGAGGCGGGGCGGACAGCGGCAATCACTCCAAGCCCAGTGGGTACACTCGCCAGCTGCATCGCGATCGCCGCGCGGGCATGCTGGGAGCGGGCAAACAAAACGGCCGTGCTTACCCCCTCCTCATGCCTCCAGCACTTATATCCCAAAACCTCGACACCCGTCCTCTTCGTCTTTGATCGTGCCCGCGTGGGGGTATGCCTTCCTTGCCTGACACGCGTGATGGATGCATCTCCTGAAACAGGTGAGGAGATGACATATGGAAGAGGGAGGGAGAAGGATGGAGCACGGAAGAGATCAGCATGAGGGGCGCTAGGAGCAGAAAACGCGTGGCACATCCAGACGGGTTGATTTTGCGGATTGACCCGAACGGGCGGGTCGTAAGGTGGGCCCAAATGGCCAATCGAGCAGGCGGGTTGTTGAAGCATGAGTCTTGCATGAATCGCGATGATGTCTCGAGCGATATCGCGATTACCAAGGACATCTGGAGAAAAGCCAAAGCGAGGGTGCGATTCCTGAGCATCGAGGGCGCGGCGTTTGAATACGTCGCGAAGAAATCCTACGCGACAGCGCGATTTCTGCACGAATTATGAGGAAATCCTGCGTTGCGTTGCGTTGCGCCCGATCGAACAAGTCGGCCCTGTGCAGAGCTCGGGAGAAAGAACAAAAATGCGCCGTCAGAGCTGCACGTCGTCAAACCAACGACGCCGTGGCCGGCCTCTGGCACGATGCGGCCGGCTGTTGTTCAGGGCCGCACATGCAGTAGGGGACCATTCGTGCGCTAGTTTAGGCAGCGACGGAGCATGGTGGGACATCAGACGACTCAGTAAATGCTTCTTGCGCTTTGATACAACCGAAGACCAATCTGCAACGTAGTGCAGGCGCCTGGCAGATTCGAGCCTCTGCTTCATTCTGCGGCCAGCATCTTCCCACGAATCGCTATCGTCGAACACCCAGCCGACGATTCGCCGGAGCATTTTCCTCTGCGTAATGTCTAGGTGGTCCAGTTGCTTCTGATCCAGCGTACAAGTTTCCAGCCCGTATACCAACGTAGGTGTCACGGTCGCGTTGAAGAGCTTCAGACGCAGCTTGACGTTGACGTGCCTATTCGTCAGCGAAGTTTGCAGAGAACGGAATTTCAACCATGCACAGCAAACGCGATGGTCGATAGCAGCCTGTCCGCGTTGTCGGAGGTTGCCCGGCCACGCCCTCCCAAGGTATTTGTGGGTTCTGTTAGCAGCCACAAGCTCCACGAACCCATCGGCAGTTTCGATCAGAACAGTGTCATTCTCCGTGACCGTCGTCGACAACATCTTCGTTTTCTTCACGTTGAGCTCCAGACCATAATTGCGAAGCGTCTGCGTGAGCATGTCTAGCATGTCCACAGCCCCTTCCATACTGCTGGCGAATAGTAACAGATCGTCTGCAAAACGAATGTTCGACAGACGCTCCTTGCTTCCGTCCGAACAGACAGCCAGGCCATGGCCGTTCAGTTTCGCCTTCCACTCGCGGATAGCAGCTTCCAGGACACTGTTGAACAGGAGCGGAGATAGTACGTCGCCCTGTCTGACGCCCCGGGTGATAGGAAACCGGAAATCATTACCCCGGGTGATAGGAAACCGGGTGACACCTGTTTGAGATTTGTACAGCGTTCGCAATATTTGGCAATATCCAGAGGGGAGTCCCTGCGCTTGGAGAGCGCGGGACAGTGCCGGCTGTTCAACCCTGTCAAATGCTTTGCGCAGATCTACGCTGACCAGCCACAGGTCTTCGTTGAACTCGAGGCTCTTGCTCACGAGGCTTTCGGCAACAATCAGAGCGTCAGCAGCCGACCGGTCTCGTTGAAAACCAAATTGCTCTTCAGACCGTTGCGAATCTAGAGCGCCGCGTATCCTGTGGAAGACCACTCGAGCAAGGATCTTGTAAGAGAGGCTGAGAATCGCTATCGGCCTCCAATTGTTCGGGTCTGCGGAGTCCCCGCCCTTGTGCAAAAGTTTGAAGAAGGTCTCTCGCCAGTCAGCCGGAAGGCAACCGCTCTGCAAAATTGCAGTGAACATGTCAGACAAGTAGTGCAGCATATCGTCTCCGCCAAAGAGGAACATCTCCAGCAACACGCCCTTCGTGTCAGCAGCTTTGCGTCGTCTCATCGCTTCGACTGCCTTCGCAACTTCTTCGACAGTAACGGCTGGCACCTGGTCCTCGTCATGCTCGCCCGCGTCGGGCGGCGCGCTGGACGTGTATATCTCCGACAAAGGTCGGCACATTTGCGAACATCTGGACCCTGTTGCGAAGATCTTGTGCTAGGGAATCGGTGCGGCGCTTCCAGGCGACGAAGATCACTGAAGCTAGCGAGCACCTCAGTTGTTCTGGCTGTCTGTCGTGCACGGGACTCTTTCCGGCTCAGCCTCCAGATCTCCTTTGAGATATCTCGTCTCTCGGCCGGGTTGGTCATGCATCTCCTCCTTCTTCGCAGACGGTCCAGATGTCTGCCCCCGTTGCTCTGCTGGGCGGGCTACCGGGGCCGCTGCGACTCTCCGGCTGCAAGAAGAGCGACGCGCTCCACGTCGCCCAGAGAAGCCGGGGGGAACTCCTGAGCAGCGATCTTCTGGGGCACCTTGGTGGCATACATCTCCCAATCAATGTCTTTGTGCGTCTGCCGGCGCTTCCGTCGACTCCTCTGCCCAGCCAACGCCGGAGCTTGAAGGCACACCTGCGCCGCCCTGTGATCTGAATCGAAGTCAAGCATGTTTGTCGGCTTTTCACTGCGGAAAGATGTGCAACTGCTGACCATGACGTAATCCAGACGGCGGAGTCGTCCGAGGCAGCTGCGGAAAGTCCACTGACGCTCTAGAAGCTCATCCTCGCCAAATCAGGCAGCCAGGCACCCCAGTGCGTGGGGCGCTAGGCGAACGCGAAGTCCGGCAACGCCTTTTCAGTCCACTTCACGAAATGGACGGCATGGATCTCTATCCGCCACGTCCGGTGGAGGTGCAGATATCTACACCGGCAGCTCCAGGTACCCCGCCTGAGGCATTGGCAGAGGAACGTTCCTCTGGAGCATCTCAGCCTACCTTGTCTCAGATTGCGGAAATCATGAATCGACAGATCCAGCCCCTGCAAAATTCGATGTTGGGTTTGGAGCGGGCAATGTCGGATTTGGGAGGCTCGCTCGAGTCGAGAATGGCATCCACAGAGACTCGTGTTGAGGACATCGAAATCCGCATCACGAGCATCGAGAATGCAATGTCCACCGACTCGAGGGGCTCCGGCGCAGGGTCCCAGACGGAGGAAGAAGTCTGGGAACACATCAAGTCATTCGAGGACGAGCTCGCGAACTTCAAACTTGCAACGTCCATTGCGACAGCGACCCCATCAGTGGACAGTTCACGTTCTCTCACTGCCGTCGTCGGCGGTCTGAGAGACTGTGGAAACACCGACGACGCCTTCAAGTTGGTCGGTGACCCTCTTTGGAGCAAGTGGGCACCTTATTCTGTTGACCACTACGTCAAGGGCGAGTTCAACGGCATTCACTTCTGGAAGTTTACTTCTAAAGTCGACCGGGACATCGCAGTGAAGACCCTCAAGGAGGCAAGCATCCAGCGCGGCTCCCACAAGGTCTGGGCCAAACCGCATCTTCCTTTGGATGTGCGCGTGAACCAGTCGTTTCTTTTCAGCGTCGAGCGCATGATGACTGAGCGGGGATGCGACCGCAAGTCGGCGTGGGCAGATTTAGACTCAATGTGAGTGAAAGTTGGTTTCGATTCAGTCTGGTCTTCAAAAGTTGATGGCGCCAAGCTCGTCGTTACGTTCACCGCCGACGAATGGAAGAAATAATTTTCGCGCGAGGATTTGGACCAGCTGCGCCTTGAGTCCGATGCGAAGCCGGCAGAGAGGGCCCCTCCAACCAAAGGCGCTGGCAAAGGGAAGCGGAAGCGTTAGGAGGCAGCCCGGTCGAACAACAATGCTTGCGCGCAGGAGCAATCGCTCTGGATGTTCTGCAAGAATGCCCGCTTAAACGGCGATGACAAACTTGCAGAGGTTTTGGCAGAGTGCGGAGAATTCGTTTGGGACTGCATCTGCTTCAACGAAGCCAGGGCCGCAGATGGGGATGTCCTGTTGCAAGGGGGACACAGGCTGTTAAGCAGCTTATGTGGACAGAAATTTGCAGGAGTAGCTTTGCTCATCCACGCCCGTTGGGTCGACAAAGCTCTCGACTGCAAGGCCGTTTCGGGCAGAGTTCTACATTGCGACATACGTATTGGGAGGTGCACCTACAGATGGATAGCCGTCTACGTTCCGCACGCCGGTTACCAGCGCGACGATTTCATAGAGTGTTTGAGCGATATTCGTTCTGCTGTTCTCGAAGCCCAGAGCCAGAACTACCGGCGCGCGTTGGGCGGAGATTTCAATGCCGAGGTTGAAAGAGGCAGGAGAAGTGCAATATTATCAGCCTTCGCTGCCGAGCTGGAGGAAATCCTGCGCTAGAGCGCAATTTTGAGATACGCGATGTGGAAATATCAGGCGGGGGCCGATGTAAGGGGCGCAGTTTGGGTGACCACCGCTTTTCTCTTGTAAAGTGGGTGTGGGCTCCAGGAGGAACATCTTAATGGAAAACACGGATAGTTGTTCCCCAAATTCAAAGTGGGTTTCATGTTTTCTCGGGACACCCCGCGCAGACACAGGATGGAAGGACCCCCCCCCCCCCTCTCTTTTCTCACGCACTCGCACACTCACATCATTTTTTCAGCACGCACATCACTTACACACTCACTCACACTCACTCGACCACTCTCATTCACTCACACTCAATCACTTGTCCTGAGTGGCGGACTCACTCACCATCTACTACAACTCACCACTCATCATCATCTTGATCACAACACCACCGTTACCATCGTCCTTACCGCACAAACTCACTCACACACCCACACACTCAGCTTGAGGAGGTCTCAGGCGGGAGCCTCGTCTGTGAGTGAATTGCGAGGATGTCTCAGGCGGGGGCCCCCTGTCTATGGGGCCCGCACTTCGTGTTCGAATCCGAGGCTAGTCATCAGCCTCTTGTAATTGTCGTCACTCTTGGGCTCCTGAGGCCTGAAGATGGAGGAAGTATAAGGCGGGAGCCTCGTTTGTCGAGTGAATTCCGGGGAAGTTTCAGGCGGAAGCCCCTTCCCTTTGGTGCCCGCGCTTCATGTTCGAATCCGAGGCTGGTCACCAGCCTCCTGTAACTGTCGTCACTCTTGGGCTCCTGAGGCCTGACTATGGAGGAAGTACAAGGCGGGAACCTCGTTTGTGAGTGAATTGCGAGGAAGTCTCAGGCGGAAACCCCCTCTCTATGGGGCCCGCGCTTCATGTTCGAATCCGAGGCGGGTCATCGGCCTCCTGCAACTGTCGTCACCTTTGGGCTCCTGAGGCTTGAATATGGAGGAAGTATGCGGCGGGAGCCTCGTCAGTGAGTGAATTACGAGGAAGTCTCAGGCGGGAGCATGTTCGAATAAGAGGCGGGTCATCGGCCTCTTGTAACCGTCGTCACACTTTTGTTTCTTAAGCCTGAGTATGGAGGAAGTATGAGGCGGGAGCCTCGTCAGTGAGTGAATTGCGAGGAAATCTCAGGCGGGAGCCCCTCCCTGTGGGGCCCGCCCTTCACGTGGTTTCTCCAGGTCGTCCCCCGGCGCGCGTTTCCTCTGTGTCGTCCTCCGGCGCGTAGCCGCTGGTCACAATTCCTGACGCTGCGCGTATCCCCACCAGCTTGCAGTGGATGGCTCTGGCCACGGTTGTGCCACCTCCTGGGTTCGAGGGGCATTACACTGCGCCTTGGTACCCGCGGCACCCCGTGGGTTCCCACTCCTGCGGTCGGCTGAAATAACCCCACCCAGGCCTTTGCCCGTGTGAGTGCGGGCCGTGGTGCAGAGGCACTGGCTGAAGGCCTTTTCTCTTGCGTCATCGTTCGAAGTTTTCAAGTCTTGATGAGTGCCTATTGGCCTCCCCCCCCATCGGTGGCTTTGAGAGTGATCGGCGTTCTTGGCGACGTACACGTACTTGGTGCCACGTGAATGAGTCCGCCGCGCTTCCGCCTCTCCTGCGCTCTGTTTCTGCCCTGTTGTCTTCGCTCGCGTTTGTTAGGTCGCGGGCCGTTTGTTTCGCTCGCGCCACCTGGCTCCGCTCTCTTTCTTGCGGATGCCGGTCGGTGCTCCACCTGGGGGTCCGGCTTGTGTTCTGTGGTTGCCCACCTGTGGCCGCCTCTCTTCCGGTGGCATCCGCCCAGCGGTTTTTTGCTTGGGTATGCGTGTTCTCTTCTGGCCGGTTACCGGTCCGGTTCCCACTTGCGGGTCCGGCCTGTGTTCGTTGGTTGCCCAATTGTGGCCGCCTCTCTTCCTAATTTGTTTTGCAGGTGCATTCCGCGCGTTCTCGCGCTAATTATCTTTCGCTGTGCCCCAGCCTCGGTCATACCGCCCTGTGGATTTTTCCTTGCGGGCCGCTAATAAAAAAAAGTATCCCCACCAGCTCTGGGTTCGGCCGCTGTGCTTTTAGGATTGCGCGTTGTTAATTTGACAGGCCCGTGGCCCGAACTTCTCAGCTCGGCGACTGCGAATCCGCGTCCGCCCGCGACCAAAAAACGTATCCCCACCAGCCCATTCACAAACGATGCCCAGGCGAGTTGCCTTGATCAGGGAAAGCGGATGAGCATGCGGTGGATCAACAGCTGGAGAAGCCGTCAGAATAAAGTTTTGGATCCGCCTGCGCAAGCCCAGGAGCGAACCGCATGCGCCTTCAGGAAAATGCCGGATGAGGAAAGGCGGGAAATAAGGACGAGTGGGACGAGGGAGAGGAGGAGGTGGAGGAAGAGGAGGAGGAGAATGATAACGAAAAGGAGAAGGAGGAGGAGGAGGAGGAGGAGGAGGAGGAGGAGGAGGAGGAGGAGGAGGAGGAGGAGGAGAGGAGGAGGAGGAGGAGGAGGAGGAGGAGGAGGAGGAAGAGGAGGGAGGAGAAGGATGAGGCGGAGGAGGAGGAGGAGGAGGTGGGAGGAGAAAGGTGGGAGGAGGAGGAGGAGGAGGAGAGGAGGAGGAGGAGGGAGAGGAGGAGGAGGAGGAGGAGGAGGGGGAGGAGGGGGACAATGGCGAGCTCGGGGGTTTCTTGGGGCGTCTTGGGGGCCTGTTGGCGGTCCCGGGGGCCTCTGCGTACATCGGGGAGCCTTTTGCAGCCTCTTGGGGGTCTCTTGGGAGCCTCTTGGAGGCCTCTTGGGCGTCTCTAGGGGCCTCCCTGGCACTTCTTTAGGCCCTCGTGGTGCGCTCTCGGAAGGCTTGCGGACGTTCTTGGGCTCTTGGAGCCCTCCTGGGCACTCTTGGGCAGTCTTGGGACTCTCTCAGGCCTCTCTTGGGGCTCTGTGGAGTTCTCTTGGAGCTGTCTTGAGGCCTCGGAAGGCCATCAAATGCATCAAGGCGAGATGGCAACGTTCATTGATTTGCCTTAGGTTGTTGAAGGGTGTTGGCCTCTTGGCGGCCTCCGTGAGACCCTCCGTTGCCATTAGTAACCGTTTTGGAACGGTCATGGGGCCTCTTGGAGCATCTTGGGGGCCATCTTGAGGCATCTTGGGAAATGTTGTACCATCTTGGAAGTCATCTTGGGCTCTCTGAGGCCCTCTTGGAACCGTCTGGGGATATCTCAGATGCTCTGACCGCTCGCGGGGCGCCCCGTCCAGGTCCAGTGGAGGGGATAAGGGGGAGGGGTAACCCCCTCCCCGAAGGGGAAGAAGGGAGTTGGAAGAGGAGCCGGGGCCCAGAGGGCCGGTGGCATTCGGGATGGGACAGGAATCGGCCCCGCGCGGAGGGGGGTAAGGGGGAGGGGGGAGGCTTCTTAGAAGCACCCGTGCACCTTAGAAGGTGCGGGCCTTGCTCAAAGATGTAGGGCCATCGCCTTCTAAGGTGCAGCCTCTGTCCAGGAAGCCTCTCTCTCCCCCTGCCGCCTTGCGCGCGCCGCCAAAATACTCGCTCCCCCCCTGCTTCTGCGGGGGGGGGGAGGACACGTGCCGCCGGAAGCGGACGGAGGGAGGGGTTGGAGGAGGGGAGGAGCAGGAGGAGCAGGAGGAGGAGGAGGAGGAGGAGGAGGAGGGAAGAGGAGGACAGCGATACCGAGGGGCCAGGCTGCAGGAGGAGGAGGGAGGTGAGGAAGGAGGAGGACACATGTGGAGGGCATTGGGGGGGGGAGGACGAGAAGGAGTAGGAGGAGCAGGAGGGGGGGGGGCCGAAGCAGGAGGAGAAGGGGGCGAAGGGCTGGAGTGGGAGGAGCAGAATGGAGGAGGCGGAGGAGGAGGGGGGCGAGCAGGCGAGCGCAGTCGGAAGGTCAAGCACCCCCTCGCCCTTGACACGCACTCTGGCAGAGAAGGGGCCCGTGGTCGAAGGCGTACCTGAGGGGACCGGACACGAGAAGGTGTCCCTGGCCAGCTACAGGCGGTTCGTTGAAGTTGGGCTCGCGCTTCCGGGTAGTTCCCCAGATTCGGAGCGTAGGACCTCCGCGGCCGAGTCTTAACTCGGCTTCTACATGCCCTTCTTTCGTGTATCAGCGATCCTCACAGCAGCTCGATAACTAGGTGTAGCCCAAACAGAGAAGGCGTCCCTGTATAAATACCCGATGCAGCGCAGACAGCACGCCCAAGAGCAACGTCCGAGGACCGCTTGTTCTGGCCCAGGAGTAACAAGTGGTCCATGGTCACATCCTTGATTGGGAATGGTTCTGCCGCTCCAGCGCTGGCCACATCCCTGCTTGGGAACGGCGGCGCTCCTGCTTGTGCGTTGGCCGATGCTTCCATACTGGGACCCTTACAGCCTGCATCGTTGAAGGGTTGTTTAGAGGATTGTCTAAAGATGTTGTTCCCAACCATCCTGTGGTGTTGGGTCCTCGTTTTGAAGAGATTGTCCCCGCGTTCTCTTTTTTCCTTCATTCCTTCCTCCTCCTCGCTCCTCCTCCCCCTCCTCCCCCTCCTCCTTCCTCTTTGCGTTTCACCCACCCAGTACAGCGTTTCGTGGCCCCGCTCCACCGAAGGCCCCAGTGCCACCGCCCGCATGCGATACCCACACTCGTTTCGGCACACCCGTCACACGCTTCGTGGCCCCATGAAAAGCTCCACCGAAAACCCCAGTGCCCTGCCCGCATGCGTTACCCACACCCATTTCGACACACCCCTCACACGCTTCGTGGCCCCATAGGGAGCTCCACCGAAGGTCCCAGTGCCACCGCCCGCATGCGTTACCCACACCCATGTCGGCACACCCCTCAAACGCCTCGTGGCCCCATTGGGAGCTCCACAGAAGGCCCGGTGCCACCGCCCGCATGCGTTACCCACGCACGTTTCTGCACACCCCTCACACGCTTCGTGCCCCATCTGGGAGCTTCACCGAAGACCACAGTACCACTGCCCGCATGCGTCACATCGTCGTGGACCTTCGAGAGCGGGGTGATGTCGACAAGTCCGAGAGAGAGACGAGGAAAGGATAATCAGTCTGAAACACTTGCCGCTGGGGTTCTGGGTGCGCACGGAGAAGTCCGCGAGCGCGTCCTTCGTGGAATACCTCAAGCGCCACGACGACAGCCTCACGGGGGACCTCCAGTGTTTATCGAGCCTCGCACGTCGGAGCCGTTCACCTTCCGCACCTCCAAGGTCACCCGAAGGGCCTTCCCGTTCTCGCACGGAATGATCATCACCACGGTGGCGCGCCAGGGGCGCACCGTGCGTGAAGGCGCCGGGGCGAGGGCACGGCGCCCCCGGGCAGTCTACGGCCAAAGTTTTTGGGCGCGAGCGGTCCGCAGCCAGACCTTCTCTCGGCCCCGTGGACTCTCGCCCTGGTCCGTCGGCTGTCCGGCGCGCTGCCCCTTCGGCCGATGTCGCCCAGGCGTGATTTTGGATTGCGGCCGCCAGGAGGTTGGGAACGGCAAGAAGGAGGACAACGACTGGCGGCTGGAGCTCTACGCGCTGCTCTCGCGCGCCACGCGCCGCGAGGACCTCGAGTTCTTCCCGCAAGGCCGCCGGAGGGCTTGCGGAAGCAGCTGGAGCAGTTTGCTGCGCGCACAAAGCGGCGCCGGAGGGAGGCGACGGCCCTCGCCACGGAGCTGGGCTTCGCCGAGTTCGTCCGCGAGGCTTGACTGGAGGAGAGGCCCGCACGAGCCTTGCCGTCTCTCGACGGTCTGACAGTTTGGCCTCGCGCAAAGGACGACCCGCGCGCGTCGCTGGGACCTTCTCGGGGCGACCACCGCGCGGAGCGGGAATTCCACGCTGCGCTCTGCCCAGCGACTCGCTCGCCCCCGTCGTCTCTCTGCTCGGCGGCCAGAGCCTTGCCCGCTATCAGCCAGCGAGCTAGCTCTCTCTACTCCGCGCAGCGGACGGCCCGCGCGCGTCGCCGGGACCTCTTCGGGGCGCCCCGCGCGCGTCGCGGGGGCTCCGCGCGGCGCCGCGCCCGCGGCTTCGGACATGGGCGCGCGCTGGCGAGAAGGGAGAAAAATAACGGGAAGGAAGCGGGCGCGATCCTCGGGAGGGGCGCGCCGACATCGGCGTCGACGTTTATGCGCGTAGACTCGCGCGCCCGCTGATTCATTCACAATCAGATTCACTCGCGCTCAGACTCGCCATCTCTCAGTCTTTCGCACGCAGCCGCATCGTCTTCGTTCGCTTTGCCTGCCCCGCCGCGCATGTCGGCACGCCCCTCTCACGGTTCGTGGCCCCATAGTGAGCGCGGGCGAATGTGATATTCACAACTGCGGTATGCGCAGCTGCATATGGTTGCATCCTTCGCCAGGCTACTGTCACAATGTTTTTTGTTCATGCGACGTAGTAGCTCACTTCCAGGAGCCGTGCTTGCTCGGTGGCCTCGCGCTGCTTCGAGTGCCTCCCTGCGGGCTGCGCCACTGCCCGAGACAGGTACCTGGCGCTGCGGGGATACGTGTACTCGTGCGACAAGCCTGGGCAGCCCAAGGGGGTTTCACCGCCGGGATCCAGCATCGTCCAACCTATCCCCATTCCCAGTTGACCATGACAACTCAGCCCCACCAGCCATATCGCTCCGACCGATCCGGTTCGATATCGAGGCCGGCTGGCCCGATCTGGTCTGTCTCCGATGTTCCGTCGACCCGATGTGGCCAGTTTGTTGCATGGCACTGTTCTGCAGCTTGGCCGATTTCGTTTCCCATTTCACCCAGTTTTCCGATTCGGTGCTGTGTGAATTTGCCAGTCCACCCTTTTAGAAGGGGGTAGGCCCCGCGAGAGCCGGAGGAACAGGCACAGATATCCACGAGTGTGGGTAAGTCCGCTAGTGTGGCCAAGGCCACGCCAGTGGGGACGGGGATCGGTTCAACAACCTTCAAGCGGTGTCATCTGTTCTTGCCAGGAGCCGAGGGTCGAGGATGTTTAGGGGGTGACTGAGCGAACGAGTGGCAGTAAGGGTGTCTGCATATTGTCTCCGGTTTACCCGCGCATCGAGTGCAGGAATTTCAAAATGTCACGCCAGCGCAGCCGGACATCGACATGTCGTGTCCATGCATCGGGCTACCTTGACCGCGCATCGATCAAAAAAAAGGTTTTGCGGTGTTTCTGGGCGGTTTGGGGGCCCCTTGGGATTTCCGGTGGCCCGACTCCGGGAGAATGTGGCGACTCCCATAGGTCAGCACACACTTCTTGGCAAGTGAAATTCAGCATCGGCGCTGGTATAACCAAGGTCGAACACTGGCCCCATCGCAAACAATCCCATGCATTCCGGATATGGATCGTTTCGTGTTGTTTGATTCATGGCGTAGTCTATTAATACAGCTGCATGCCCCGCCTGAATTGAGTTGATAGCCATGAACGGTTTTTACGAAGGCCTTTTTTTTTCAGGAGTTGTTTCTTAAAGTGGTGGTGACCCTCTTTGGCCTTGCCTGTCGAGCGCTACAAGTGGCTCGCCATGGCAGCGCTGCTCCACAAGAAGTTCCCCATCAGCAATCACGACGTGTTCGCGATGGTCGAGGAGTGTGAGGACCGTGCTCCTGGTTCGCCGCGGGGACTGCTAAGGGGAGATGGGGTACTATCAGTGGGTTCCAAGGTGAGGCAATTCTGGCCTCACCTTGCTCACATGTGAATGTCACGTTCCTTCAGAGGCATATGGGGCTGAAGCATCAGGGCGAAGTGGGTACCGCCCACTTGGCGGAGACACGTGACCCCCTTGATGCACTTGGGTCACTTGTGCTGACCCACGTCGGGGGCCTCCTGGAGGCAGTTTTGATGCCTCCGGGGGCGTGGCTCCAGGGCATCTTGGAGCCCCTTTCTGTCCTCTCTGGGGCATCTCGGGGCCTCGTGGGTGCCTCTTTGTCGCCTCGCCACTTTGGGGCGTGGAGCTCGGAGTTCCCGTTCGCGTTCCCCCTCTTGGGCCCTTCTTGGGGCCGCCTTGGAGCCATCTGGAGCCGTCTCCGGCGCTTTTTGGGCAGTCTGAGGTCCTTCTTGGGGCCCTCTTGGGGGCTTCTGAGGCCGCCTTGGGGCGGTCTTGCTGAATGGGGATTCCGCGATGCGGATTCTTGTTGTTGTTGTTGTTGTTGTTGTTGTTGTTGTTGTTGTTGTTGTTGTTGTTGTTGTTGTTGTTGTTGTTGTTGTTGTTGTTGTTGTTGTTGTTGTTGTTGTTGTTGTTGTTTGTTGTTTGTTGTTTGTTGTTTGTTGTCGTCGTCCCACCCGCAACCCGCCCCGCGACCCACCCTGCGACCCACCCGCGACCCACCCGCGACCCACCCGCGACCCACCCCGCGACCCACCCCGCGACCCACCACGCGACCCACCACGCGACCCACCCTGCGACCCACACGCGACCCACCCGCGACCCACCCGCGACCCACCCCGCGACCCACCCCGCGACCCACCTTCGACACAAACCATGTTCAAGGTACAAACCGCCATCTTCGGCGCCTGCGGCGGGCTTTTTTTGCATTCATTCCAGGTGGAGAGCTCGCGACCCACCCCGCGACCAACTCGCGACGCAAACCACGTTCAGGATACAAACCACATTTTTCGGCGCCTGCGGCGGGCATCTTTTGCATTCGTTTCAGGTGGAGGGCCCGCGGCCAACCCGCGACCACGTTCAGGGTACAAACAAAATTGTTCGGCGCCTGCGGCGGGCATCTTTTGCATTCGTTCCCCGTGGAGAACCCGCGGCACACCCGCGACCCAAACCACGTTCAGTGTACAAAACAATTTTTTCGGCGCCTGCGGCGGGCTGCCTTTGCATTCCTTCCATGTGGAGGTGGAGAGCCCGCGACCCACCCGCGACCCCAACCACGTTCACTGAACAAAACAATGCCGCACAAGCGCGGCGGCGGATTTTTGCATGCCGTCTGAGCCCGCAACGACCTCTTCAAGCCCCGCGCATACACACCAGCCAGTCCAGCAACTTTGCCCTGGCGAGTTGCCTTGATCAGAGAAGTCGGGGAGCATGAAGTGGAAAAAAGGATTACGTTGCCGTTATCTTGGGAAAGGAGTGGGAGGCAGGAGTAAACAGGGGACGAGGCGGACGCGGAAGAAGAGAGGATGTAAGGATAATGTGGAGAAAGAGGAGGAGGAGGAGCAGGAGGACGAGGAGGGGGAGGAGGGGGAGGAGGGGGAGGAGGAGGACGAGGAGGGGGAGGAGGGGGAGGAGGGGGAGGAGGATGATGATGGACGACAATGGGAGGACGATGATGGAGGCCGATGAGGGGGAGGACGACAATGGGAGGAAAATGATGGAAGGACGAGAGGGGGAGAGGGAGGACGAGGAAGAAGAGGAGGAGGACGAGGTGGAGGAGGATGACGATGACGATGAGGACGAGGACGAGGAGAGGAAGAGGAGTAGGAGGAGGAGGAGGAGGAGGAGGAGAGCGCCATCGACAGGGAAGATGGGGGCCACGAGGTCCGCGGGCTCGACGACGCCCGCGTCACCCGCGCCCGCCCCCTCACTCTTATCCGCAATTGCGGGGTGCTACGGTATAGGCATATCTTGGGAGGGATATTGGGACTCTCTTGGGGCGTCGCCAAGGCTTCTCCGGCAGTCTTTGGGCCATGGTGGGCGTCTTGGGAAGCTTTGCGGCCATCTCGGAGGTGTCTTGGACTCCCCAGGATCTTCTCGGGGCTCTCTTGACCCGTTTGGGGGCCTTCCTGCGTGGGGAATTGTTCCAGAGGCCTACGCGGAACACCCTGAGAGCGCCTGGATGCGCCCAAGACCGCCCAGGCATTTCGTGGCTGGGCCCTAAAGAATCTAACCATCTTTTCAGAACAGCATGACCTCTTAGAACTGAAGGAGTCTTGGTGCAGTCCTTTCCGTGCTGAAGGCAGGGCACCTTGGCATCCACTGATGACCCCTATCCCCTTAGCAGCCCACGCGTCGATGCAATCCGGCGCCGACACAATCACGGGGCCGCTCGCGATCTCAGTTGGTGGGATTCCAGTCCGCGCCTGTTCTCGAGATCTGGGTCATAAGGCGCTCTTCAGTGGAGACCCATGCCAAGCAACACCTTCCTTGCCTCCAGGGTGCCCCGGGTTTCTTGGGTTTCGATGGTTCTGCTGTGGCAAGCGTGACGCTCCCACACCAAAAGTCAATGGACGTCCTGGGGACACTGGGTTGAGCTTCTTCTTGGAGGTTCTTTTTGTCGACTGGCTTCCACTGTATGTTAACCATGCTGACCAGTGAAACTCATGCAATTGGTCCAGGGAAGAAAGGGCGCGGCGCCCAGGCGAGATCCTGTGGTCGGACCCCTACTGTAGGACGGGCCTGGGAGCCGGCCTCTCAGGTCCTTGCCGGGGGCGCGGAGGCGACCGCGCGGAGCGTGCGGCGCGACCTGGGGCCGCGGGAGATCTTCTCATTCCAAGGCCGCCTCGCGAGGGCGCGAGGGCGATCTCGCACATTCCGTCGGCGAGCCTGGGGGGGAAGCGAGAAGGAGAAGGCCTTCTCAGGAGGCTCGGACGCCCCACCGCCGTCCGAGAAGCCTTCGAAGCCTTCCCCGAAGACACGGAGAGCTCCTCGGGAGGCGCGAGGCCTTCTGAGAAGCCCCGCCGCCGTCTGAGAGGGCCTTCTTCTCACTTCCCCCCTTCGCTCGGCGCCGAGCATGTGGGCGCGACGTGCAAAGTCATGTGGTCGGACTTTCGATCATGGACCCCTTGTTGAACGCAACCATCCAGATTTCGCGTCGAGAGCAGCCGACGACTGCCTTCGGAACCGCCGAAGATTGCCGACGGCCGTCAGGGAAGAGGCGCTGGAGATCGCCAGGAGACCGCCGGAGACCGTCGAAAAGGCCACCGTCGGAAGGCCGCCGAAGTCCGCCCAAGGCCGCTGGGCAGCGAGGGGAGTCCATGGTCGAACGCGTCGAGGTGGCCCGGGTGTGGCGGTGGCTGCGGCGGACGGTGGCATTGACGCGTTGTCGTGCTGAATTATCGTGGGGTCGCTTGAGGCCTGAGCCGTCGGGTGAACGAAGAGTCAACAAAAAGACACGGCAGCCTCCGGACCGGACCGGATATCTGCGAGAGGCCTGAGAGACCTGACTTTCGAGTGATTGAAGAGCCTGGGGAGAGGCGAGATGGTGCCGTGAAGTCTTGGACGCCCACGTTTAGTCGGGCATGTCCCTCTACAGGAGGAGCACTTGGAAATAGTAAACAAAAATATCAGGGGACGATTCTTCAATTATTTTGTAATATATATATATATATATATATATATATATATATATATTGCATCTGTGGTATTTGTTGTCCAAAATCCGCCTGTAGGGGGCCGACCTGAAGGCCCAGGCATAGAGGGAGGGAGGCCCGCCCTGTGCCGGGCCGACGCCCAGGCGAAGATGGGCGCTACCGGAGAGCCGACGTCGTGCTTGTCGAGCGTGCGGCAAGGGAGCGGGACCTAAATTCAGGTCGGGCCTGTCCCCTTGGCATCGCTCGGACGTGTGCATTTTTCCCTCGGCGAGGACTATCGAGGAGCATCCTTGATCATTTGGCGAGAAAACCACGCACGAAACCGACAAAGACAGGGAATGGACGTTCGAGCGATGGCGAGGTCCCTCCACAGGAGGAGTATTCAAACATAGGAGCGAAAAAACAAACATTGCCTGGGGAAGCTTTTTTACTTCGTTGTATAGTATCTGGCATTGTTCGACGACGTTTTTGCTGTTCCGTCCAAGATCCGCATGTAGGGGGACACGCCCGACCTAGACGCAAGTCGGGCCTGTCCCTCTACAGGGAATCTCCCAAATAGTCAAACAATAGTCGAAAGACGGTTTATTCCCAACCCTCCTGTGGTGTTGGGTACTCGTTTTGGATGGAGCAGTGTGGTCTCCACCTCTCCTCCTCTCCTCCTTCTCTCTTGTCTCCTGTGTTCCCTTCTCCTCTTCTCTCGTGCAGTCGGGCTGCGATTTGCGCAATTGTCGCCACTTTCGTGGGCCCCTGGGAGGCCCAGCGGAGGTACGTCATACGCGGACCACCTCGGGACCTCGCCGCCCCTTGGGGGCTTGCGATCTGCGCAATTGTGGCCACGTTCGCGGGCCCCTGGGAGGCCCAGCGGAGGTACGTCATACGCGGACCACCTCGGGACCTCGCCGCCCTTTGGGGGGTTGGCGATCTGCGCAATTGTCGCCACTTTCGTGGGCTCCTTGGAGGCCCAGCGGCGGTACGTCATACGCGGACCACCTCGGGACCTCGCCGCCCCCTGGGGGGCTGGCGATCTGCGCAACTATCGCCACGTTCGTGGGCTCCTGGGAGGCCCAGCGGAGGTACGTCATACGCGGACCACCTCGGGACTTCGCCGCCCTTTGGGGGGCTGGCGATCTGCGCAATTGTCGCCACTTTCGTGGGCTCCTGGGAGGCCCAGCGGAGGTACGTCATACGCGGACCACCTCGGGACTTCGCCGCCCTTTGGGGGGCTGGCGATTTGCGCAATTGTCGCCACTTTCGTGGGCCCCTGGGAGGCCCAGCGGAGGTACGTCATACGCGGACCACCTCGGGACCTCGCCGCCCCTTGGGGGCTTGCGATCTGCATACTTGTCGCCACGTTCGTGGGCTCCTGGGAGGCCCAGCCGAGGTACGTCATACGCGGACCACCTCGGGACTTCGCCGCCCTTTGGGGGGCTGGCGATCTGCGCAATTGTCGCCACTTTCGTGGGCTCCTGGGAGGCCCAGCGGAGGTACGTCATACGCGGACCACCTCGGGACCTCGCCGCCCCCGGGGGGGCTTGCGATCTGCGCAACTGTCGCCACGTTCGTGGGCTCCTGGGAGGCCCAGCGGAGGTACGTCATACGCGGACCACCTCGGGATCTCGCCTCGTTTGGGGGGGCTTGCGATCTGCGCAATTGTCGCCACGTTCGTGGGCTCCTTGGAGGCCCAGCGGAGGTACGTCATACGCGGACCACCTCGGGACCTCGCCCCCCCCTGGGGGGCTTGCGGTCTGCGCGTTTCTTTCAACGCCCTTGTGTTTCCATGTTGTAGATTTGCCATTCCTCTTCTTGCTGCGCTTTTCTGAAATCACTGAGGGGTGCTCTTCTTGCGCACTGCGGGCCGTTCAGAATGCCAGTCAACATCGAGTGGTCCTGAGTATAATCGGCGCTGGGCGCGTGGAAGACGAGCTTTCGGCGTGGACCGACGTTCTCAAATCGCGATGATGATAGCAGGTGCGCCCGCCTGTTTTGCTCCACTTCGTCAGCTGCGTTTGCGGCAAACCTTCTCATGGTGCGCGCGCGCGCTGCTGACCCTGGTGCGCGGGATCCCCTTTCCATCGGCGGCTAGCCCCTGAGGTCTGGACCTCGCGTCCTGCGCATTTTGGAAGGGGGGGCATGTTATTTGTTGGTGGGTGGGCCCGTGATGCCACTGATCATTGTGCCAGTGGGCTGCTTACTTCGAGGCCCCCCCCCGTCGGCGGCTAGCCCCTATTGTTTGGGCCCTGGTGTCCTGCGCCTTTGGCGGGTGGGGCGTTCGCGTGTTGGTTGGCCTTTTGTTGCTGCGATCAAAGGCGCCAGCGATCAGCTTGCATCGCCCCCCCCCCTCCATCGGCGGCTAGTCCCTAACGTCTGGATTTTGGCGTCCTGCATTTTTTTTCGTGTGTGTGTGTGTGTGGGTGGGGGGGCGGCTGCGTATGTTGGTGGGCCAATGTGGGCCAATAGCGCTGCTGGTCAAGTTTGTCGGAGGATGCTTAATTTCAGATATCGGTACTTTTGCGGCGCTGTTGATCATTTTGTCCAGTGGATTGCCCATTCAGATAGCTGGTCCTTCGTTGGAGTGTTCGAGCTGATGGGTTGCCCGCCTGAGCGATGGTTCTGACGCGTGGCCGTGCACGGCGTCGGGCCCTCGAGCTCGGCAGTGCTGCCGCGGCATCAGGAGAGTATGAGTAGTGGTGCGAGGCCCCGGACACGGGCATTAACATATTCTGCGAAGTTTCTGCGTGCGCAGTGGCCTTCGCCCGCCTGCCTCTTCGCCTCCCTCCTTCCTCGCGGTCCCTCGGGCCCTCGTCCGTTCGCCTGTCTGTCTGTGTGTGCGCGTGCGAGCAGCGCAGTGCAGCGTAGCGTGCTTATGTGCTTGTTTTCTTCGAGTGGTCCCCATGATACGACACACCTCTGGCTCATCAGATGCGTCCTCCTCCTCCTCCTCCTCCTCCTCCTCCTCCTCGGCCTCCTCCCTCCTCTCCCCATTTAGGTCACCCCTCATTACCACCCTCCCGATACTGTTTCTCGGTGTTCCTCTTTTTTTGGCGTGTCCCCCGAGACTGCTTCTCGGCGGCGACTTTTGATGCCTGCTTTCGCCGGCCCAGGATGCAGGCAAACCGATGGGCGACGGGGGCAGGGCTCCGAATGCGCCGAGCATGTGGCGACATAAGAACCTTACTCCCGCATCCCATCGATTCAGGTGAGCGTTTTTTGCTTCATAGGGAATCGTTCGCTACCCAGGCCAAGCCCCACCCACACACACACACACACAGTCACACACACAGTCACACACACAGTCACACACACACACACACCTCGGTTAAACCTACCCGGTCGTACGGGGGGGGTGCAAGCTAAGACCCCCCTCTACATGCTGTGGTGCACAGGCGATTGATGCGCCGGTGGCGCGGACACCCTGGCGGGTGCACGCCGCGGCCGCCGTTATCGTAACCGTCCCTCCCGACCCCCTTCGTGCCCGGGTAATGACCCGGGAAAAACAAGACAGACCGGTCACCACGAGAGCGAATCTGGTTGGTGTGGCGAACACCCTCCGTCTTGATGTCTGTCAGTGCGTTGGGGGTTCGGTGGTTTTCGGGCCACTGCGCGGACCTCGTGGCGGCCGTCCGGGACGATCGGGCATCCCCGGAGAGCTCCTCGATGAGGCGCAGATACCGAAGTGCGTCCCGGGCCTGGGATGACATCCGAAAACGCCGCGCTCCAAAGAGTGCCCAGAACGCCATGCGTCGTCGCTGTCCCTCAGAGGAGGACAAGGTACCCATACCGCTACCCTTCGCCCGTTTTCACCTTTTTGGACCTCCTGGGAGGCCCTCGTCGCCATCGCTGGATTCGCTTGGAAATTCTGGTCAGCACGCCTCTGGGAGAGGTCTGGGCAGTAGCGGTATCGGTACCTTTGCTTCCCCCCAGTCCCGTATTGGAGTGGATCCTGAGCTTGGCGAATTTTTAGGAACCGACGAAGTCGCCCGAACACGCCGCCCTATGCAGAGTGGAGGACCCTCCGTCGTCTTTCTTGCCGTGGCTCGAGGACGTCGAGAATGATGATGATGATGATGATGATGATGATGCTGATGCTGATGTTGATGCTGATGCTGATGCTGATGATGATGTGCTATGGTTCTGAATCATGATGGTGATGATGATGGCGATGATGATGACGACGAAGATGACGATGACGATGATGATGAAGTTGAGGAGGATATCGATGATGAGGGTGAGGATGAGGATGACGAAGATGCTGATGATGAGGATAATGATGATGACGGTGATGATGATGGTGATGATGCTGATGATGATGACGATTATGATGATGATGGTGCTGATGATGGTGATATCTCTTTTGGTGGCGATCATGCCGATATGATGATACAGGTGATGGTGATGATGATGATGATTACGATGACGCTGATGATGATGATCATGATGATCATGCTCATGATCGTAATATTGATGATGCTGGTGATGATGGCGACGGCCACGACGACGACGATGATGATGTTGATGATGATGATGATGATGGTGCTCGTGATGATGGTGATGGTGATTATTATGTTGATGATCATGATGGTGCTGGTGATGATGATGATGATGATGATGATGATGATGATGATGATGATGATGATGATGATGATACTGCTACTGATGATAATGATGCATCAACTGGTTCTGATAAGGTATTCATGCTGCTGCTGATTATGACGCTGATGATGCTACTGATGATTCTGATGATGACGATGATCATCATGATGATGGTACTGATGATGATACTGATGATGCTGATGATAATGACGATGCTGATTATGATGATGACGACGATGATGATGCTGATGATGACGATGATGATGATGATGATCATCATCATCATCATCATCATCATTTCTCCAGCGCTGCTGAAACAGTCGGTCCTTCGCGACACGGCAAAAGGTTCCCCCCCAAGAGGAAAAGCTGGACGGCACGGGCACCCCGGATGGCACGAACCCGTGCCGGCCCACGGACGACCAGGCCCGGCAGCGCGCATCGCCGAAGGGGGGCTGCCACAGAAGGGTACCCCTGGCGCAAGGTGCTCCCCATTTGCGCGCACAGGGGAGCAGTGGGAGTGGGAGGTTTCTCAGAAACACCCATAGGGGGTCCATGGTCGTATATGTCAGATTCAAGTGGCGATTGCGAGCCGGCGACGCCTGCGGAGGCGCTCAAGTTTGAATTGAGCGACGCGGAAGCACCGAGGGGCACGGTGGCGCCATTGGAACCGACGGAATTCAATTTTGAACGAACGGGACCGCGATCGATTCAAGGTTGAATGATTGGCGCGATGTCAAACACCTTTGCGCGTGCCAACGCCGCACGAACTTACCGTACCGTGGGACCGAGGTATAAGATCGAGGTCGTTTCGGGGAGGGTTCTCTGATGTTCTTTGTGCTTGTCGGATGCTCTTGTGCATTTTGCTGTGCTTTGGCCGGAGGGTCTCGTGGTCCACGTTCTTTTGTCCTAGGTTTGGAGAGTGAAAGCGGGGGTCGGGCGCAGTGTCCCTGAAATGGTGTCTTTATGGGCCATGAATGGGCGATGCATCCTCGATTGCTGTGTTCGGCGGGGGTGCCAATTGAAGCTCCCCGCCTGCACCCATGCGCGAGACTTGAGGGGAAACGAAGCAAGGGGGCGGGGGGCGGGGGGCTCGGGAGAGGCGACGAAGGCAAGGTGCGCTGAGGGCGCAAAAAGACAAGGTTGAAATAAACGAACGCGGTGATGTGAGTGTCAAAATCTGCCCAGCCAACCTGACATGCGGAGCATTGCGCCTCAGGTCTGGGGATCTTGAAGGCCAGGGCAAATGTAAATTCACAGTGTGGGGAGAAGCAAAATGCGAATTCACATTTTGGGAAAAAGGAACATGTGAATTCACATTTGGGGAAAAAAGGAAAATGCGAATTCATGTTTTGGAATTTTGTGTAGGAGTCTTTATGAAGGGGCCAGAATATGAATTCACATGTTGGGAAAAAGGAACATGTGAATTCACATTGTTCGAAAAAGGAAGATGTGAATTCACATTTTGGGAGAATCGCGGGGCCCATTCCAAATCTGTTATGGGGGTCGATACTTCATCGTTTGGAAACATACGCGATCATCAATCGCACAATCAAGACACACTTGCACTCCACTTCGCAAATCCCCGCGCAGAATGCATGAACGCCCGCACGCATGAACGATAATGGATGGACGGCGCGTGTGCCCACGCGGGCAACGCGCGGGCACGAACGACTGGCCCTCCATGACCGCCAACATTGGATGCAAAGTGTTCCCGATCACATACATGAGCGATACATTGAGCATACATGGGCCATTCAGCCCCCATTGAAGACCCCCTGTTGCAGACCCCCTCTTTCACCCTCCAATAGGTCCAGCTGCATTTGGCGGCGCGCACAGGCGGGTAGTAGGAGTGGGAGGCTTCTTAGAAACACCCCTGCTTCTTAGAAGGCGAGGGCCTTCTCTGTACTTCTAAGAAGCAGCCTCCCTTTTAAGAAGCCTCACCCCCTCCCCCTACCCTACCCCCTTGTCGGCGGCGGGCGAGGGGGGAAGTCAGAAGGAAAAGGTCTCCTCAGAAGGCTGGGGGACTTCAGACGCCCTCGCGCCTTGTGAACAGTTTTCTGTAAATCTGTCCTGAGGGAAGCGGATCCCAAAGTTCTTCGCGGTTTTCGGGCTCGCGGGGCCGTCCACGTGTCAGAAAATGGTTCAGGATGAATGTGTACGCTTCGCGAATCCCCACCAGCCCATTCAGGAGCCTTGCTCATGAGAGCTGACGCGAACAGGGACGAAGGGACACATCTAGTAAAAACAAAGCGGGTAACCAGGGGGAACAAGAGAGACCTCAGGGAGCAAATGGGGTGGCCTTGGAGGGTCTCTTCGATTCATCCCTAGGGCCCAGAGCTCTTTTGGGGCATCTTGGGGCCCTCATGGGGCTCTTTGTAAGGTCTTGGGGTCCTCTTGGGGCTCTTTTGGTGGCGCCTTTGGGCCCTCACGGGGCCCTCTTGGGCTCTCTTGGGGCTCTTTTGGGGCCCTCTTGGGAGCTATGGAGCGCCTCCTTGGGCCATCTTGGAGACCATCGACCAAAGGAGGGGGGGGGTCCTCGATTTCCCGCCCCCATCCCCCCTCTGGGGCCATCGAAATGGCCTCTTGTGGCGCTCTTGGGGCCCTCTTGGGGGCCTCTGGGGCTCTTCTTGGAGCTCTCTTGGGCCATCTTGAGGCGTCACAAGCGCATCGGAAGCGAAAAGGCGAGAAGGCAAACATCCGTGATGTTCCGATGGTTTTTGACAGATGTTGGTGTCTCCGGGAGGTCCTGATGGGGTCCCCAAAAACACTTGGAATCGCCTCGTGGTTCTCTTGGGGCCTCTTGGAGGCATGTTGTTAGCTATCTTGAGTCATGTTGGGCTATTTTGAGCGATCATGGAGGCTATCTTGGGCTCTCTGAGGCCCTCTTAGAGCCATCTTGGGCGAAAACAACCTTTTGCACCTTGCGAACTCTTTTGTTCAGGTCCAGGGGAGGGGGTAGGGGGAGGGTTTTTTTGGAAGAGGGAGGGAGGGTTTTGGAAGAGGGAGAAAGGGCATTGTTGGACCACCTGCGCCCAGAGGGCTGGTGGGACTGCTCCTGGGGGAGGCCCCCGGGTCTAGGACGCGTTTCCCTCGGGACCCGCCTCCAACTATACTAAGGAGTTGTCCGATTCCAGTTTCATTATGGTACGACTCCAGTTCGGCTCAAGTTCGACTCAGGCTCGGCTCAGGACTGACTCAGGCTCGACTCAGGCCGACGGACGTTCGACGCAGCGACGACGCACGAGGGAAAGGTACCCATACCGCTCGTTTGTCGCTCTGGGGGGGCTCCTGGGAGGCCCTCGTCGCCACCGCTGGATTCGCCTCGAAATGTTGGTCAGAGCGCACCCCAGGAGAGGAAAAGCGGTACTGGCTCCTTTTGGTTCTTTCAAATTTTGGGACACAGCCCCAGAGGGCTGTTCGGACGCACCCCTGCCGAGGACCCTGAATTGCTTCTCCATCCGAAGTCCCACGAGCAACTCTGGCGTCCGGGGTCGTCGTACACCCCGTTACCCCTCTCTCAGTATCGTTTGACCGATCCATATCCCCATCCCCATCCGCATCTCGAACCCCACCGTCTCACCACCTCAGTTGGGGATGCCCCTCGAAACCCGAATAGAGCAGCTCATATCCCCTATCAGGGGGGCAAGTCGGCCAGTGGGGCCCAGCCCACGCAAGTGGGAATGGGGGGATCGATTCAACGATGCTCAACCTCTCTACGTCGACCTCCTGCTGCCGCTGCGGGCCACAGGCGGTCTATCCGCGAAGCCCTCGCGGCGCCCGCGCGCGCCGCCCCGCGCCGCGCGCGGGCACCGCGCACGCATGCACGGACGTGTGCCGCGCACGCACCGAAGGGCACGCCGTGCGAGCCGAACACGCGAACGAGCGAACGGACGCACAGCGTGCACGAGGGGGGGGGGGGAGGGGGACGCCTCCAGGGCTCATGGAATCCAGGAAGGGGGAGGGGGGATCATTCGGCCCCAGCGCGACCTCCTGCTCTTCCTCCTCCTCCTCCTCCTCCTCCTCCTTCCCTCTCCGGTCGTGTCTCCTCCTCCGCCGCCGCCGCAGCGCCACAGGCGGCGATCCCGGCCCTCGCGCCCGCACCGGGGCCGCCCGGGCTCGCTGCGGTGCGGTCGGCGCCGGGAGACCCCTCCATTCGGACGCCCGAGATGGGTACAGAAAGGATGGGTAGTCCAGATTTCGTAATAAAGGGAGGGGGGTCTCATTTCGGGGGGGGTCTCTTCCAGGCTATCTTGGAGGGCCTGGGGGGGTCTGAGGACGGTGTTTTGGAGGGTTCTCCCACGGGGGGGGATTTGAAATGGCTTGTCTTGGAGGTTCCAGACCCCCTCCCTTTTCTTACGAAATCTGGAGTACAGTGCCCAACGACAGCGGCCGCTGTTGGGCAGGCAGCCTTCTGTCTCGAATGGAAACATGGACACAGGCCGCGGCGGCGTGGACAGCGAACCCTGTCCAAAATGAACGGGAACTGCTGTTGGGCATTGTACCCATTCTTTCCGTACCCATTTCGGGCGTCCAAACTCCAGAGTTTTGGGTTAAGTCGGGCATGTTCCTCTACAGGAGGAATGTCCAAACACATCCAAACATTGTCTGGGGACTGTTTGTTTTGGGGGGGGCAATGTTTACCTGACTCTTGGCCATTTCCTATTTCTCGTCCAAGATCCCCCTGCAGGAGGACACGCCCGACCTTTGGGGGGCCCAGCTTCCAGCTCCGAGCGGGGGAGGCGGAGGGCAGGCCACCCTCCTCCCCGCACCCCGAGGCGGCGATCCTCGTCCTCCTGCATCTCCTCCTCCTCCTCCTCCTCCTCCTCCTCCTCCTCCTCCTCCTCCTCCCTCTCCCTCCACCTCCTCCGCCTCCGCCTCCGCCTCCGCCTCCTCCTCCTCCTCCTCCTCCTCCTCCTTTCTCCTCTTCCTCCTCCGAGGGAGGCACTATGCAGGCTGCGCCTCTGTCCCCCAGGCCCATAGGCAGTTCAGCCCGTGGGACTCAGTGCATCACGCCCTGGGGGCGTCAGTGGCGATGGCTGCGCCCGTGGTACCGCACATCCGACGGGCAACGTTGGACATCGTGGTGCTGCAGGGAGGGCGCGCACGGTGCGCGCCCTCAGCTGTGGGCAGAGTTGCTGCCCCCCTCGGTCTTGCCGCGCACGGCCCGCAGAGGAAAATCCTCCTCCTCCTCCTCCTCATCATCAGCATCAGCATCAGCATCAGCATCAGCATCATCATCATCATCATCATCATCATCATCATCATCATCATCAGCATCATCAGCATCATCAGCATCATCATCATCATCATCATCATCATCATCATCATCATCATCATCATCATCATCCTACTCATCATCCTACTCCTTCTCTTTCTCTTCCTCCTCCTCCTCCTCCTTCTCCTCCTCCTCCTCCTCCTCTTCCTCCTCCTCCTCTTTCCCCCTTCCTCCTCCTCCTCCTCCTCCTCCTCCTCCTCCTCCTCCTCCTCGTTGTGGGGTGCTTCTGGGGGGGGGGGGGGGGGGGGGGGCCAGCCTTCCGTTGAGCTCCCCGCCGTGTCGCGATCGCAGTCCGAGCGAAGAGTGGCTCGCGTGCCGTGGCCTGCAACCATGTGTTCGGCGGGGAGGTGCTCCGTGGACAGATTGCTCCCAGTACGCTGCGGGGCCCCCCCTGGGCGCCGCCCGCAGGTCACCAGCGTGTGCCTCGAGCACTTCCCCGAGGGGCAGCCCCGCCCCACCGCCTTCGACGCGCACCTCGAGCGGTGGCTCGGCTTCAAGGTGCACGGCGTGCCCTGCTCGCCGCGCTTGTGCGAGCACTTCGACTCGGTGTTCCGAAGAAGAACCGACCGCAGAAGCATGAGCTCTGGGAGCTCCACGCGAGCAGCGAAGCAAAAACGGGTTCTCAATCGCGCTGACATGCCCGCGTACGTTTTTCCTGCGCGAGGTCGCGTGCACGCGCCCTCGTCCTCCATGTGTTGCGCTGGCGGCCCGCGTCAGCTGCAGCGTAATGTCGCTGTGTCGCCTCGCGTAGGACGCGTTTCTTTTCGTTGCTCACGCGCGTGGATGCCTTAGATCTGCGCTGGTCCCCACTGCCGGCGCCTCCTACGCCGCCCCCGTGGCGCCCCGCGCGCCATGGATGGGGTCCAGCGCCGATCCAAGAAATCTGCGCGAACATCCGGTAGTACAGTCGGGGCGCTGAAGAAGGAACCCTTTTGGTTTGGGAGGAGCTCACTGCTCCTTAGCGATTTCACAGGTTGCCTTCGGTTTTCCTTACGTTTCGATGGGACATCGAAGTTTAACTTATGGAAAAAATGGGCCTCGTTCCTTATTCAGGGTTCCTTAGGTCAAGGCCCCGACTGTAGTATGTGTTTATGCAGTTGGTCTTCTTCCAGGTGCGGGAGACAGACGTGCTCTGCATGTGCGGGTGCCCATCGGGGGAACAGAAGGCGGAGGAGGGCGGTCTCCCTGGCGTTTTTTTTCTCTGCTCCTTGGAGCTCCCGTGGAGCCGGATCCCCGTGTCGGACCGTGGCAGGGATTTGGGGGGAGAGGTCTTGAGCAGATCTGTGGGCCCAGGCGGACGTCGGACGGCGGACGTGCTCTGCTTGTCAGCCACGCGCAGAAGGGGGGTGGGGGGAGGGGGGAGGGTTTCTTAGAAGCACCCCTGCGTCTTAGAAGGCGCGGGCCTCATCTTTGGATGTAAGGCCCGCGCCTTCTAAGAGGCAGCCTCCTTCTAAGAAGCCCCCCCCCCCCCCCCCACCCCCTTTGTGCGCGCCGCCAAGCTCGTGTGGGTGCTCCTGCTGCGGCAGCGACAGGCATGGACCCCTAATCGCCCCATGGATCGCCAAGCGGAGCCCGGGGTCCAGTTCCCGCCCAGGAGCCAGCCACCACGGACTCTCCTCGCAGGTTATCGAAGAACTTGCGTTAAGTCGGGCCTGTCCCCCTACAGGGGGATTTTCGACGACAAATAAGAAATACCCCAAATATACACCCAAAAGGTCAAACAATATTCAAAAAATAGTCCCAAGACTATTTTTTGATTTTTTTGATTTTGGGGGGCATTTTTACCTAACAGCTCTTGCTGATAGGTTTCTAGCGGTCTCAAAAGAGAGCAGCAAATGACTCCACAGGGGGGTCGGGGCGGGACCCGGAACGGCTGCCGCCGAAGCCGAAATCGCTTTGGACATCCTCGCAAAATCGCCCTTGGTGCTCCCAGAACTCCACTCCCGGGCCACATTTTGGATGCCCGGAGCCAACTGTAGGCCACTTCGTGCTCTTCGACTTCCCAGAACTCCATTCCCGGGCCACATTTTGGATGCCCGAGCCAACTGTAGGCCACTTCGTGCTCTTCGATTTCCCAGAACTCCATTCCCGGGCCACATTTTGGATGCCCGGAGCCAACTGTAGGCCACTTCGTGCTCTTCAAGTTCCCAGAACTCCATTCCTGGGCATGATTTTGAATGCCCGGAGCCAACTGTAGGCCACTTCGTGTTCTTCTAGTTCCCAGAACTCCATTCCTGGGCCACATTTTGAATGCTGAGGCAGGCTGATGCTGCGGCCGAGGCAGGCTGAGGCTGAGGCAGGCTGAGGCTGAGGCCGAGGCTGAAGGCAGACTGAGGCTGAGGCTGAAGCAGACTGAGGCTGAGGCTGAGGCAGGCTGAGGCTGAGGCTGAAGCAGGCTGATGCTGAGGCAGGCTGATCTGAGGCTGAGGCTGATGCAGGCTGAGGCTGAGGCAGGCTGAGGCTGAGTCCTGTCGCAGGCAGTCGCGCTAAGCAGGGGTCCTGAGCCGGACCCCCCCACCTCTCCCCCCCCTTTTCCGCCCCATGTCGAAACGCCGAATGAGAAAACGTTCGCCATGTTGGTTCATCCCGCGGGAAAACAGGCACGAGGCCGATGCGCACCTTGATCAAAGCCTATAGGTTGAGCGCGCTGCGTGTTGTCTCGGCGCGTGCTGGGTCACGTTTTGGCGCCCGTTTTGTGCCAGAGCTATGTTTACACCATACGGGGGGAGCTCCGCGTCACCACGCTACGGGTTGCGCGTTGCGCACATCGGGGTGCGCTGGGCCTGAATTTTGACAAGCAATGGCGTCTCGAGCTGAAAGGGCTGCTGTTGTGTGGGTGGTGGTGTCGGCGGAACCCCGAAAGGGGCTCGAGCGCGACCTTGCTTTCAAAGGAAGTATGCAGCGGCGCCGAGGTGAGAGCGACAAAACGGACAGACGGTGCCCAACAAAACTCGTTGCGTGGCAATTTGTCCAATCAGCGGCGAAACGTCCTGGCGTGCCAATAGGCGTACCAAGCAGTGGTATAAGGTTTTTGTTTGTGTTTCCACGAAATGTGATTAGAACATTTCTGGCCGAGACTGCCTTGTTTTAACACGCCGGGGATGTGTTCTAAGAACCTCGTTTTTGAGCTTGGAATGTTTTTGGGTTATCATATTGCCTAATGGTAGGCCTATAGGCATGCGTGGACGGTCAGTCCGTGCTCAAATGTTTCAAACCAACAAAAGCTAGGGGAGCCATGGGGCCTGTGGAAGGCGCCCCACAATCCGGCGCGGGTAGCTGCAGGGCGTGTGGGAGACGCCTCCGAGCTTTTTGGCGGCTGGCTTAAGTCGGGCGCGTCCCTTAAGGGGAGGAATATCCCAAAATTCTCCAAGAAGAGTCTGGGGCAAATTTTCTTGATATTTCTTGACAATTAATGATTCGTTTTTGGGTCTGTTTGATATTTCGCCCACGTGTGACAGTCTCGCAGATATGGGGGGGCTGAAAGCCAGGGGCCAAAACGACAGCACCGGTTCCGAGCGAAAATCGTGGAAGGCTCGAGCGGGAGCATCGGCCGGCGCGGTGCAATTGGGGGCGACGAGTGGGGGGGGAAGGAAGGGGCCTTTGTCTGGACCTAGAAGCCCCCTTCTGGACCCAAAAGCGCCCTTTTAAGGTCTCAAAGGCCCCCTTGTTTGCAGCCCTCGACGCCCCCTCATTTACTGTCAAAAACCGAATAAGGACGCGCCACTTTGCTCAGGGTACCCTTGGCGTCCTTGCTTTTCCTTGCTCTTGCGTCCTTGTCCGCCGCCCCAGAAATCTCAACTTCGGCTTCCAAGGGTCTTGCGTTCTTACCTCGCGTCCTTATTACGGTTTTTGATTGTATGCCCCCCCATTCATCGCCGCCCAACGTTGATGTTGTGGAGGTGGGGGGGTCGGCGGAACTTCTTACCGTTTGAGCGGGGCCTCATTTTCTCAAAGGGAACGCAGCCGCCGCCGAGGCGAATCCGCCAAAGTGGACCGGGGGGTCCACCAACGAGAAGGGTTTTGCAATTCAGGGTCAACGCAATTCCATACCAATCGGCACCGCTGAACCCCACTTCAGCCACGCACCACGGGATCTTGTAAGACCAGTCGGTCCCCTCATTCGGACGGTTCTGCAGCGTTTTTACCTAACAGCGAAGACTGATAGGTTTCTAGTGGTCTCCCCAGGGGGGTCTGGGCAGATGCCGGACGGGTGCCGCGGGAATCTGGGGACTCCTTTTTTAGCCAACAGTAACGCAATTCGTGTTCTTCGAGTTCCCAGAACTCCATTCCTGGGCATGATTTTGAATGCCCGGAGCCAACTGTAGGCCACTTCGTGGTCTTCGAGTTCCCATAACTCCATTCCTGGGCATGATTTTGAATGCCCGGAGCCAACTGTAGGCCACTTCGTGGTCTTCGAGTTTCCAGCACTCCATTCCTGCGCATGATTTTGAATGCCCGGAGCCAACTGTAGGTCACTTCGTGTTCTTCGAGTTCCCAGAACTTCATTCCCGGGCCGCATTTTGAATGCTGAGGCAGGCTGATGCTGAGGCTGAGGCAGGCTGAGGCTGAGGCAGGCTGAGGCTGAGGCCGAGGCTGCAGGCAGACTGAGGCTGAGGCTGAAGCAGGCTGAGGCTGAGGCTGAGGCAGGCTGAGGCTGAGGCTGAGGCAGGCTGATGCTGAGGCAGGCTGAGGCTGAGGCTGAGGCTGAGGCTGAGGCTGAGGCTGAGGCTGAGGCTGATGAGGCAGGCTGAGGCTGAGGCTGAAGGCTGAGGCTGAGGCAGGCTGATGCTGAGGCAGGCTGAGGCTGAGGAGGCTGATGCAGGCTGAGGCTGAGGGAGGCTGAGGCCGAGGCTGAAGGCAGACTGAGGCTGAGGCTGAAGCAGGCTGAGGCTGAGGCTGAGGCAGGCTGAGGCTGAGGCTGAGGCTGAGGCAGGCTGATGCTGAGGCAGGCTGAGGCTGAGTCCGAGGCTGTAGGCAGATTGAGGCTGAGGCTGAAGCAGGCTGAGGCTGAGGCAGAGGCAGGCTGAGGCTGAGGCTGAGGCAGGCTGATGCTGAGGCAGGCTGAGGCAGGGAGGCTGAGGCTGAGGCTGAAGGCTGAGGCGAGGCTGAAGGCAGACTGAGGCTGAGTCTGAGGCTGAGGCTGAGGCTGAGGCAGGCTGAGGCTGAGGCTGAGCAGGCTGAGGCAGGCTGAGGCCGAGGCTGAAGAGGCTGAGGCTGACTGAGGCTGAGGCTGAGGCTGAGGCAGGCAGGCTGAGGCTGAGGCTGAGGCTGAGGCTGAGGCTGGCTGAGGCGAGGCTGAGGCAGGCAGGCACTGAGGCTGAGGCTGAAGCAGGCTGAGGCTGAGGCTGAGGCAGGCTGAGGCTGAGGCTGAGGCAGGCTGATGCTGAGGCAGGCTGAGGCTGAGGCTGAGGCTGATGCAGGCTGAGGCTGAGGCAGGCTGAGGCTGAGGCCGAGGCTGAAGGCAGACTGAGGCTGAGGCTGAAGCAGGCTGAGGCTGAGGCTGAGGCAGGCTGAGGCTGAGGCTGAGGCAGGCTGATGCTGAGGCAGGCTGAGGCTGAGGCTGAGGCTGATGCAGGCTGAGGCTGAGGCAGGCTGAGGCTGAGGCCGAGGCTGAAGGCAGAGGCTGAGGCTGAGGCTGAAGCAGGCTGAGGCTGAGGCTGAGGCAGGCTGAGGCTGAGGCTGAGGCAGGCTGAGGCTGAGGAGGCTGAGCAGGCTGAGGCTGAGGCTGAGGCAGGCTGAGGCTGAGGCAGGCTGAGGCTGAGGCTGAGGCAGGCTGAGGCTGAGGCTGTGACTGCGACTGCCGTTGCCACTGCGACTGTCATCGCGAATGCGACTACGACTGCGAGAACAGCAGAATTCTACAACTGGATTCTCATCTGAATCTTACGGGGAATGCTTCCAGATATGCTCCTACACATCGCTGTTAGGTTGCTTTGCCGGGATAATTCTTTGGATGGGGGGAGGGTCGGACGTACCACTGAACAGACGTACCGTGGAGATGGGTGCTCATGGCCCACCCCAGGACTCCGAGGGATCAGGTCATAGCTGCCGCCGTGGTTGGAAGCGTGGCCCGGGCCACGCCTCAGTGCGGGTACGTCCCTACTGGGGGCTTCAGGTCTTCCCCCAGGTGCGTGGTGCTCGTCATCCTTGCACTAATCTGCAGATATCAGGGCAAGGACGGGCGGCACGAAAGAGGGGTGGTGCCCAGGGGGGCCGCCTTCCCCCCCCCTGCTCCGCGAAGACTCCCCCGTTTGTCTTCTGAGAAAGCACGCTTGTGCGCGCCTCCAGAGAGGATCTGTTTGACAAGTTCAAATCGAGCACGATGAGGGAGAGGTCCCTGCAGATGTTCGAGAACTTCGAGGGGCCGCCCGAGGAGCCGAAGAAGATAACCTTGCTGCATTGCACAAACTCCCAGAATTCTGCGCGGATTTGTTGATCGGTAATGGTCCCCCCCAGCGGCGCCTCCGGCGCTGCCTTGGGCTCCAAGAGATCCGAGCGGACCTCTCGAGCGTATCGTGCCGTGCTCACCGAGCGCGCTCCACGGCCCGCAAAGTGCCCACAGGACTCGCAAACGTCACACAGCCACAGGCCTGCCTTGCGGCGCATTCAGGACTCCTCCTCCTCCTCCGCCTCCTCCTCCTCCTCCTCCTCCTCCTCATCATCATCATCATCATCATCATCCTCATCCTCATCCTCATCCTCACCCTCACCCTCCTCCTCCTCCTCCTCCTCCTCCTCCTCCTCCTCCTCCTCCTCCTCCTCCTCCTCCTCCTCCCCCCTCCTTTTTGTCCCACCCCTCCTCCTCCTCCTCCTCCTCCACATCCACCTCCACCTCCATCTCCTCATCATCCGATTCCTCCTCTCCCTCCTCCTGAGAGGAGCTACTTTGTAAGCAGTGGACCGCGCTTATTCAGAAGGGGAACAACACACACACAGACACACTGAAACGTCGACTCCCAGGAAATGTGGGGAACTTTGGGAGATGGAGGGGAAGACGACAGTCCAGAAAGTATGTAAACATGTGTGGAGTCCTAGGATTTATGTCTATTTCTGTGTGCGTGTCCCCGGGCGCCTTCGTATATGCAGAGTCTTGGCCGTCCCGAGGAGTAGCCCGGAGATCCTGGAAAGGTCGACTTTCCTGACCGCGCGCGTTGTTTTCTTTGCTTTGTGTCGTTAGGTAGCTGATGTGCGTCGCGGTGCGGCTGGCTGGCGCCGCCTCGGCGCGGGCGCAGACGCCCAGCCGCCCCTGCTCCGAGGGCTCATAGGCTCCCCCGGGGAGGCGGCAGGAGGGGTGAGGAGGAGTGAGGAGGAGTGAGGAGGAGTGAGGATTAGGAGGAGGAGCTAGGAGGAGGAGGAATGAGGAGCTAGGAGGAGGAGGAGGAGGAGGAGGAGGAGGAGGAGGAGGAGGAGCTAGGGGGAGGGAGGAGGAGGAGGAGGAGGAGGAGGAGGAGGAGGGGAGGAGGAGGAGCTAGGGGGAGGAGGAGGAGGAGGAGGAGGAGGAGGAGGAGGAGGAGGAGGAGGAGCTAGGAGGAGGAGGAGGAGGAGGAGGAGGAGGAGGAGGAGGAGGAGGAGGAGGAGTAGGGGAGGAGGAGGAGGAGGAGGAGGAGGAGGAGGAGGAGGAGGAGGAGGAGGAGGAGGAGTGAAGCGCGACGTGGCAGAGCGATGGAGTCGAGGGGCCGCATGCGCTCCTTGCTTGCATCCCTTTGGCACGAGCGCGCGGCCTACAGCGAGGCATGCTGGGGCTAAGGAAAGCTGTCCAGAGCTTAGGAGGGCCCTGGAAACGACAGGGCCGTTTTTGTTTCCGCTTCCGTTTTGCCGGTTCCGACGCCGGTTTTTGTTACCGGTTCCGTCGCCGTTGTTTGACTTGCTCCGACGCCGCTATTTTACCGGTTCCGTTTTGCCGTTTCTGTTGCCGGTTCCGACGCCGTTTTTGTTGCCGTTTCCGGTCGCCGTTGGTTTGCCGTTTCCAGTTTCAACGGACATTTTTTGGGGAGACGGTGGAAAAACGGCCCTGCCGCTTCCGGGGCCCACAAAGTTCTAGGCCTCCTGGATGGGGTCGGAGTAGATGGGATCGGAGGATCGCGCCGCATCGCCGACGCATCGGCGATGCGGCTCGATGCGGAGCCCGATTTTCCTCCCGTCGACGTCGCCGATGCATCGCCGGTGCGTCGCCGGTGCGTCGCCGGTGCATCGCCGATGCATCGCCGATGCATCGCCGATGCGGCGCGATCCAGGGGCCCACAGAGGTCCATAGCGCGCCGGGGACGCGACGCAACTCCTGCACGGAGGAGGAGGAGGAGGAGGAGGAGGAGGAGGAGGAGGAGGAGTGAGGAGGAGTGAGGATTAGGAGGAGGAGGAGGAAGAGGAGGAATGATGAGCTAGGAGGAGTGAGGAGCTAGGAGGAGGAGGAAGAGGAGGAGGAGGAGGAGGAGGAGGAGGAGTGAAGCGCGACGCAACTCCTGCACGGGCGAGGAGATGTTACCTACCAGCCCTCCCAGCAGGAGGAGCAGCAGGAGGCGGCAGAGCTTCAGAGGCTTGGGGTGCCAGGGGCACCAGTGCTGCGATCCCCCGGCGAAGCACGCCACGTTCGAGGACTGCTTTGACGACGATGTTTTAAACCTTTAGCCAAGTGATTGGCCACAGTGAATTTGGTTTCGCCAATTTCTGACAGCCCTGGCCAAAGGTATAAGTTGAAGAACGAACAGAGGATGCACGACTGCTTCCCCTGAGATTTCGCAGGAGAGGCTATTTTCAGGCTGGGGCAAGGTTTTCGGGTTCCAACGAAGATGAGGCAAGAAGACAGAGGTAGACGACCACGACAACCTGCAAATAGCTGGGCTGCAACCGCATAACGACCTCCGTCGCCCGAGCTTTAACGCCATCCATGTCTGCGGCCGCAGGAAGAGGGTGGGCGACACCCAGTTTTACCTGGAAAGAACGCAAGCAAGGGACCACGCCAACATCTACATGCTCAACGTCGACATCATCGACGGCGAGGAGGGAGACGTTGGCATCCCCGAGGTGCGAGTTTTCTGGTGCACATCAGCATGCCAAGACAGACTGGTGGCCTGGCTTGCTGGACCACCATGCGAGACGTCGTCCACGGCACGCTTCAACAGACTAGAAGACTAGAAGGCGTCAGCAAGCTGCCTCGCCCAGTTCGCAGCGCAAACACGCCCTGGGCACTCGTGAAGGAAAGTCTGCAGGTGGGCACCCTACTGCTCCGCTTGACGCTCCGATTGGTGCAGATCAGCACCCAGTCGGGCACCGTGGGCATTTTCGGCCTCCCAAACATCCTGACCTGGCGCGCGCAGGCACCTCGCATCCGGTGGCTGCCCGAACAGAACGCGGCGGAAGCAAAGGAGAAGGCAGAGCACGTGCCACTCCGCCAGGGCACGCTGGGTGCCGAGAGCACGAAGCCCTCGAGGCTGTTCATCGCGAGCGCCAGCCGCACACAACACACCTCATCGAGCAGCTCCCCGACCGAGGACGCCGCGGCCACGGCGGAGGAGCTCCCCAGCAGCCATTCGGGGAGGACCCAGCACATGGACGCGTTCGCACGCCGGGGCCGAAGAGCACCGGGTACGCAGGAGCCACCTTCTCACCGGGGGCCTCCAGCAACGCATCGACGCCCAGGGTTCCGGCGCGCCAGGAGAAACCCGAGCTTGCCGATTGAGGTTGGGCCTTCTCGCGAATTTGGAGGACGAGACGCTGGCAGGGCCTCCGCGCAGCCCACGAGGGAGCGGCGGGGGGCCCCTGGCCCCGATGCCCTCCAAGGAGCGGGCGGCGGCGGCGGCGGCAGCGGCGCCCCCCCGCCGCGGCAGGAGGGGCCCAGAGGTGCGGGGCAAGTGGTGTTCTCGCTGGGCTAGTTTCCCATCTCTCGCTGCGGCCCGCTCGAAGCGAAGGTGCTACACGAAACGGAACGGGGATCAGCGGGCTTGGAGGACATGGAGAGGGAAGTGGGATCGGGGAGGGGCCGGGTGTCATGGGATCATGGGGGCGGAGGGTGAGGTCGGGGAAAAGAGAAGAGGAGGAGGACGGAGGAGGAGGAGGAGGAGGAGGAGGAGGAGGAAGAGGATGAGAAGAAAGAGTCGAGACTTCGAAGGACTTGCAGTAATAGAAGTGCACCTGTCCCAAAGTGTTCTTAGGTCTTAGGATATCCAAGGAGGCCCCCACAGCATCCAGAGCACCGTTTCGCCAGGCCCAGAGGGCCCCAGAGGCTCCAAAGTGGAGCGAACTGCTTGTGGCACCTTTGTCCAGGGGCGCCTTGAGCAATCCCCGGCCCTCGTTTCCGACCCGCTCTCCTTCCGAGGGGCGGCGCCATCGGCTCCCGTGCTCCCCTTAAGTCAGGCATGTCCCTCTGCATGGGGAACTCTCCGAAGGAGTACACAGAAAAGTGTGGGGACGATGTGTTCATTCTGTTTTTGTCTCTCCGGCATTTCTCAGACTGTTTTGCATTATTCCTCCAAGCTCCGCCTGTAGGAGGGCATGCCCGACCTGAGGCCCCCCTCCCCCCGGGGCGCTGCCCGGGGAGGGGCCTGGGCGCTCTCGCCGCGTGAATTCGCCGGTGGAGTAAACGCTCGCGGGTGCGGCGGCCCCCCCCACTGCGGAGGCGGCGAGAAAGGGGCGAGTCGCCCAGGGGCGGGCGTGCCACGCATTCGCCCACACAGGGTCGCCGAAGGCTTGAGCCATCGGCGCCCCTGGACTTACGTCGGGCACGTCCGTCTACAGGATGAAGCTTCAAACTTAGCTCCGAACATTTTGAATGTGGGGACGATGTTTTCCAGTACTTTTTAAAACTAGTATTGAGCAGTGTTCGACTATTTTTCATTTGTCCTCAAAAATCCGCCTGTAGGAGGACATGCCCGACTGAACCCTGGAGACACGTATCGCTCCCCCCTGGCTATTCGCCCCCAGCGTCGCCCCCTGACGCGCGCGGGGCGACGATAAGTGGGGTCAGGAGGGGCAACTTCCCCAGATCCGGGCGTTGCCATTTTTGTTCGCTCTGGCGGGCGTTGCGTAATTGTGAGAGCCACATATTGGGGGCGAAGAGAGGTGCACCATGGCACGAAAAGGTGTCGGGGTAGGCTTCTCCCCCACCAGCGATCGTCTCCTCCATCAATCAACGCCCGGCAGTAAGCGTTTTCGAAATGGATCCGGGCCCAGGACTATCACTGACCATTCCAGCTCGAAAATGCTGGAGGAAAACAGGGTCTAGGGCTCGATTCTGTCGCGATGTCAGATTTGTCTTGCAACGCCGTACGTTTTCGTTTGGTTTAGGGTTTTTCCATACGTTTTCGTTGGTTCTTGTCGTTTTCTTGCCTTTGGATGCGATTCACAGGCTGCGCCTTGCCGAGAGGCGTCCAGAGGTGCCCGGATCGTCTCGAACGGCCGCCGGAGACCCGAGTTGTGACCTGAGAACCAGACGGCGAGGATCATTGGCGGGGATAGTCTCAGGAGGGAACGCATCGACCTCCAATCGGCACCGCCGGTTCCAGTTCGGTGCCCATTCCCCCTCCCCCTCATGAGTTGGATCCCCTTATCTATAGGTCTCCTAGATGGGGTCGGAAAAGATGGATCGCTCCGCAACGCCGATGCATCGGCGATGCTGTTGGATATGGAGCCCGAGGTTCTCCACGCCGACGTCGCCGACGCATCGCCGATGTCGCCAATGCATCGGCGATGCGGTGCCTACGCTATCGTCCCCGCCTCACTTCGGGTGCCACATGCGAACCCTACCCCCACCCCCCCCGATTTCTGAGGGGGAGGGTGGGGTTAATTTCATTCTGGAGCTCCCGAACGAAGTGAACCCCACCCTCCCCCTCAGAAATCGTGGGGGGTGGGGGTCGGGTTCTCATGTGGCCCCCTATCACTGTCTCGACTGCCCCCCCTCCGATACCCCGTGCCTCCAGGCGCCGCGAAAGAGGCACCACGACGAGTGCCTTCGGCTCCGCCCGCCGGCGTGCTCCCGGGAGTGCCCCCCTCGGCTCCTCTGCCTCTTCGCCTGTGCCGTCGGCCCCGCCGCCCAGGCCACCAGATGCAGCCCTGGCACCCTCGCGTCGTGGCGAGATCACATTTCGGCGTATGACGTATGATGCTCCAACCTATTTTAGCCTTGACCACCAGGAAGAATTTCGAGCGCCAGAAAAAAAAGTACCGAAACTCAAGGGTTTTCACGTGTCGGGCCTTGGGAGACACTCGCCCGACACTGTTTCGACCGTGTCTTTTGACACTTTTCCGGGTGCTCGAACGTATTTCTGGGATGCGGTCTTAATGTAGGATGGGAACAACAGAAAGCTCGGCCACGCGCAGAGGGGGGCAATGGGTGAAGGGAGAGGCTTCTTAGAGGCACCCCATGCTTCTCAAGAGGCCCGTGCCTTGTCTGTGGGGGCGAGGCCGGCGCCCTCTGAGAGGCAGCCTCTTTCGAAGAAGCGTTCCCCCCTCCCCCTGCCCCCTCGGGCGCGCCGCCGAACATCGCTCGGGCGCGTGCACTTGTTTTCTGCAAGGGAGCCACTTAGGTGCATTCGAGGTCCTTTTGCGGAACACCCGCGCACGAAGCCGAAGAGAATGCTTTGGGAATGGGCGTCCGAGCGTCGGCGGGCAACGGGAGTCTTTCGTTGTTGTCCAGATGCCGTGGCCCCGTGCGAGCTGAGCGCGACGGGTCCCGTTTCCATTGCGACATTGGCGCGTTCCGCCACCAAATCCGGCGGCATTAGCCTCAAGTCGGGCTTGTCCCTGCACAGGAGGAGAATCCAAAAATAGTACGACTTTTTACTATTTGATCATGTTTGGATTATTGTGTGAGCATTTTTGATTGTTCGCCCCAAATCACCCTGTCTAGGGGGACAGGCCCGACCTAAAATTGGCCACCTTTTTCGGGTGGTGCCCTCCCCGATTCGTGGACCTGGAGCCCACGCACCAGATCCACGGATCAATCCGTCCTGGCGTGCACCAGTTCAGGCCCTGAGCGCGAAATCCGTACGAGATCTAGCACTGGCATGTCTTGGGATTCCCAACACCGAGGAAGAAGCCATTCTGCGCAAACAGAAAGCTTCGGAACTCCGCGCGGATTCCTTGGGTCTGCGCTGGGCCACCCTGGCAGCGCCTCTGGCGCCGCCCCTGGTGCGGTGGCAGAAGTCATTGCCAATGCAGTCGCGCCAGCATTTCGCTGCATCCACCCTTGCTGATTAAGTTGTTACACCCTTTCCCGGGTTGGGGGGCAGAACGGCACCTCGCGTTTTTACGTTCTCAAGTTTCCTCTCTCTCGCTATCTCTTCTCTCCGTCTCTCTCCCTCTCTCTCTCTCTCTCTTTCTCCTCTTCCTCCTCCGTCCTCCTCCCTCTTCATCCTCCTCCTCCCCCTCATTTTTGTTGTTCTCTCGGCTTCCCCAGAAAACAACCTTCCCCATCGGTCCCCAGGACCAGCTCGTGGCCGCGGGGCGGGGTTCAGGGGAACAAGCTCGGCCGCCAGAGTGAGCAGTCTGGCGGATGCTCTTGTTGGTGGCTGCTGATCGCGACACCTGAAGGCATCACAGCGGGGACGCGCATCAGGAAACCATATGCTTTTCGTCAGGCCTTGCGGCGCCCCTTGAAAGAGCCAAGACGCACTGGGTTCAGGAGGGAAAGAAACACACAGACACAATTCATCGTCGACTTCCAGGAAAATGTAGGAAAATATGGGAAGGGGGGGGGGAAGAACAAAAACCCATAACAGATTGGAAAATGTGGGGAATCCTGTTATCTGTGTGCGTGTGTGTATTCATTTGTGTGTCCCTGGGCTCCTTTAGGGGTATGGATATAGCTATTGCCCGCAGGGTGGCCTCTCAGCGGCCATCCTGCCCTCCTGGGGGTCTGGGGCCTCCGGAGAGCCGTCTCGGAGTCCTCTTGGGCCGCCTCGGGGCCCCCTTGGGCCGTCTTGGGTCCCTCCTTTTTGGCGTCGTGGGCCGTCTTGGGGCGATTTGTGGGGCTTCTTGGGCTGTCTGGGAGCGTCGGGCAGCGGGCAGCGGAACAGGCGAGAACGCCGAACTGCTTCAATAACAAAAGGGGAATTCGCGTTTTTTCCTCTTGGGGCCCTCTTGGGAGTGCTCCTGGAGGCCTCTTGGGCCTCCTGCAGGGCTCTGGGGCCGTCCGGCCGGAGACCGTCAGGGCGTCTTGGACAGATCGTTCGGCGATTCGGGGCGCTCTTGGACCGTCTTGGGGGCCGCTAGGGGCGTTCTCGGCAAGTTTTGCGAGTCTGTCGGGCCCGAGTCGCATTTGCCCCAGGACACCCTCCCAGGACCCCCCGCAGGACCACCACCCCCGGGACCCTCCCCCCTCCCTTCCGGCGGGGGAGGGATCAACGGGAAGGGGCTTCCCTTCGAGTCAAGTGCGACGTTGCTCAATTTCGCTTTGGCTGGTGCGCTTGAGGAGGAGGGCCTGGGGAAGGGGGGGGGGATCAGTGACGAGCACAGCGCTTGAGGAGGAGGGCCCAGGGAAACGGAAGGGGGCTGCGACGGGCCCAGGGAAAGGGTGGGCGCAGGGAAAGGGGCCGACAGAGACGACGACTAACGAATGACGGAGGCGACGGCTCGAACGGACAGGCCTCTCACACACGCCGACCAGGTCGGCGGATTTGTTCAGTGCGCCCCCCTCCCCCCCCCTCCCCCCCACAGGATTTCTCGACTTTATCCCGAAAGCGGCTCTTATCTTGCGCCGTGCTTTGACGGCCCCGGAGCGTGGCGCGGGCCCCCAGAGGCCGAAAACTGGGAACAATGTCCGTGCCGTTGTTTTCTCAATGCTTTGGAAGTCTGGGGGGTGTCGGACGGGGCTGGGACGAGGATAAGTTCAGAGCGTGCAGGAAGGCCGCGGCGCCCGAGACGACCTCTGGAGCTGTTGGATATCCGAGATTCTCGATCTAGTCTCACCCCTATAATATCCTCGTCCTGGTTTTGTCTTACATGGGAGCCGCGTGCATCCGTGCAATTCCATGTTTGCATTCGCTTGCGCTGGCGTCTGGCAATCGATGACAGAGAGCACCGATTCGGCGTCTATGCAGCCTGCATGCAGCGTCGATGTAGCATCGATCAGCGTTGATTGAAGTCGAATAGCGTGGAGCCGCAAGAACCTGCAAGATGACATGGGCCGAAGAAGGAACAACACACACAAACACAAACAGAAACGTTGGCGCTCCTCGCGGATTTCTCGGATCCGCGCTGGGAGCCCCCTGGCGGCGCCTCCGGCGCCGCTCCTGGCGCGCGGAGCGCGCCAGGGAGGGGGGCCCAGCGCGGATCCAAGAGATCAGCGCGGAGCGCCAAAAGTGTTGGTTTACATGTTTTGCTCTCCTTCTCATAGGGGATTCCCATGACTTGCCACAGGAACATCGGGCTTCAGCGCCTCTCTCGCTGATGGGCCTGTTTTCCACCACCACCACCAACATAAGTTGGAGGGGGGAAGAAGGTGGAGGAGGAGGAGGAGGAGGAGGGAGGAGGAGGAGGAGGAGGAGGAGGAGGAGGAGGAGAGGAGAGGGAGGAGGAGAGGGAGGAGGAGAGGGAGGAGGAGAGGGAGGAGGAGGACCCCCTCCCCCTCCAGCCTGTGGTGGTGGTGGTGGCGGAAGATGGGCTCATCACTCGTGGCACTGGAGAGGCCCGCGGCGCGCAGGGCGCAGGGCGGCGCCCGCGCCCCGCCGCCTGGCTCCCGCGGGCCCGTGCCTCACTGCGCTCGGCCTCGTGGGCCGTGCCGTCGGCGGAGGGTCGGAGAAGGCATGCCTTGGCTTCGGTCGGGCGTGGCCCTCCTACAGGGGAGGAATTGTTCAAACATCGTCAAAACAAACATAGTCTGGGGACGATGTTTTTCCAGTCTTTGACGACAGTGCCTGAACATTTGTGGAGGTTTTCTTTTTCGCTTTGCCGTGGGATAGGTCGGCCAGTCGGGGGACATGCCCGACCCAGGCCTCTTGGTGCGGGCAGCTCTGCCGGCGGAGGGAGGATTGCGAGCCGGACGGAGTTATGAGCACGAGAGCGTGCGCCGAGCCCTTGCAGACGGGGCGTTTCATACACTCAAGCAGTGGCGAAGCGTCCTGGCTCGCCTAATAGCCCCACCAAGCAATGTTCAAAGACCCTTTTGCGGTTCCCACGAGATGTTCTTGGAGCATTTCTGGCGGAGACGGTCTTGGTTTAACACATCGGGTTAATTTTCTAAGAACATTGTGTTTGTTCTTAAAACATTCTTTGGTGCTAAGAATATTTCGTGGTAGGACTATAGAAATGCCGGGACGGTCGGTCCCTGCTCAATGCACAGGTTGGTAGCCGAAGGTGGTGAGATCAAGTGTGCTTTCAAGCAAATGACCTGCCGCGCACCAAGTGCGAGGTCAACCCCCCCCCGCCCAGGGTTATGATGATGTATCGACGCATTCGTCATCCCGATGCATCACGCACCAGTGCGAGGGAAATGCCCTGTCGCTCCCGTCCTCGCTTGAAGAGGCCCCTCAGCTGCCGCCCTGTTTGCTGACGCCCCGTTTGCAGGGGTTTGGGATGAGGACTCGCCGGCAACGCAGCAATTTTGCAGCTCCGAGGGGTTCCCGTTCCCCCTGGCGCCGGGCGCTCGCCAGTTCCCCGACTCATTCGGGATGGGCGGGGATGCTGTCTCCGCTTGCGTTGTTCCCTCGCGCTTGCCGGCACGGGACCATACCTGCAGAGTTTGTGTCTGATATGGTGACCTTCGAGAAGAAACAAACGCCATAAGCATTGACATGTTGGCGCTCCGCGCGGATTTCTTGGATCTGCGCTGGGCCCCCCTGGCGGCGCCTCCATCGCCGCGCCTGGCGCGCTCCGCGCGCCGGGGAAGGGGGTCCAGCTCAGATTCAAAGAATCCGCGCGGACATCCAAACTGTTATGTGTATGCAGTTTTTTCTTTCTCTAGATATGGTGATCTAGTGTCCACACCCAAGACCTTGGCTGTCTTTCCAGGCCTCCCAGACAGGGTCAGAGCAGATGGGGCCGGGGGATCGCGCCGCATAGCTTGCGCATCGTCTGGATGCATCGGCGATGCATCAGCGATACGGCGCGATCTCCAGATCCCATCTTCAAGCAGTGGCGAGGCATTGTCTTTTTCGGCCGACCAATGTATGTTCTTATAACACCTCGTAGTGTTCACGGCATGTCCTTAGAACCTTGTTGGCTGACATTGTTTCGATTTCACACATTTGTGTTCTATGTTCAAAGAACGTTGCTTTTGCTACTGGGGCATGTCTTCCGTTCTGAGATCGTGTCCTGGTAGGCCTGCAGGAATGCCAGGGCGGCGTATCTGCGGTGCCGCCCCGAGATGGGGACAGGGGGCGTCTCGAGAAGGAAGAGGAGGCCACACCACCGGGAAGACCCCCTCTGGGCCCTCGCGCTGGCGGTGGTGGTGCCGGTTTTCATTGCCCCTCCCCAGACTTTTAAGTCGGGCACGTCCCTCTACAGGAGGAAGATTCGAAAATAGTCAAAAAGTAGTCTGGGGACGATTCTTCTACCATTTTAGGACTATCTTTGGGTGTCTCTTGAGTACTGTTCCATTTGTCCTTCGAAATCAGCCTGTAGGGGGACATGCCCGACCTAACCCAAGACCTGCGTCGGCGTGTCTGTTCTGCAGCGTTAGCCCCGGAGGTCTGAACCGCTGGGACTGGCTCATCAAGGCGATAGGCTCGCATCGCCCATGTTCGATATGGGCCTGATGGCCCACCCCTCCGATGATGGTGCGGACTCGCTGCCGGGCCTATCCAAGGGCGCCTTCGAGGGCGCGAAGTTATTCGCGCTTCGCGGTTCGGCTCCGATTCCTCCTCGTCCTCCTCTTCTCCCCTGGGAGGCGGCGCGAGGGCGCGAAGTTATTCGCACTTCGCGCTTCGCGCGGCGCGAAGCGCGAAGTTGGCGATGCAGCGCGAAGAGGGCTCGAAGCGCGAAGCCCTTGCTATCGCAGATCTACAGGCGATGTAACGCCGACTCCAGACAGATGGGCCCCGCAGCAGAGCCAGTCCCCCCTGTCAGTGCCCCCCGACTCTGATGCCGTGATTTCGTCGACACTGACCCTTGGACCCCCACGGTCCACAAGGGCGCTCGAGGGCGCAAAGTTTCTCGCGCTTCGCGGTTCGGTTCCGATCCCTCATCTTCCTCTTCTCCCCTGGGAGGCGGCGCGAGAGCGCGAAGTCATTCGCACTTCGCGCAGCGCGAAGCGCGAAGTTGGGAGCCCTTGGGTCCAGACATGCTCCCCAGGACGGGCCCGTGATCCCCCAGTCGTTCGTCTCTTGACGGCCCCAGGGTCTGGCGAGGGCCCCAGGAGGACAGAAGAAACATACCAAAGCCTTCGTGCCGCCAGTGTCAAGTCGGGCCTATCCTTCTACAGGGGGGATATCCCAAAATAGTCAAACCTAGTCGGGGGACGATTTGTTTTAAAACCATTCTCGAATGTTCTTGGTGCATGTTTGGGGGACACGCCCGACCTGACGCTAGTGATGTACGACGCTCGGGGAGGCCTTGACCCTTGCAGCCCGTTCCCTTTCCCGGCGGCGCCTCTTCGGCGCCCCCGGTCGCTCGGCCGCTGCCGTGCACGCGGGGGCCCGAGGGGCGGGGGGTGGGGGGGGGCGCTTCCGGCGAGGAGGGGCCACGAAGGGGAAAGGACGACGAGGTTCGTCGTCCTCGTCCTCGTCCTCGCCTCCCTCCCTTCCCTCCCCTCTCCGTCCTCCCTCCCTCTCCTCTCCTCCCTCTCCTCCCTCTTCCTCGTCCTCGTTCTCTGCGTCTGTCGTCGACGTCAGCGCGATTGGCCAGGTGAGGCAAAGTCGCATCAGAAGTTGCACCTTGGCTTCCTGAAAGACTTGCTGTAGTAGAGCGGCGTCTTCGGTTTCTCGTCCGCGTGGCGGTCTGCCGCAGCGGTGTTCCTCCACGTCCTCGTCTCAGTGATCAAGCTTGTTTTGTATGGTTCTCCAGCATGGGCTGCCGTGGTGGGGCGTCTTCATCGGTTTCTCGTCCGCGTGGCGGTATGCCGCTGAGGTGTTCTTCCTGGTGATCTCCTCGTAGTTCAAGTCTTCACGGCTACGCAGTATCTTGGTCCCCGGAATGGGTTGCCGTAGAGGGACGTGTTCTGCGGTTCCTCGCCCGCGTGGTGGTATGCCGCTGGGTTGTTTTTCCAGGCGCTCTTCGCATGATCAAGTCTTTCTTCATCTTGTCTCCAGAATTTGCCGCTGCGGAGGGGAGTCTTCATCGGTTTCTCGTCCGAGACCTTATGCCGCTGGGGTGTTCATCTTGAAGGTCGACTTGGTGAGTTCCGCAGGGTGCTCTCAATTCCGGCAGGGGAGGACCTGCTCCCTTTATAAGTTGTCTGCCGTTTTGTTTTCCAGGTGCCTTCTCCTACAGCTTAGTTATCTCCCAGTCCCGCATGGGAAGGGTATGATTTGTTCATTTTGTATTTCTTGGTTTCCTGAATGAGCCGTTGTGGTGGGGCGCCTTTCGGTTTCTCGTCCGTAGCGGTATGCGGTTGGGGTGTCCCTCCTGGTGGTCTCCTCGGTGATCAAGTCTTATTTCAATGTGTGTATGCCTCGTTACCCAGTGGGAGGGTTGGATTGCGAGCGTGCAGATCTGGGACTTCAGCTGTCGGTGGCACGTTGGTCTGTTGGGGCGAGGCGGCCCGGGTCTGTGGGCGCTCCTCCGAGAGTCAGCCCGGTGATCCACGCATTACGTGATGTCTCTTGCCAGGGCCTTATAGAGTCAATCTCATTTTTGCTTAGCCACTGGTTATGTCAACGTGGCGGCAATTCGGCGGCACAGTTTCAGACTTGACTTGTCTTTAGGCTGGCATGGTAGTTCTCTCGTGGTATTGCTGTTTGGTCGTGTACGGGTCGGCTTCTGCGATTGGGCAACACTTCTCGAATTTCTTGTGGTGCCTGTCCAACGTCCTTTGGTTCGGCTAGTTCGGTTTCGTGCTCAGAGGGTGGCTTGTGTAACTATTTTGGCTACGACTAGGCGGAATCCCTAGAATCCTCTCCCTCCCCTCTCTGCCACCCCTCCCAATTCTCGCTCCTCTCCTCCCCCTATCCTCCCCCTCCTCTCTGCTCCCTCCCTCCTCCTTCCAGCTCCACCCTGCTCCCCCCTCCTTCCTCCCTCTCCCTCTCCCTCTTCAGCCGCGGGCAGGCGCGGCGCCCATGTCCACATGGGGCGCCCAGTCGAACGTGCAGTCGGCGAAGAAAGACGATGAGAGCACGCGCGCCCCCAGGGGGTCCTACGGCGACGATGATAACGATCACGATCAACGACCAACGATCGACGATGATGACCGCAAGTCGGGCCTGTTCGTCTACAGTAGGAATATCCAGCAATAGTAAACACATTGTCTGGGGACGACTTTTTGATGTCATTTTTGAATATTTGTTGTGTATTTCTCATTATCCGCCCGAAACCCGCCTGTCGGGGGACATGCCCGTGCATCGTTGACCGTTATCATCGTCGCCCCTGCCGTCCGCCGCCGTCCGCCCTTCGCCGCCGTCGCCGCGTTGCTCGCCGTCCGCCGTGGCCTGCCGTCCACCGCCGTCCGCCCTCTGCCGCCGCCGTCGCGCTTCTCGTCGTCGGCCGTGGTCCGCGTCGCCGTCGCCGTCGCCGTCCGCCGCCCGCCGCCGGTCGCGGTCGGCGTCGTGGACCTGCGGGGGATGCATCTGCCTGCGGCAAACCCCGCCGCAGTGCCAGCGCAGCAGCGCAGCGTGGAGGAGGTCGAGTGAAGGACTCGTGGCAGTGCAGCGCGCGGTGCGGATTCGAGCGGGTCTTGAGTTCGCCCTCGTTCCCTCGAGGCCTCCGCCTCAGGGAGCTCCTGGCCCATACGACGCCTTCGGATGCCGTCGTGGGGGCCCCTCTGGGAGGAGGAGTGACACCGGATGATCGGGGGTCGATGCTTTGGCGCACCTTCTGGCCTTGTGGGACTTTTCTGCTGGGCCTCTGGATCCTTCCAAGAGGAAGACGACGCGACCTCCCCACTTCTCCTCCCCTCCTCCTCCTCCGTCTTTACGTCATTCCGTTCGTTCGTCTGGCTCGCTGGCAAAATCTGAATCCGACCCCCGCCGATCAACGATTCAGGCAACTCGATGGGCGGCGGGAGTAAACTTCGGAATTCGTCGAGCACGTGACCAAGTCCAGACCCAGCCTCGCCTTCCATCGATTGCGAAGGCCTTACGGCCGGTGCCGCCGACCCTGGAGACGGCGAAGATGAAAACGAGCGGGGGGGGGTAGGAGGCGAAGGAGGAGGAGGAGGAGTGGGGGGGAAGAGGATGGGTGGAGGAGCAGTGCGGGGGAAGGAGCAAAGAGAAGGGGTGTGGGAGCAGAGAAGGGGGGCAGGAGCAGCGGGAAGGAGCTGAAGGGGGGGGAGGAGAAGGAGGAGGAGGAGGCGAATGCGGAGGAGGAGGAGGAGGAGGAGAAGGAGGAGTGGGGAGCAGCGAGAGGAATGCGGAGGAGGAGGGAGGAGGGAGAGGAGGAGAGGGAGGAGAGGAGGAGGAGGAGAGAGAGGAGAGAGGAGGAGAGGTAGTAGTAGCAGTAGTAGTAGTAGTAGTAGTAGTAGTAGTAGTAGTAGTAGTAGTAGTAGTAGTAGTAGTAGTAGTAGTAGTAGTAGTAGTAGTAGTAGTAGTAGTAGTAGTAGTAGTAGTAGTAGTACTAGTACAGGGGCGTGCGATAAACACGACCACCCTTGGATACAATGAGACAGTGGTGTCGTGCTTTAGATATATTGATCTAGTGGTGTCACGCGTGTCGTACGAAACTTGTGAGGGGTGTGCCACGAATCGGGCGAGGGGCCGCAATGCGCTCAAACAGGGTCCTCCTAGAACGGTGGAGCGTCCACTAACTTCGCCCGCACGTGTGGCCACAGTATCGTTTCCATTATCTTCGCCCGCACGTGAGGTCACATTTTCGGTCCCATTGTATTCGCCCGCGCTTGAAGCCACATTTTGGCACTGATGTGCCAAAACCCCAATATCGTGCTCGCCTTCCCCCCCCTCCCCCCCATGGAGCAAAGCTGGGTGGAGGCGCAAACCTGGCCCGGTCCACGAATCAGCTTGGAGGGGGGGGGGGGATGGGGGGATGGAATGGAGGGGGAAAGGCTGAAGGGGGGGGGGACGAGGAGGAGGAAAAGGAGGAGGTGGGGGGAGCGGGGGGAGGGGAGGGAGGGAGGGAGGAAGGGAGGGAGGGGGGGCAGGGAGGGACAGAGGGAGGGAGGGTCGGTCGGTCGGACTCGGCATTGCAGCAGTCTGCGCGCCGTTCTGCTGATGGGCTCACACCCCGTGAGCCATGGGCAACATAACTCTTATTCCGCACGCCAACCCCTCAAAACAAGGAGGGGCACCCAGCCCTGAGCCTGAGCTTGCCATGGGGCACCAGGCCCGCCAGGCACAGACCAGGAGCAGGGGCGGCGGCGGAAAGGCGCAAGCCTCAGAAGCGAAGCAAAAATACAAACAAATACGAGGGGGACGGTGAAAGCAGCAGGAGGAGGGAGGAGAAGGAGCAGCGACCGCAGCAGCAGCAACAGCGACGCCACCGCGCCGAGCGGCGGCGCGCCCCCGTCAGGGGAACGATGATAACCATGTACGTCGGGCTCATGCGGTGGAGCCTCTAACCGCACGGTGGAGCCTCTAGCGAAAGCAGCAGCGCCGTCGTCGGAGTCGGAAGCAGATACTCGAGCTCGTGCAACTGGTGCTAGTAGCGCACCAATCAAAACGCGCGGCCAAAATCTTGCCTTCAAACGATTCCTTCCCTCAGCTGACGGAGGGAAGGGAAAGGGCCTGGCCGCGCCGATGTTATGTCGGTCGGTCGCGGACCTGGGCCTGGCCAGGAACGATCGTCCAGCAGGGTAGGCGACGAGGGCGGCAGGCAGCGGCCTGAGGCGATAGCCCCAATCAATGGGAGAACCCAATTTCATGCCGCAATCGTCGCTCGACCGCGACCGCGACCGCGACCATAATTCACGCCCGTCAGCGTCAGCTTCACGATAGGTCCCTCCATGGTCGAGCCTGGCGCCCCCGACGGTGCGACGATGGCCCCAGAGTGGAGTCGAAACTGCGTATAGGTGGCGCCGTGGGGCTTGGACCGATCAAACCGTATGTATGCCCTGGCGGAGCGTTGTGCAACAAGATAACAACCAAGATGTCCTGGACGCCGTCGCACGCGGATGGGCTGGGACAGCCGCCTCTGGCCGGGTTGACGTCGCCACACATCTGGCCAGGTTAACGTCACAAATCCATAAGCAAGAGCAGTAAGAGACACCACCAGTGGAGGAACGACACCGTGTTTGCAACATGCAGATACCATGGACATTCGTGACACGATCGTCGTAACGACAGTGCACGGATCACGAAAACAGTAGAACGCCCAGTTCACCACGCCCGTAGGCGCCGACTGCACATTCTGAGACTTCACCACACGGTGCAAGAACACACATACGCAACAGCCCAAAAACCACGTTGCAAAAACACGCACGGGCACATGAAGGAGGCATGGAGGAGGAGAGAGGACGGTGTAGTAGCTGGCATGCGGCTCGGTGGCCTACCCGTGTGGCGCCCACGGGAAGACGGGGGCGACCGCTGTTCCAACCCTCTTAGCCGGCAACGACCGCGCCGTGGAATTCAGTGAATATATAGTGATGACCAGGACGAAGATGATGATGGCATTGAGCCAAGCCCCAAACGGCAGCCACGATGGCACCACGAGCAATGACCGTGGCACTAGAAGTTGAAGCGGAGGTCCTGGGCAGCCCAGGGGGCCACCGTCAAATGCCTTGCCGCCCGGGCGGCTTGCAGTCTGGCCGCCTTCCGCACCTGCGCTGCAGCACGGTGCTCGCGAATGCGATCCTTCTGGGCTTCGGTAAGCTCGGGTGGTGGGGGGCCCAGCGGCGGCGGCTCCTCAGGGAGCACGCCTGCCGATGCCAAGTCGTCGGCAAACGACTGCTCGGTGGCAGCGTCCGGCGGCGCATCCAGCACAGGAGCGCCAGCGGAACCAGGTAGCACATCATGGCCAGGCGGCTGGAACCTGTGCTTCTCGGGATTGCATCGCCTGCGCCTCGCGCGACCTCCCGCGTCCACGGAGTCAGGGGGCCAGCCGGCATCATGGCTCCCATAAGGATCCCAGCCAGCATAGAACGCCAGGAGCTCGTCTCGCGCACCATCAGGGTCAAGAAGGTCATCAGGGTAGCGCGCGTCATCGGGGTCCCACAGGGCTTGGACGGTAGTAAGCCACGTGGACCGGGCAAGTGCCGCGCACAGCAGCGGAGGGTGAGTTTTCCTCTTGGCACTGCGCCACCCCTGCTTATCAGCGTCCCAGCCTCGAAGGGCGGGGTGGGCATTACGGCCGTGAGAGCAGCGCCCATGGCCGGGCGTATCTGTGAGACATGCGCAGAACTGCTTCATGCGGAGGCCCAAGAAACGGGTGGGGGCCTTAGCTGCCTGCCCGAACTCGCATTGGTCGATATCCGCGGAGGAGGCGATGGGCGCCAACAGCAACGCCTGCAACGGAGCCCAAGAGAACGAGCTAGGGGCTCGTGCCTCTCACTCGCAGGGCTGTGGATGCTCCATCCAGCCGCTCGTGCCCACCTGGGCATGCAGGCCCAGGAGGGTGGCCAGCGTTATCAAGAGCGTGTTGCCGATGTGGAGTTGCCGTGCATGCCTCGCCGTAGCGGCGCAAATACCCCAGAAGGCCTCGTGCGTGCGAATGGGCGGCGGCCCAGGGCTGTCGGTCCACCGCGCAGGGGACCATGTCTCGCAGGGGCTCCCCCCCCGGTGAGAATGATGCGTTTCGCCCGCACGTGCTCGGACCAAACATCCAGGGAATCCGACCTGCTGAGATCGCATTTGTCGGCGTCCAGGGCGATGTCGACGCTGAGGGCCACAATCGAGAAGTCGGGCGAATTGTGGGCCCATTCCAGCTGCGCCTGGTAGTCGCCGTCGCGGCGGCGTCCACAAAATAAATGAGCGATGAAGAACTCCACCCTTCTGATTTTGGCGGGAAGCAGAATCGCCATCGCGCCAACATAATCAGCTGTGCTGAATAAGTCCGAAGGGTACCGCTCCAGCTGGGCAGCGGCAGCTGGAACTGCAGGCTGCAAGGGTTGTGGCGGGGTGACCGTCGACAAACCGTGGAGGACCTCCCGGGCAGCATCACTGAGCACCGGGTCGGAGTCCAACAAGATAGCCTTGGCCACGTCAGGAGTAAGCTGTGCAAACAGGTCGTGAGCTAACTCCGACAGCACGCCTGCCGCTCGATACGTGGGGACCGCAGCTCGTCGCCGAAGGCGTGCATGGGAGGGTAGGGCGCCTGGGCACGCATCCGGCTGCAGTACTGGAGGGGCAGCGGGATCACACTGATGCACTAACCGCAGGTTGGCGTCCAGCGCCGGGCCAGAGGCCAAATGAATACAAATAACCAAGCACACCGGGGAGTCTATGGACAAATGGTCCACCAGGAGGTCCCGGTTGTGAAAGACTCGGAAACGTGCTTGGCATTGCGGAAGCTCTTGCGCCCATCTGCGCGCAAACCGAGAATGCTGCCTGCGCTCACGGGCGACGTGCGTGCGCAGCTCGTGGGCCTTGTCAAAGCGCCTCCGGCACCACGGGCACTCAGGGGGCCCAGTTGGCAGCTGGGCAGGCGCCTCTGCCCGCGCCACAGGGGCATTGATGGCGCTTAGCGGAGGCCGCGGTGGCGGCACCCCGGCAGCATACAGACCAGCGAAGATAGCGTCCTGAGCTGCGGCGGCTTTATGGATACGCGCATGGTAGGCCGCATCGGCGCCGAGGGCCGATCGTATAAGACGCTTCCATCGGACTGGGGACTGCACAACGTACTGCTCCCAACTCGCGAGCCCAGCAGGCAATTCAGGTAAGTCGGCAAGGTCAGTCGTGTATCTCTGGAGCCAACGAAGGTCGTCCAGCAGCAGATGGACCCAGGATGTCGGCTGAGAAATCTGCAGGGCAAGCCGCCTCGCATCTTTGAGCACGAAAACTCGGCCGAGCACGGCAAACACAGCCGGTGGGGCACCTCGGAGAAGTACTCCAAATAACCTCAGCCTGTGCGCCTTTATTTGTGTTGCAGGTTGAGCACGGTGGACTCTGGCGAGGACATGCTCGTCCTTGATGTGGCGCGCGGGTGGGCCTCGTGGGCAGCCGCGAGCGGCGGCCCGATAAGGCTGCAACACGCCAGAGTGCACATAATCGGCGACAGCTGCCGGGAGCGACGGCCATGCGCCCGCATTGCACAGCCGCCCTGACAGCAACAGGCTGTCAGCGAAGTGAACCTTCGCATGGAGGTGGATGCTCGAGTTGCCGTGCACCTTTCGCTGGGGCGCCTTGGCCGACGATGCGGGAGCAGCCCTCCGGTGAAGAACCTCGGGCCACATGGAGTCTTTGTCGTCACACCAGCCGCCGAGATGCTGGTACGTATGCACGAAGTTCAGGGTGAGAGGACCTAGATTCGGCGAGCACACTTGACGAATGCCCTGTGAAATCACCCACAAATCATGTCGCGTCTGCGTGGTGCCAGGCCCGTGGAAGGCCACGAGGGCAGCTGTCTTCCCAGGCGTATAATTGAGAAGCTGGCCGCGACGAGCCATGCCGTCAGCAACTATCACCAGCAATTTTTCCAAGCTGTGCACTACGGTGGCGGCCTGGCCCAAAATCAACAGCGTGCCGTCATCAGCATAAGCGACATTGCTCAGAGTGGTCGTAGACCCCAACTGCGACGGGTCGACCAGGTGAGCCGCTAAGGACCGAGACATGTCCGTGGGAATAGCTGCTGTGACGCCCAGCTCGCGCATCTCATCGTCGACTTCCCTAAGCACGTCTGCGAAACTTAAGGCATACAAGAGATCTGCAAGAGGCTGGCCGGGAAATAATGACCGCTGCGGGAGGGCCAATGTAGAGGCAGCCGCGCATGTAAACCATGGCGCGCGGTAGTGCTCGACCACCTGCGCCTGCGCTGCCAGCGAAACTCCAGCCTGATCCATGAGTGCGGGATGTTGGCTCAACTGCTGGGCCAACTGGTGCATGGCTTCCGGCGGTGGGCCTGCAGCTTTGACGATATGAGCAACATGCTCGTCAGAGAGGTCCGATTTCATAATCAGTTCCCTCAAAGCCCTGTAGTAGGCAGATATCGCATCCACGAAGAGGGCGCCAAAGGTCAACTTGCTAGCTGCGGCTAAGTCCTGCATTTGACGAACAATAAGCGAAGCTGGCGTGGTCCCGCGGCCTGCCAGCCCAGCGAACTGGAAGGGCCCGACAAACTCGGCAACGGTAGGCACAAGCTTGTGGCGCACGCATCGACGGGCAGCCTTGCCAACATGAGACGAGACCAAAATAGATCTGCTGTTGTCCCGGATGGCGGGGTCCACTGTGCCTTTCTTGAGCAGATCTCGATAAAAGCCCCCTTTCCACTGTATGGGCTCAATCTGCATCAGCGTGGACTTGAGCACCAAGGGATAGTAGAGGCGCGCTAACTCGGCCGCAAAGTTGGCCATCATGGTCCCAGAAATGCGGTCGAACCCAGCAGCCGATTTGCGCGTCTTGCTGCAGGTGGCCTCGAAGAGCCGAATTGGTGGCAACGCATCAAGCCAATCGTCGGCGGCCAGAGCAAACCGGAAAGGCTTGCCGTCGAAAGCTTGCGCGAGAGTGGCAGCATCAGCACAGGGAACGCGAGCAGCAAACGCAATGCGCGAGAACTGCTTGACCCACGTATCACCAGCCTCGGCGGCCGTAGAGACAAAATGGCCACTTTCGCTCAGCAAGATGGGCAAGTTGTTTTGCCCGAGCCGCTTTTTTGAACCTGCGCCAGATTGGCGTAGCAGGCTGAAAGCATGCGAATGTTGTCCTGCTGACCAAGAGTCGGATATCTGACTGCCAAGGTCACGCGAATGGCATGCTGCGTCTTGCCCCGTGCTGCGCACAACCAGACAATGTGCGAGTTGGATGCCCCACTCCCGGAGGGCCAGACTGTGGCCACGGCAAGCCACGTACACCACGCAGCCTGGAAAATGCGTATGCCAGACCTTTTCCACCCAACTGCGTCCAAGATCAACTGGCTGCAAGTGCGAAGAGGCAACATCGGGCAGGGCCGCCCAAAAACTCGTCCAGGCGAATGAATCACGAGGGATGATGTCGACGAGACGGGTGTTACCGCGAGGGACCTGGGGCATGAACTCCCAGAGGGCCGTCGCAAGAGCAATCCAACCGTCCATGAGACATTGTCGAGCTTCGGCCTCAGCCTTGAGGGCCAACAAGCCCTGGAATGGCTGCGGGGGGTCCCTGGCTGACAACCGCCACTGGCGCGTGCGAAAGCAGAACCAGTCATGGCCCAACGGCTGCGCCCATATCAAAAACCATGCATGCATGCAGCAGGCAGTAATGCAGGACAGGTGGTGCCGAGAGCATCTCGTCAGCGAGGCTCGCAAGTCCATGTGGCCCAGCGTGCGCTCTGAGATCCACGGCTGCCTGGGCGTGCGGCGGGCCCCCCCAGGCCGTGCCTTGAAAGCGTGTTCGGCTGCAGCAACAACCGCGTCGTCTAAGAGGGCAGCGTGGTCCGTCGGGTGCACTCGGAAGGCAACCTGCGGGACCTCGGCGAGGGCCTGAATGAATTGCTCACGGGCGTCGCTGTCATGAAGCAACTGGGGATCCACTGCTAATTTTTTCCCATCATGCTGAGCCGGAGTGGACATAACAGGAATCGCCAAATTTTTTGAAGTGGAGAAATGGTCATCAATACATTTTGCGAGATCAACATCTTCATCAACTTGGTGCGATGCCACCAACTTGGCGCGATACCAATCCTGTGGAACGCACGCATAATCAATCCGATGGGTGACCCGGGAACTCGGGGACTTAGATGGGGACCTCCACGTGCCCGTCTGTGCTGACGCGGCAGGGGCCAAAGTAGCAGGCGCACAGAGGTGGAAGTCTAAGAGGAACTTGTGAAAGTTGTCACCGGGAACATTTTGCTCTGCAGCATGGTAGGGCCCAACAGCGGCCGAACGAACTGATCCGAGCGTACTATTAGCATCCGTCAACCCCAGCACAGGGCATGGCGTAGTGCGATGTTGCAAGACACTGCTGAGTAATTTCCACCACGTGCGCTGTTCAGCAGCGGGCCGACGACTATGAGGGGCATGAGCAACAATAATATCGCAATAGAGCCCTGGCGCCCGCACTGCAACCAGAAGAACCGACGATGACTTATACAACACCCTGAAATGCGAGCGTTGAAATCGACGGCCTACTTGATATTCCAAGCCCAGGTGGACCCATAACGAGACCCCGCCCTTGCCTCGATGGTCAGCGGCAGCGTGCAGAATAAAATAGGGATCAGCTTGGACTTTGCAGCCCCTTGGTGACCGAGACTCGGGGGTGCCCACAAGTAAATAGCCAGCCTTGGCAAATTGTGCAGCTAGCCCCAGAAGTCTGCCGGGCAACGTGACCCCCGCTAGGCTGGCCTTGCTCTTGCCCTTCCTCGTGAGGCTCAGGGTGAGGACATTGGCGACAGCAACGCGAACTACATGTGCAGCATGAGGGGGCGCACTCGTCGACACTGACCTCTCCACCACTTGCTGCGCAAATAACTGGCAGACGTTCGTCAGCTGTTCACCCGGCGGCATCAATCTGGCAGGGGTGGTAGGAGGCAAGCTGATATCAGGGGCATGTGCGGCCGCTGCCGTGATCCATATCCAAGGTAGGCGAGTACCTGAAATAAGCAGCGGCGCAGCTGGTGAGAAATCGTGCAGGGGAATATCCAATAGCCCTTGCGATGCAAGTGTTGCTAAAGTATCTGCTAATTCGTTCCACGGGTGCGCTGCGTGGCCGTCGACGTGCAACCAAGCATGCAGAGGCGAGCGTACCCGCAAGGCCCGGGTGACGGCGTCCAGCAAGACGTGGTAGTCGCCGCATGCTTGAAACAGTGTGCCACTGCGTGCCGTACGAACGACTATGATGTTACCGGTGTGAAATGCGACAGGAACGTGCATGTGCCAAGGCTGCGAGAGCACCCAGAGACAAGCCCATAGGCCACCCTCAAACTCGGCTGCTGTGGAAGGCTGAACAAATACATCTTGGAGAGATGGAACTGGCTGTGCAAGATAGCCTAGGCACACGAGCTGTCCTGCGGCAAGCTCGCCAAACACTACACATGACCACGACGGCGGTCCTGTAAGCGATGGAACGGCGGAGCCTCCAGGACCGTCAGTGTATATGTGCATGGCCCTGAACTCATTGGCTTCCCAGAAATCCGGACTGAGCTGACCAACCGCCTCTCTGGTGCTGCTGTGTAGATAAGAATCAAGGTGTGCTGGGCAAAACGGGTGTAAGGAGAAGGGCCAGGGGGCAAGGAGGGCGTCGAGGACATCCGCACAATCTGGGATTGGGCTGCTGGGTGCGGAGTCCTGCGGGCAGGCCGCGGCGACGGCGGCGGCCTGCTCCCGCCCATCTAGCCCGCTTCTGAGGCCCCTCGGGCGACCGCAAAAAGCGGCGCCATGCCCGGGTGCCATCCCTCAGCGCGGCCGACTCCGACAGGGCCGTCCGCTGAGGGCGGGGCCGCTGCTGGTGCTGGTGCTGTGGCTGCCGCCGCAGCGCCCTCGCGAGCCGCAGCAAGCGCGCCAGGCTGATACTCGTGAGCGGGGCCGATCATGGCGCCGGCATCTCCGACAGCGGCATCAGCATCTTCAGCCACTCCGACAGCCGGTGGGGCACTGCGCGAACGCTGACGCGGGTCGACTGGCGCCTCCTCGTCCTCATCAGGCCGAGGATCATGGCCTCGGCGTCCACGAGGGGCAAGGGCGCCTTGCATGAGTGGAGCTGCTGCCACCGGCTCGGCTGCAACAGCGGCCGCCGCGGCTTGCATCGGCGGCGGGCCGGCAGGGGGCGGGGCAGCCTGGCCCATCTTGGCGATCAGGGCGGCCTTGGCCGCACTCGCTGCCATCGCAGTGGCTGAAGGAGCAGCTGGGGCAGCAGGCGCAGGCCCTCCAAGGGAGGACGAGATGACCTGCAGCTGCTGGGAGAGCTGGGTGAGCTGCCTCCGCACTTGCGATTGCTCCTCCTGAATGGAAGCGATCACGGTGATGGGGGTCTCAGGTGACAACTGCGGCGAGAGGTCCTTGGCGGCGTCTGCGGCTCCGCTTGGCCCAGGGCCTGTGCGGCGCTGCTTGCCGTCGTCGGGCTCCTCCATGAGCTCATCCTCGTCGTGCCTAGGGACTTTGCTATCCACTGCCGCGTCGGCCTCGGCCTTGCGTTCGGCCGCGGCCTTGGCCTGGGTCTCCGCCTCGGAGGGGCCAATCAACCGGAGCTGGGACAGCATCTCGCTGGCCCTGGCCAGAGCGGCCTTGCAGTCCGAGGTGCGACGCTCGGCGGAGGCAAGCTCGTCGCGGACCTCTTGCTCGCTCTGCTCGGCCTTGGCCAATCGGGCCTCGGCCCGCAGGACGAAATCGGCCTGCTGGGAGACGCGCTCCTCATGAGGGCGGGCCATGATGACCTGACACAGGAGGACAGCATACTCTTCCTCCAGCGCCGTCAGCCGAGGCTGGGGGGCATGGAGCTTCTGAGCGGTGAGCAGCTGCGTGCCCGTGGCCTGCAGAGCGGCCTTGAGGAGCACACGGTGCCTCTCGTAGGCGGCGGGATCCGCTGGCGGGGGTACCCAGGCCACGTGCTGCTGGGCAACTGCGGGCATGGCGGGTTGGATGGCAAAGTCGCCATCAGCCGGGGGCTCGAAGGCGACAGGGCTGCCAGCCACCTGCGCCTCGAACGGCGAGCGGGCACCGAGGTGCCTGCCAAAGGCGTCCTGCGCAACATCGACTCCCATAGGCTCACGGAAGGGCGAAGGCTGCGCTGCGGGGCGAAGCGAAGAGAAGCTGGGGGCCGGTGTCAGCGGCGATGAGTCTGGGGCGGGGGTGCCTGGGGTGGGAGTGCCTGGGGCAGGCTCGAAGAGCGCCCTCGGCGGAAGCCGCATTGGCGTGCCAGGCGCCGAGCTGCCGCCACTGCCCTCGCTGCCTTCGGGGATGGGCTCGAGCCCACCTGGGGCGGCTGCCCTGGGGGCGGCTGCGGCACCATGGCCCAGAGCTGCAACGTTGGCACCGGCCGCCGGGGCCGCCGCCTCGGCCTTCCGTGCTTCGCGCTCGGCACGCTTCTGCTTCCTCTTTTGCTCCTTCTTGGCCTTCTTCGTGTCGGCCGCACTGGGCTTCCACACGTCACTGTG
>CAUYUJ010014192.1:342500-352500 GCA_963575745.1 Prorocentrum cordatum
GGGACTCTTTCGAAAGTTCCAGTGGCGCAGTTCTCATGGCGGTGCCGCCCCATTTTGGCACACGCCTCACACGTTTCGTGGCCCCTTAGGGAGTTCCACCTAATGTCCCAGTGGTGCAGTTCGCATGGCGGTGCCGCCCTATTTTGGCACACGCCTCACACGTTTCGTGGCCCCACAGGGAGCCCCACAGCTCCACCTAAGGGCCCCATGGCGCAGTTCGCATGGCGCCGCCGCCCCATTTTGGCACACCCCTCACGCGTTTCGTGGCCTCAAGGGGAGCTCCACTTAATGTCCCAGTGGTGCAGTTCGCATGGTGGTGCCGCCACACTTTGGCACACGCCTCGCACGTTTCGTGGCCCCATAGGGAGCTCCACAGCTCCACCTAAGGGCTCCATGGCGCAGTTCGCATGGCGCTGCCGCCCCATTTTGGCACACCCCTAACGCGTTTCGTGGCCCCATAGGGGGCCCACCCAAGGTCCGAATGGCGAACTACGCATGGCAGCACCGCCCTATTTTGGCACACCCTCACAGGTTTTCGTGGCCCCATAGGGACCTCCACCTAATGACCCAGTGGCGCAGTTCGCGTGGCGGCGCCGCCCCATTTCGGCGTACACCTCACACTTTACGTGGCCCCGTAGGGACCTCCACCGAAGGCCCCACTGGCGCAGTTCGCATGGCGGCGCCGCCCAATTTCCGTACTCGCACGTTTCGTGGCTTCATAGGGAGTACCACCTAAGGTCCCAGTAGCGCAGTTCGCATAGCGGCGCCGCCTCATTTCGGCACACGCCTCACACGTTTCGTGGCCCCATAGGGAACTCCACCTGAGGTCCCAGTGGCGCAGTCCGTATGGCGCCGCCGCCCCATTTTGGCACACCCCTCACACGTTTCGTGGCCCCATCAAAGGGGGCTCTACATCAAGCCCCAGTAGCAGCGCCCGCAGGGCGGCCCCGCCCTATTTCGGCACACTCTTCACGCGCTTCGTGGCCCCATAAGGGGATCCACCGAAAGCGATACCAACAACGACAGTATTCACAACTGCATATGGTCGGGTCCTTCGCCAGGCTCATTTTACGCACGCCCCGGTAGTAGAAGTCGTCGTCGTCGTCGTCGTCGTCGTCGTCGTCGTCGTCGTCGTCGTCGTCGTCGTCGTCGTCGTCGTCGTCGTAGTAGTAGTAGTAGTAGTAGTAGTAGTAGTAGTAGTAGTAGTAGTAGTAGTAGTAGTAGTAGTAGTAGTAAGTAGTAGTAGTAGTAGTAGTAGTAGTAGTAGTAGTAGTAGTAGTAGTAGTAGTAGTAGTAGTAGTAGTAGTAGTAGTAGTAGTAGTAGTAGTAGTAGTAGTAGTAGTAGTAGTAGTAGTAGTAGTAGTAGTAGTAGTAGTAGTAGTAGTAGTAGTAGTAGTAGTAGTAGTAGTAGTAGTAGTAGTAGTAGTAGTAGTAGTAGTAGTAGTCGCAGTCGCAGTCGTAGTCGTAGTCGTAGTCGTAGTCGTAGTCGTAGTCGTAGTCGTAGTCGTAGTCGTAGTCGTAGTCGTAGTAGTCGTCGTCGTCGCCGTCGTCGCCGTCGTCGCCGTCGTCGCCGTCGTCGTCGTAGTTGTGAAGAGTGCACTCCCCTGCCCCTCTGCCGCCCGTGCCACCATGTGTGTATGTTGAACACGCTTGTCTTGTTTTGTGGCATGCGCGCTGCCCGCCGCTGTTTTGGCCCTAGTCCTAGGGCCCTGGGACGCACCCGCAGTTGGACTGCCGCGCGGTCTTTGCTGAAAACAACTGCACTGACATTGGTAGCGGAGCTAGTAAGCTCCAGCGGACGCACTGCGTGCTCTGCTTCGGTGGTTGTGACCACCCGCGTGGGCCGCCATGGCCGCCAGCCAAGACGGCTCAGACGTGGAGGCTGCGTCCTCCGCAGGCACAGGTCCCCCGGACCTGCATGCAGTCCTGCGCGTGATGGCCGAGACCCAGCGGGAGCTCTTGGCCTTGCATCGGGATCGTGGCGACGGCGGTCCCAGACGTACACGTCTACTGCTGTCGCAGGTGAGGCTCCCAGAGTTCGATGGTGGAGTCGGTACGAGTACTAAGAAGTACCGAGAGTGGCGCAAGGAGGTTGAAGTCATCCGCAACCTCAATCAGCTCTCAGACGTGGAGCTGGGCCTGATCATCTACAGTCAAGTGACAGGTCGAGCCAAAGAGCTCATCGAGGTGCTTGACGCGTCGGACCTCCGACGCGAGGAGACGCTCGAGACCATCTTTGCTATCTACGACGACGCCTTCGAGAAGATGGATCACGAGCGCCTCGGTCAGGTGCGTCAGGAGTGGGAGCGAGCACACCGTCGAGCTGGGCAGCCGATCATGGATTGGACCACGTACCTGCGCAAGAAGCGCATGGAGTTGCAGCTCGAGGATCCCACATCAGCGATCAGCGATCGCGCATTGGCAAGCAAGATGCTTCGTGGCGCTGGACTGTCGCAGAAGGAGCGAGCGCAGGTGCTCTTCAACTGTGGCGGCATCTACGACTCGAAGCGGATGGAGGTTGTGCTGAAGGCAGCCTATTCGAAGGTGCACGACACCGAGAAGCGCTCAGTGCTCCCTCGCCGCTCGCCGTTTGCGGCGCAGCGTGAGCACGGGCGCTCCTCTGGGAGTTCGGGCGGTCGCTATCCGCGCCCTCCCATGGCTCGTAGGCCGTGCGTGCTGCGAGGACGCTCTGGCCAGCACGTACACGAGGTAGAGAACGGCGAAGATTACGATGAACACCGCGGCGACTTGGAGGAGGCGCAGCATGACGAAGATGAACCAGACGACCAGGACGAAGGAGATCTCGGAGGGGCCGAGGGCCCCTTCTTCGAGGAAGGCGCCGAGGTCGAAGAGGAGCTGGCGTCGGACAACGACGGGCCAGATGACGAGGAGTACGAGGCGCCGGAGGATCTTCAGGAAGCGTTCTTGGCCGGCTGGAGGGCCAATCAGAAGACGGCGGTACAGCGTCAGAAGCGCGGTTTCGTTGCTCCTCGGCAGCGGGACCCCGAGAAGATCAACGCTAGCGGCTCCTTCCAGGCTGGTCGGAAGCCGACAGACCAGCGCAAGGCTAACAGCCGGTGTGCTGACTGCGATCAGCCTGGCCACTGGCGTGGCGACCCAGAGTGCCCCAAGGTGAAGAGTGGCGAGCGCGAGCCGTACAACAAGATCGGGCCTAAGAATGGCCAGCCAGCGTCGCCCAACCAGCGGAGCTCTGTGAAGCCGCCGGCGCCTAGGCAGGTGCATGGACCGATCGTCCACTGGGTTGGCATGGCAGGCAGTGCCGAGGAGCGTCGTGGCCGCGCTCCATGGCGCCGTGCTCCCCAGTCGGTGCCTGCCCAGAGGCATCCAGTGGAGGGTCGAGCGGACGCGCCAGAGCGGATCATCATGCACCCCAGGCCCAAAAGCATGCCTGCGCCGAGCCTACGCCAGGACGCCGACGACGGCCCAGGGGCCGCACAGAGCAGTGATGAACGTGCGCGCGCCCGTGCCAGGCGCGGGGAGGATCAGGAGGACGAGGATGCTGTCGTGCGTTGCCATCGCATTCTGGCCAACACCCACGCAAAGGGGCACAGCGTGGAGTTGGAGTTTCCTGACCTTGCCACGGTCCATCACATCGTGGAGCGCGTGACGAACAAGAAGCCTATCTTCTTCAAGCAAGGCCGCTTCGAGAGCCTCGACTTCGTCCAGGGTCGGCTCGTGCGCCTGCAGCTGACCACATCGAGGCCTTGTAGGGCGGCTGAGGTGGATCTCGACGAGATCACGGCAACTATATTCAAGATCGTGATGGGCGGCAATCGTGATACCAAGCCCCGTGACGATCGGCGCGGTGAAGGCGGGAGTCGTGACACCAAGCAGCGTGGAGATCATCATCGAGATCGTCGGGACGACCGCCAGCGCGATCGGGGAGCTGTTCTTCGCGAGCCTCGCGCCCCTCCTCCGCCCGAGGCGGAGGCTTCCTCGCGTTCAAGGTCGCGGAGTACACCAGGAGGCCGCGGCGTGAAGAAAGAGAAGCGGAGTCCACCAGAAGACCGCGGTGAGAAGGAAGAAAAGGAAGAAAAGAAAGAGAAGAAGAAGAAGGCGAGGAGCAGCAAAGAAGAGAAGAAAGAGAGAAAGAAGGCAAGAAGCAGCAAGGAGGTGAAGAACGAGGACGAGGCCAGCGAGGATCCTGAGGCCACCGAGGACGACAACGACCAGCGGCGTGAGGATCAGGAGGTGCCGTTCACGCCAGAGGAGATGGACGAGATCTTCTGCAGCTGGTATCCGCGTCAGGATATCTTCAGGGATTACCTGACGCCGCCGGCAACCATCCACTTCATCGCTAAGAACGACCGCGTCGCGCGCCTCAATCTCTACACGTGCCGCTGCGAGAAGCCAGATTTCTCCTTATCCAGCGGCCCTGCGAGGGCCCATCCTGCATACGTGGTGGAGGCGTCGGCGAAGGGAGCATCGAAGACCAAAGAATCCCCAGACGGAGCTGTGCCTGGACTAACGTCTGCCGCTCCGACTGGGGAGGCCGCCGCTGTCCCTAAAGAAGAGGACTGGGTCATGGCAGGAGCCTCCGAGGAAGTGAGAAAGAGCGAGGAAAAGAAGCGACTAGAGGTTTTGCAGCGTGATAAAGCTGAGTTGCTGGATCGCCTCGCTCTGATAGAGAAACAGGAGATGGAGATGCACGCCCGATTGAACCCAGGCGAGGTCTACGACGGCCTACAGAAGCGACGTGAGCAGGCACCTCTGCCAGGGCGTAGCCTGCCTACATCTCCTGAGCAGCAGGGAGTCGGAAGCGTGTGGAAGAACATGGCGGCAATACGACGACGTGTCCACCTTCCAGCGCCTCCAGGAGCCGCGAGCTCAGGTGCCCCTGCCGCTGCGACGGCATCTCCAGCTGCATCTGGAGTCCCGCGTGTAGTCACCGCCTCTGGACGGAGCTACGTCATGAGTGTCGGTGCCACGCAGAGTGACCTGGAGAAGCAGCAGATGCATCGAGCCATGTACGACTCGCAGTTCGACGGCGAGAGGCTGGTTCCAGGCCCGAAGGCGAAGTTCGACCCAGAGCTTATGCAGCAGCAGGCTGAGTGTGTTCATCCTGTGGGCGAGTTGAAGTGGCAGTCAAACGGCACCGTGATCTTCGCGAAGTGCAAGAAGTGTTCGCTGAAGTCGGTGATTCATTACACGCTGGAGAAGCCCAAGAAGGATGAAGGGGAACCTTCCAAGAACACCCCAGACGGAGCTGTGCCAGGACTAACGTCTGCCGCTCCGACTGGGGAGGATGTTGCCGTCAAAGGGGGCGCGGACCCCTGGGCAGCAAAGGGCGCAGACCCTTGGGCAGCAAAAGGGGGATCTGCGGCCCACATGGTCACCACCCGAGAGGAGTGCCCCCGCAAGGTGGTAGATGAGCAGTCCGTCATGCTTGTTGTCTTGCCCGCGGGGCTGGCTATGATTGACACGGGCTGCAAGCGGGCTGTCGGTGGACGTCCGTGGCATGTCGAGCTGCAGAAGACTTTGGATGCCATGGGCGTGCCGTACCACAGCATCAATCAGCGCGAGTACTTCAAGTTCGGCCCAGGCGTGCCGCTCTTGTCAGAGCGTGCGTGGTGCTACACAGTCGGCATCAACGGTACGCAGGGCGAGGTTGTGATCTCCGAGGTCGTTGCCGAGGTGCCAGGTCTCATCGGCCCTGATGAGATGGCAGAGTGGGACGCAGCAATCAGCTTCAGGAACGGTGCTTTCACGGCGAATGGTGTGACCAAGCCGTTGGTCCCGGCTGCGTCCGGGCATCCGTGCGTGTCATTGCTGGATTTCCCGGCACCCGTCACGAGCGCCTTCCCCGTCGGACAGTCCGAGGAGCAGGACGAGCTCGCAGACGAGATGTTCAGCGGAACTGCGAGTCACGAGGAGAAGGATGAGCGCAGCGTCGCTGAGACCGTCGAGGAGGAGGACACGCACGATTCTGACAGCAACGACGGTCAGGACGCAGGCGACTCAGAGCTGAGCACATCCCACTATCACACAAGCGACCCAGAGTCCGCGGAGACGGCATCGAGTGACGAGGAGGTTTTCATGGAGAACGCGGACAACGAGGTTTTCATGACGAAAGGTGCTCGCAGGCACGTCCGGAGCAACCTGAAGGAGCTGGAGGTTCTAATGACCGAGGAAATGGCGAACAGGAAGCTTCGGGCTGATCAGCAGGAGCAGGACGCCCTCAGGTACTACCAGGAGGAACGTGCACTGCCCTTTCAGAAGGAGACCCGGCGGCGGCCGGGGCCCTGGAGGATCGTGGAGGTCTTCGCATGGGCTTGCCAACTCACGATCCTGGCGGCGAGCATGGGATGGGACGCCCACCAGCCCATCGCAGCGCCAGAGTTCGACCTCCTGACGGCCCAGGGCAGGAACGAGGCACGGGCGTACCTGGTCGCAGTGGACCCAGACTTCGTGGCTTTGTCCCCACCTCCTACGGCATGGAGTCGGATGCAGAGTGTCGACCAGCGAAGGCCTATGCGAGTGCGCCGGCAACGCCGAGAGCGGACCGAGTACCGCATGTTGCTCTCGTTCACGGACGAGGTGATGCAGTGGCAAGCTGCAAGGGGACGCGCAGCCATGGTAATGGACCACGCGCAATCGACAATCTGGAGCCAGCCACCCGTGAGTGCAACGAAGTCGAACCCAGCATTCGAGGACGCAATCTGCCTCAAGGACACCACGAGAGTGTTGGCGAACCCTGGGGTTTGCACGGCCGTGCGCGGGAGCTGCGCAGAGGAGTTCGGCACGGCTGTGATGAGCGGTGCCGCGGATCATTTGGCCTGGCAGTTCGAGAACTCGAGTTTTCCTGCAGCGCAACTCCCTGACCCCACGGAGGAGCCCAGGAGTTATGGACCCGAGCCCGCGGAGCACGGCCATGGAGAGGTTCCCAGGGACGTTTCGGAGAGACCTGAGTGGGGCAAAACACCGCAGGAGGCTCGAGCAGAGATTCGCGAGGCACTGCAGAAGACGGTGAAGGAGGAGTCCATGCAGCACCCTGCGGAGGAGGAGGAGGTTGCAGCCTCCTGGTCAGAAATGGAGCTTCCAGAGGTGGTGCGGCAGGACATCATGATGAAGATTCCGCGAAGTACGCGACGTGCTGTGCGCAAGGCCCATCGCGGTCTTGGACACCCCAGCCGACCGACGTTCATCAAGATGCTGCGTCTCGGCGGTGCCACACCTAACGCGTTGGCATACGCGAAGCATTGGCAGTGTCCGACTTGTGCTGAGTCGGAGGCGCCGCCCCGTCCGGTGCAAGGGACGGCGGATGTGCGACCATTCGGCTTCAATGTGACGGTTGTGATCGACGTGAAGTACCTACGGGACGCGGCCAAGGAGCAGCTGGTGGTCCTCAGCATGGTGGATGCTGGTACGGGATGGCACTGCGCCTGCCTTCTCAAGAATAGGACGGCCAAGCACGTAGCACGCCAGATCATGAACGAGTGGTTCAAGCATTACGGCGTGCCAGAGAACATCGTGATCGATCAGGGCGGCGAGTTCGAGGGCTACTTCAACGCGTTGATGGAGCAGTTCGGCATTAATACGAAGACGACGGGAGCTCATGCAGCATGGCAGCATGGCCTGGCCGAGCGCCACGGAGGATTGCTCGGCACTATCTGGGGCAAGGTGGTGCACGAGTTCCACGTCCAGGGCAAGTCGATGTCTACTGTGGCCCTGGCTGCCATCATCAATGCGAAGAACTCGACGATCAGCCGCAATGGATTGACCCCGGAGCAGGCTGTCTTCGGGCGGATCTTGAACTTTACGGAGGTGACTAACAGGGACGACGATGAGGTTCTCATGTCGGTCCTCGGCGCCAAGGGCATAGCTTGGCGTTCGTCCCAAATCCGCACCGCAGCAAAGATGATGTTGCTGGAGCGCGACGCGACGGACAAGGTGCGGAGGGCGCTGCTACGACAGGCGCCGACGGTCGTCGGTGATCTGTGCCCAGGATCGAGGGTGTATTTCTGGGCACCGAATCCGTTCAAGGGACGTCGTCGGCAAGATCCTGAAAGATGGCGGGGTCCTGCGACTGTGATCGCGAAGGAGTCCAACAGCCGTTACTACGTATCCTGGCGTGGTCACGTGCTACTTGTTGCTCGTGAGCAGCTCCGGCACGCCTCCTCCCAGGAGGCCGCAGCTGCGGAGTCCATCCAGACGGACGTGCGACTGACACAGCAGCGAGATGACCGCGCTTACCACGACATCGTGGACGTCACGCCCAAGGTGAAGGTTCAGAAGGTGAAGAAGACGTTCTTGAAGAAGGAGCGTGACCGACATGGGGAGCTCGAGGGGTCCAGGCAGCCTCGTGTGGACCTGAGGGCCCTGGACGCCATTGAGGCACAGGCCAAGGAGGAGGAGCCGCCTGAGCAGCACCAGCTGCCGCAGCTTCCCCCTCCGAAGAGGGAACGTTCTCGTTCCCCTCCAGGGCGGATATCCTCTGAGATGTACCCGAAGGCTTCTCCGGGAGCATCGGGCTCTGGCGGCCCCTCGGTGCCGCCGATTCCCAGAGACGATTTCGAGCTGGAGCGAAAGCGGAAGTTCCTGGTAGATGACGTGCCGATTTGCATCAAGAAGACGCGTCTGCAGGCTGCTCCTACGAGTGGTTTGCCGGCCCTCCGCGAGGTGGCCATGAACGCCGTTGTGCACTCGGGACCTCAGGAGTGGTTCGACCAGAATGCCTTGGATGGTGTCTCCACGCTCGTTCAGAAGGTCGTACGAGGAGTACGTGTACACCGAGAGCCACGGCGGAGACTCTATGATCACGACCGCCACCGGGAGTGCAATCGCCTCTCGGTGATGCTCTCCGCTACGGGCCAGTGTGCCTACAAGGACGACGGCGCGAACCGCACCAACGAGCGCACGGAGGACAGCTGGGTTGGTCTCACGCTTTTCTACCACGACAAGCCGGACGCTCATGCACAAGGGGTGTACTATTTGGACACTCCGGAGGGTCTTATACGACAGCCAATGACTTACGAAGAATGGATCAACGTGTCATCTGTGTATGACACATGGCTGCAGGAGGCCCGGTACGAGCACGACGTGTTCGCACTCGTGATGAAGCAGAACGCGAAGGAGCTAGACCCACGTCACTTCAACCAGCACGAGAAGGCTAAGTTCGACGAGGCCGATGCCGCCGAGTGGCGGCAATGGATCGCCAACAACACGGTCGAGCTGGTCACCGAGGAGGAGGAGAAGAGCATCCCGAAGGACAAGATCATCTCGGTGCCCATGCGTTCGGTTCGCACGAACCGGGGGCGAGGGCTGGAGCTGGAGGCGAAGTCTCGCTTGATCATCCCTGGCCATCTCGATCCGCAGCTTGGTCTATTCAGGACGGATTCGCCTACTACTTCCCCTTTGGCTGTGCTGGTGTGTGCGTCTATCACAATGGCGATGGATTGGACATTCGAGTGTTTCGACGTAGCGACTGCGTTCCTGTCCGGGCTGAAGCTGGAACGGGAGCTGTATGTGAGGGCTCCTAAGGGCGGGCTTCCAGCCGTCGACGGTGCTGGATGGCCAGCCGTGCGGCCTTATGCGTTGCTTCGCTTGCTGAAAGGGGCGTACGGTCTGACTGAGGCGCCTCGGTTGTGGTATCTCCGAGCCCGCCAGGTGTTGACGGACGAGGTCGGTTTCGTGGAGCTGCGCTGTGCTCGAGCTGTCTTCGTTTATCGAATGAAAGACAAGTTGATCGCTATGTTGACCTTGCACGTCGATGACGGCATGCTGTTTGGAGACCCACGCGATCCCCAGTACCAGGAGGTGAAGGCGAACATCAACAGTCGTTTCAACATCAAGCACTGGAAGAAGGGCAACGACAAGGAGGCAATCGCCTATCTCGGTGAGGAGTGGTGGCGCCACCCTGATCACATCGAGATCAGCATGCACGAGTACATCGGCAAGCTGACGAAGCACCCCCTTGCAAGGGGTGACAACGAGGAGCGGGAGATGACTCCCGAGGAGCACCACGACTACCGGAGCTTGC
>CAUYUJ010014192.1:357500-362500 GCA_963575745.1 Prorocentrum cordatum
ATCGTGGCCCTCTGGTCCACTTGAGAGTGGGTTTTCATAAGGACGTCGTTCTGGTTTTATTCGGGAAGGCATTATGGTTTTATTCGTTTCTGGTTCGTGATGGTTAGGAGGAGGAGGAGGAGGAGGAGGAGGAGGAGGAGGAGGAGGAGGAGGAGGAGGAGGAGGGACTTTAAGGGTAGCTCTTTGGGAGATGTTATATAGGATCGGGAGTATAGCTCGCGCGCCGTTGCCTTTGGCTCAAGGCACGCGCGCCCTATTTGCCTGGACACTGCTTGTGTTCGCTATGTGCTGGAAAGATCATTGCATCGATCTTATCCTATCTTATCCGTCCATTCCCCTTAATGAACCACCACAGTACGGCACCGGACGCTATTTGCCATCCGCTTCCCATGGAATCGGATGCTATTTGACTCACCATAGTCACTTCAGACTGAGGGGGGGGAGGAGGAGGAGGAGGGGGAGGAGGAGGATGAGGAAGAGGAAAGCGAGCAGGAAAAGAGGAACGCTGTTTTCTCGTTTTCCACAACGGGTTTGCGAACCTCACCTTCGTGTACTATTGGCTCTATAGCCCCTGTATTGTTTTCTTACGAGCGAACGGCGAAATTGTGAGTTTCCGAACCCCTTCTTCGTGTACTATTAGAATCAGTGGGCTTCCGAACCTCATCTTCGTGTACTATTAGCTCTATAGCCCCTGTATTGTTTTCCTATCAGCGAATGGCGAAATTGTGGGTTTCCGAACTCCTGCTTCGTGTACGATTAAATTCCGACTATTCTATGTTAGTCTATGTGGTTTAAACTGATTGTGTGGAACCGAACCCGAACCGAACCCGAACCCGAACCCGAACCCTTACCCTTACCCATTCATTCTTAGTAGACACGAAGGAGAGGTTTAACCCTAGTAGTAGTAGTAGTAGTCGTAGTCGTAGTCGTAGTCGTAGTCGTAGTCGTAGTCGTAGTCGTAGTCGTAGTCGTAGGTAGGTCGGTAGGTCGGTGGTTCGGTAGGTCGGTAGGTCGTTAGGTCGGTCGGTCGGTCGGTCGGTCGGTCGGTCGGTAGGTAGGTAGGTAGGTAGGTAGGCAGGTAGTAGTAGTAGTAGTAGTAGTAGTAGTAGTAGTAGTAGTGGTAGCAGTAGTAGTAGTAGTAGTCGTAGTAGTAAAGTAGTAGTAGTAGTAGTAGTAGTAGTAGTAGTAGTAGTAGTAGTAGTAGTAGTAGTAGTAGTAGTAGTAGTAGTGGTAGTAGTAAAAGTAGTAGTAGTAGTAGTAGTAGTAGTAGTATTAGTAGTAGTAGTAGAAGTAGAAGTAGTAGTAGTAGTAGTAGTAGAAGTAGTAGTAGTAGTAGTAGTAGTAGTAGTTATAGTAGTAGTAGTAGTAGTAGTAGTAGTAGTAGTAGTAGTAGTAGTAGTAGTAGTAGTAAAAGGAGTAGTAGTAGTAGTCGTAGTAGTAGTAGTAGTAGTAGTAGTAGTAGTAGTAGTAGTAGTAGTAGTAGTAGTAGTGTTAGTGGTAGTAGTAGTCGTAGTAGTAGTAGCAGTGGCAACAGCAGTAGTAGTAGTAGCAGTAGTAGTAGTAGTAGTAGTAGTAGTAGTAGTAGCCGTAGTAGTAGTAGTAGCAGTAGTAGTAGGAGTAGTAGTAGTAGTAGTAGTAGTAGTAGTAGTAATGGTAGTCGTCGTAGCATGAGGAGTAGTAGTCGTAGTAGTAGTAGAGCAGTAGTAGTAGTAGTAGTATTTGTAGTAGGAATTGCAGTAGCAGTAGTAGTCGTAGTCGTCACCGTATGAGTAGTAGTCGTAGTATTCGCAGTAGTAATAGTAGTAGCCGTCTTCGTAGGGGTCGTAGCAGTAGTAGTAGTAGTAGTAGTAGTAGTAGTAGTAGTAGTTGTAGTAGTCGTCGTTGTAGTAGTCGTAGTAGTAGTCTTAGTAGTAGTAGTAGTAGTAGTAGTAGTAGTAGTAGTAGTGTAGAGTAGTAGTAGTAGTAGTAGAGTAGTAGTAGTAGTAGTAGTAGTAGTAGTAGTAGTAGTAGTAGGCGTCGTCGTCGTCGTCGTAGTAGTAGTAGTAGTAGTAGTAGTAGTAGTAGTAGTAGTAGTAGTAGTAGTAGTAGTAGTCGTCGTAGTAGTAGTAGTAGTAGTAGTAGTAGTAGTAGTAGTAGTAGTAGTAGTAGTAGTAGTAGTAGTAGTAGTAGTAGTAGTAGTAGCAGCAGCAGCAGCAGTAGTAGTAGTAGTAGTAGTAGTAGTAGTAGTAGTAGTAGTAGTAGTAGTAGTAGTAGTAGTAGTAGTAGTAGTAGTCGTAGTAGTAGTAGTAGTAGTAGTAGTAGTAATGGTAGTCGTCGTAGCATGAGGAGTAGTAGTCGTAGTAGTAGTAGTAGAGCAGTAGTAGTAGTAGTATTTGTAGTAGGAATTGCAGTAGCAGTAGTAGTCGTAGTCGTCACCGTGTGAGTAGTCGTCGTAGTATTCGCAGTAGTAATAGTAGCAGCCGTCTTCGTAGGGGTCGTAGCAGTAGTAGTAGTAGTAGTAGTAGTAGTCGGCGTCGTCGTCGTAGTAGTAGTAGTAGTAGTAGTAGTAGGCGTCGTCGTATTAGTAGTAGTCCTAGTAGTAGTGATAGTGGTAGTAGTAGTAGTAGTAGTAGTAGTAGTCGTAGTCGTAATAGTAGTAGTAGTAGTAGTAGTAGTAGTAGTAGTAGTAGTAGTAGTAGTAGTAGTTGTAGTAGTAGTAGTAGTAGTAGTAGTAGTGGCACCCGTAGTTGTAGTAGGGTTCCTAGTAGTAGTCGTAGTAGTAGTTGTCGGTGTATTAGTAGTAGTGGTAGCAGTAGTGGCAGTAGTAGTAGTAGTCGAAGTAGTAGTAGTTGTAGTAGTCGTGTTAGAATTCGTGGTAGAACTTCTAGTGGCGCGAGTAGTCGTAGAAGAAATACTAGTAGTAGTAGCAGCAGTAGTAGCCGTGGTGGTAGAAGTTGTCGTCGTCGCCGTCGTCGTAACCGTGGTCGTAGTAGTAGTTGTAGCAGTAGGATCAGTAGTAGTAGGAGTAGTCGTAGTAGTAGTTGTAGTAGTAGTCGTAGTAGTAGTAGTAGTAGTAGTAGTACTCGTGAAAGTAGTCGTATTGTTATTTCTAGCGCGATTAGCTCCCATCGTATGTGTACTCGTAGTTGTAGACGTGGTTGTGGTTGAAGTCGTAACGCAGTCGTGGTCGCAGTACTCGTCCTTCTAGTAATGGTAGTAGTAGTGGTAGTCGTCGTAGTAGTTGTTGAAGCAGTAGCGGTAGTAGTAGTAGTAGTAGTAGTAGTAGTAGTCGCCGTCGTAGTAGTAAGAGTAGTCGTAGTAGTAGTAGTAGTAGTAGTAGTAGTAGTAGTAGTAGTAGTAGTAGTCGAAGTAGTAGTAGTAGTAGTTGTAGTAGTAGTAGTAGTAGTAGTAGTAGTAGTGGTAGTAGTAGTAGTAGTAGTAGTCGTAGTATGAGTCGTAGACGTAGTAGTAGTAGTAGTAGTAGTAGTAGTAGTAGTAGTAATAGTAGTAGTAGTAGTAGTAGTAGTAGTAGTAGTAGTAGTAATAGTCGTAGTTGTAGTCGTAGTCGTAGAAGTAGTGGTCGTGCTAGTGGTAGTGGTCGTAGTGGTAGTAATCGTTTTTAGTAGTAGTGGTAGTAGGTGTTGTCGTAGTCGTAGTTGTCACAGTAGTGGTAGCAATCGTAGTAGACGTAGCTTGAGCCGTAGTAGTAGTAGTAGTAGTAGTAGTAGTAGAGTAGTAGTCCGGCTCCACACTGCTTGTTATACTTGCCTGGCCGTTTTTGCCGACCGCTATCATATTTTCAGATCCTGCCATCTGGCTTGCTCGTGTGGGACCTTGTGTGTCGTCAGCCCAAGGCTGGGGTGCGCACGCACGAGTTTGTCGCTATTCACTCCTCCCCCTGCTCGGCTCCCTCCTTTTCCTCTCCTTCTCCGCCATCTGCCTCCTCCTCCCCTTCTTTGTTTTTGCAGGTGGGTCCGAGGCTTTGCTTGGGATCCTTCGTCTGTCCTCTAGCGGGTCGGGACTGCCCTCCCCGTCTTTCCTCTCTCTCTTTTGCTTCCTCTTCTTCCCTCCTCCTCCTCCTTCTCCTCCTCCGCTGCTCTGGTCGTGAGGATTCGTTTGAAGGAAGCTTCTGCAGGCGAGTAGTTGAGGTAGTTCCCCACATGTTTCGTGGGGTTCTGGTTTTCTTCCCTGCCGCGGCGCACCCGCGTCTCCTCCTTCTCACCCTCCTCCCCTCCTCCCTCCCCCTCTTCCTCTCTTCACCCGCGCTCAACACATGCACGGCAAGTACGTGAGACACGCGTCTACATACAGCCGCACGCATGCACACACTCGCACACACAACACACACACACACACACACACACACACACACACTTCATACAACGCTAGTGCGCGTCGGATACGTGGCAGGCGCAGCAGTTTCTCGACACCACAGGGGGTGCGCAGGGGGTGGTCTCTCAGTGCGGTCTCTATCCGTCGCACGCTCGCAAAGCACGGCAGGCGTAGCAGTTCCTCGACACCAGGGGGGTGCGCAGGGGGTGCGGTCTCTATCCGTCGCACGCTCGCAAAGCGCGGCAGGCGTTGTTATCGACGCGAGAGGGGGTGCGCACGGGGTGCGGTCTGTATCCGTCGCACGCCCGCAAAGCGCGGCAGGCGTGGCATTTCGTCGACACCAGGGGGGTGCGCAGGGGGTGCGGTCTCTATCCGTCGCACGGTCGCAAAGCGCGGCACGCGTGGCATTTCCCCGACACCAGGGGGGTGCACAGGGGGTGCGGTCTCTATCCGTCGCACGTTCGCAAAGCGCGGCAGGCGTGGCATATCCTTGTCACCAGAGGGGGTGCGCAAGGGGTGCGGTCTCTATCCGTCGCACGCCCGCAAAGCGCGGCAGGCGTGACATTTCCTCGACACCTGGGGGGTGCGCAGGGGGTGCGGTCTCTATCCGTCGCACGGCTCGCAAGCGCGGGCAGGGTGGCATTTCCTAGCACACGGGGCGTGCGCAGGGGGTGCGGTGCTCTATCAGC
>CAUYUJ010014192.1:370000-387500 GCA_963575745.1 Prorocentrum cordatum
ATGTTGCTGATTAAGATGGTAATGATGCTGGCGGTGATGATGGTACTTATCACGATGATGACGATCATGCTGATGATGCTGCTGACGGTGATGATTATCATTGCGAGAACTTTGGCTAGGATTAGCATGATGATGAGTTTGTTGGTACGATGACGACTCGACGTCGATCGTGATTGCGACGATGATGATGATGATGATCGTGATGATGTTGCTGCTGGTGATGGTTTTTCCTGATAGTGATGATGATGACGATGATGATGATGGTGATGATGATGGTGCTGCTGGTGATGATGATGCTGATGCTGCTAGTGCTGATGCTGATGCTGATGCTGACGATGATGAGGATGGTGATGATCCTGCTGATGATGTTGGTGCTGATGCTGATGATGATGCTGATGCTGATGCTGGTGCTGATGCTGATGATGACGATGATGATGATGATCGTGTTGGTGGTGGCGGTGATGCTGCTGCTGATGGTGACGATGCTGATGATGACGATGACGGTGCTGACGACGATGAGTAGGATGATGATGGTGATGATGATGGTGATGACGACGATGATGATGACGATGACGATGACGATGATGCTGACGATGACGATGATGACATGGGGAGACGTACTCCCTCCCTGGTTTAATTCTCCTCGGGTGAACGGCCCAAACCGTCCTGGGGCTGGCCTTTCTGGGTAGTCGGCCCGGGACTGCACTGGCCGCGTGGCCTTGGTCTGCCGCGGGCGGCCCGTGCAATGTCTGCGAGGTCGCCAAGCCCGTGCGAGGCCAGGAACAGGAGGAAAAGGAGGTTGACGCTCCCGCTCTGCTGCCCAAGTCCGTGCAACGTAAAAAGGAAGGGGAAGAGGTGGTGGCTTTGCGTTCAGACTGCCTTTCCGTTCCTCTCCCGTCTCGCCCCGCCAGCCCGCGCGCCGCCCTGCTCCAGGAGCTCAGAGCCCCTACGCGCCCCCGCCACCGCTGGTGCAGCCGCAGGGGCGGTCGTCTCCGTGGGGGGCGGCCTAAAGCGCCAGCCAGTGGCAATCCCAGTCCCCTGGCGCGTCATGTGATCTCGAGGGCCTGCTTTGGGACCCAGGGCCATCAAACAAGTGCCCAGAACGAAGGCACAGTTCCTGGGGATGGGGTCGAGGCCTCTTGGGCCGGCGGCGTGAAAGATCGCGGCGGAGGTCGGCGAATGTCGTTGGGGAGCGACGCATTTGGAGCATCTTTCGGGGTTGGTGGTTGGCTTCCGGGGCCGAGCAGCCCCACAGATGATTGTAGCGCGCTGGGAAGGCATGGGAAAACCGACGCGGGAGCTCTGGGATACTATTCTGGGCTGACAATCAGACGGCGTTCAAAAGCTTCGTTGTGCAATCATGGCGCCTCGCGTTTCCGACGTAATTCTGGCTGAGGTCGTTTTTGTTTTAAAGATGCCATGCCCACAATGCAGTTGGCCAGATCAGCCGATCCGGGCGCCCTGTTTCACGATGCTTCACCACCCCCGACCACGCGGTCGCGTCAACAAATTGTTACTGCAGAGGCTGCTCCACCAGAGGCTTTTTTTCGGTTGTTGTACCAGACCGCACACGAACACGTATGTCGTGCAGCACAGGTTCTTGGCTTCAGTGGGCTTGGTCACATACATACCTGCCACCGGTTTCGGCACGTCTCTTACGTGTTGCGTGCCCCAGAGGGGGCTCCACCCACGGCTTCATCGGGCCCCACTGCATGCGCTACCGCCGCTGGTTTGGTAAAGCCCTCACATATTTCGCGTCCCATACGGGCCGTTTACGAAAGAACAACATCGCGAAACAATGATCCACGCACGACGCCGTCAAAACAGGGCATCGCCGTGTACGCGCGTCATGAGTGAGCGAGTCCGAGGAGACACAGTCAGATACACGAGCCCCCAGTAGACGCACGGGGCCCCGTACAATGTGGTAGGTCACGCCAGTGGCGTGATGAGGCGCAACCACTCTGGGGCTTTATTTTCAGGTCCTGGCAGGTCCCTTTTGTTCAATTATACTTCCAAGCGGGTATACATCGGTCTACGTCACCGCTGTGTATTCTGTCCAAAACGGGGAGCACCTCGGCACTGTTAGCTCGACCTGCATGTTTTCAGGTCGGCCCTGACACCGTCTGCCAGTGCGCTTCCTCCATTGCCATCCAGCTGCCTGCGGCAATTCCCGCCACTGTGCCAGCCCAGTCTTGTTGGATGCTTGAATTCGTGAGGTTGGTGATGGCGACTATGATTATGATACTGATGATGATAATGATGATGATGCTGACGATGGTGATGATCATGCTGACGACGGTGATGATGATGCTGCTGCGGATGACGATGATGCGGATGATGATTAAGATGATGATGATACGGATGTTGCTGATAGTGATAATTATGGTGACGATGGTGATGATGCTGATGATGACGTTGACGATGACGTTGATGACGATGGCGATGACGACGACGATTATGATGATGCTGATGGTGATGCTGCAGATGATACTGATGACGAGGACGACGATGTTAATTATGCTGCTGATGAGAGTGGTGGTGGTGGTGATAATGATGATGATGACGTTGATGGTGATGATGCTGAGTATGATGATGACGGTGATGGTGACGATGCTGATTATGATGATGATGTTGCTGATGATGATGATGATGATGATGGTGATGATGATGGTGATGATGATGATGATGATGATGATGATGATGTGGGTGATGCTGATGACGATGATGACGCTGCTGAACGCGACGATGTTGATACTGATGATAATGATGATGGTAATGATGATGCTGATGAAGGGTGACGATGATGATGATGGTAATGATAATGATGACGATGAGGACGATGAGGTCGATTATTCTGCTTCTGAGGATGATTCTGATGACGATGGTGAACGCGACGATGTTGATGCTGATGGTAATAATGGTATCGGTCATGATAAATATGATGTTGATGCTACTGTTAATGATGCTGGTGCTGCTGGCGATGATGGAGATGATGCTAACGATGGTGATGCTACTGCTGCCGTTGCTCATGGTGATCATGATGCTGCTGCTGATGATGGGGGTTATGCTAATGATGCTGGCGAGGGCTCTGTTGCAACTGCTGATGATGATGCCACTGCTGCTGCTCGTGATGATGAAGATGTTGATGATGACACATTCGATGATGATGATGATGGTGATGATGGTGACGGTGGTCGTACTGATAGGACCAGATGAAGGGCGTTGTCTCCAAGATGTGCGAGGTCCGGGTGGGTTCCAGCTGGGTGGCCGTGCCATTCACGCCTGACTTCGCTTTCGGTATCGTCGACTCCGAGGGCGAGCAGAAGACCGCGCGGCCGATGCAGGATTTGCGCATGGCGGTCTACTGCCGCAACACAGGCGAGTGGCAAAGCAACGTGCAGTCATTCCCGTGAGGCCAGGCGCCAATTTGGGTGCAACAGTTCGTGGGCATCTCGATGGTAGTGGTCGCTGATCCTGCCTGGGTTGCCGACCGCGTCGGCTACGACGGGTTCGTGGAGACGGCCGACTCGAGTGCGCTCTACAAACTACAGACTTGTATGCTTCGGGAGGGCAGTGTGTTGTGCGTGCCGATGGGGTTCGTTCCTTTCCTCGTGCCCACCCTCCGAACATCAACTGGGATTCCAAAAAGTCGAGCCTCAAATATTCTGCGAAGGCCACCGCCGAGGTCAAGCACTGCGCGCGCTTCGGCGTGTCCTTGTATTTTGAGGACGGCGTCCTCGACAAGACGTCGCCGCAGGCGCGCGGCTGCGCGTGCAGCGTGGGGCCAGGCGAAGACGTCCCAGCTGCCCAAGAGCATCCGCGCGAACGTCGAAGTCGGCCAGTGGTTTGAGAAGTGCGGCGAGGGTCTGAAGCAGAATGGTATGATGTATTGATGTGCGGTGTGGGCCTCATCGTACATGGGCGTCTTGCTGTGGACCTCCTTGCTGTGGACCTCATCATACATGGGCGTCTGGCGTGAGGGCTGGGCGTCTTGCTGTGGACCTCATCATGCATGGGTGGCGCGATGGTGGGCCAGTCGCTTTGATGCTGGCCGAGTGCGAGCCTGAACGCCGTCCGCGGGGATGCGCTGAGGACCGCCGGGCAGGCTCTAGCTGCGAGGCGCCGCATCTCGGCATCGGCGCAGCGCGGCAGCGCCGCGCCCTCTTCGCACCTGGGGGGGGGGGCCGACGACAACGAACAGGACGAATGAGGGATGGCGATGAGAGCTAGGAGGGGGCGAGGAGGCGCGCGGGGGGGTCGGGGGGCGGAGGGGGAGGAGGAGAGATAGCATCCAAGAGCTCCTGTCCCTTGTCCTCCCCCTGGCGCCCCTGCGCCACGAGCGCGCCGTTCGTGGCCGCGTCGTCAAAGGCCGCGGCGCGCCTTGCCCGTTGCTTCGCCGCCTGGGGCGGCCGGCGTGAAGCAGCCGCGCTCCCCGCGCCCCCGCGGGAGGTCGACCCACCTCGCGGGGTCCAGTGCAGCGGGGCGCCATGCAGCGCGACCCTTCTCGGGGGTGCGCCCTCCCAACCGCCCTGTCCCCCCCGACCGTCCCGTCCCATCCTTCTTGTCGCAGTCAGTTCCTCTTGTCTTCCCTATGTCCTACCCTTCGCCCGTGCCTGCCCCCCCCCCCTCGTCGTGCTTTCTCCCTCGCGCCCACGCCCGTGATTTTCATTGCCTCCCCCTGCCCCCCCCCGATCCGCCCCCTTCCCCCCTCGGCGTCGTTTCGCCATTTTGGCCCCACTTGGCAGTTGCGGTTGTTTTCGACGGCTTGTTCCGACGCGGCCCCTGCCCCTTGTGCCCCGCATGTCGGGCGCAGTGATGCAGCGGGGGTGCGCGCCCTCGCATTCGCGATATTTCGCGCGTCGGCTGACCGCAGTTCGACTTCCTGGTCTAGTGGCGCCTTTGAGCATCGTGGCGCGAGCATGCGTTCACGATCGGCGCGTCAGCACGCTCGCGCCTGGCCGGCGTTGGCATCAGACTTCGCGATTATTGTTCGTGCCGACGCTCCGTGAGGGGGACGTTCGCATGCGACGTCGATCAAGACTTGGCGTTGTTTCCAGTGCGCTGGGGTCGTTGCGTGCAGGTCTGCTCGCGCGCCGCGTTCCTTACTCGGTCAGTTGGGCGCGGGTCTCGCGTCCGATTTCCGTCAGTTCGGTTCGTTCGGCCGCCGTGCTTGATTTTCGGTCCGCGCCGAAGCGGTCTCTGAGCGTTCGCGAGCCGCCGACCGCCGCTGTCGCTGATCTGGCGCCGCGTCTGCAATTGGGTTAAGGTGTGGTAGGCATGCTGCGAGTTGTCAAAAACGCGCGATTTGGCCAGAAGCGGCGCGGGCGTCACGACGCCGCCCGGGTTTGTCGCGCCGCCCTGGGGCGGCCTTCGCGCGAGATCCATTGGGCGTGGTTAGGCCGCCCCAGGCCTCCCAGCCAGACCCATTGCACGCGGGTGTGCGCCGCCGCGCACGACGCGCTCGGCATTGCGGGCGACGACGTCGCCGCCTGGCTGCGCCACCCCGAGCAGGCGCTCCTGGAAGAGGCCGACTGGCCCGACCCGTTGCCCCGCGCTAGGGTGAACGTGGAGACGGACGAGGCCTGGCAGGAGCTTGCGCTGCACCTCGTCTCCCTCGGTATCTTCGCGACCGTTGCGGAGAACGAGCTGATCCGCGCGCGAGGTCAGCCAGTCTTGAATGGGCAATTCGCAGTGGAGAAGAGAAGGGCGCGCCAGCGCCTGGCGTCGAGCGGGCCGCCAGACTCATCCTGAACATGGTGCCGGGCAGCTCGCTCTTGAAAACCCATGTTGGTGAGGCGGCGCTGCTGGCCGCGTCGACGTCTTCGACGTCGATCGCGCTCTCCGAGGGGGAGCTGCTGCCGTGGTCGGGTGACGACCAGAAGGGCGCTCTCTTCGCGCGGTGGGCCCCGCCGGCGCAGCGTCCCTACGCGGCGGTTGGGCGACCGCTGGCAGGCCAACTCTTCGGGCGCGCCGAGGCCATCGTCTATCTGGCTTCCGCGGCCATCGCCATGGGCTGGTCGTTGGCCGTGCCCGTCTCCCAGCGCATCCACCGCAGGCTGCGCCGCCTGGCGCCTCCGCGAGGAGCGGGCCTGCCACCGGGCTCCGAGTGGCGCAAGGATTGCGCCCGTCCTGTGGTTGAGGCGGGAAGTGGCCAGGATGCTGGCTGGTGGCAGGTCTACATCGACGACGTTGGCGCGCCCGAGATCAACGACGAGGCGCGGCCTCGCGCGCTCGTGGGGGCCGCGATGACATGCAGATGCAGGTGCGCGCGAGCTACCAGAGGGTCAATGTTTCTTTCTCGGCCGGTGCGATGTGTGCAAGCTGTTGCAGCTGCATGAGGCAGTGCCGACGGCGTGCCCCTCCGGGCCTAGCGATGGCCCAACGTGTCGTGAGTGCGGCACCCAGTGGCAGGCGCTCCCTCCAGGTTGTGCCAGAGAGGCCGCCATGGGGCGTTGTGGCCTTGTGCTGCGCGGTTCAACTGGAAATGGCCGTCGCGTTGATTCGGGCGCTGCTCTCTGAGCAGTTGCGATCTGCCGAGGTGCTTGGCCGTGGCGCTGGGAAAGACAAGCTTGAGAGCGACTTGACTGCTCGTCTGGGCGTCGATGTGCGCGTCGACGACGCCCCGGATCTACGCCATTTACGGCGCGTCGACGACTCCTGCGCCTCTGTCGAGTGAAGCGAAGGCGGCGTGATCCGCGCCCACATGGCCTTCTGGATCGCAGGCGCGCCGCGCATCGACAAGATCGCAGTGCCTCGCGCAAAGGGGCGGCGCCGTCGTCGAGATCGACGCCGCGCCGCCAGGTGCTGAGGTTGTCGCAGAGGCCGAGGCGGCGGACCGATTGGCAACGTTTTGGAATCGTGCCTGCACCGAGTTCAACGTCGCCAAGACCGCGGCTGATCCGTCCTGCGCGCAGCCAGGCGCTGCCAGCCACGACGTCGGCGCGCGCCGGTGCCTCGGCCCAGCCGAAGAGAAAAACATGCGCTCCCCCGAGAGCCTCTCGCGCGAGGGGCGCGCCCACTGCCTGCTGCTTGGAGGGTGACAGAGGGAATCTGCAGCAGGGGGTCTTCAATGAGGGCTGAATGGCCCATGTATGCTCAATGTGCCGCTCATGTGTGTGTGATCGTGTATGATTGGCGTCCAATGATGGCGGTCATGGAGGTCCAGTCGTTTGTGCCCGCGCGCTGCCCGCGCGGGCAAACGCGCCGCGCATCCAATGTCGTTCATGTGCGCGGGCGTTCTTGCATGTTGCGCGTGGGGCGGCGAAGTGGAGTGCAAGTGTGTCTTAATTGTGCGATTGATGATCGCGTGTGTTCCCAAATGACGACGTGTCGACCCCCGAGAGATGTCAAGTTGGTCCCGCGATTCTTCCAACATGTGAATTCACATTCTACTGTTGTCCAAATTGTGAATTCACATTTTCCCTCTTCCCAACATTTGAACTCACATTCTGGCCCCCTCATAAAGATTCCTACGCAACATTCCAAACTGTTTATTTACATTTTCATTTTTCTTTTTTAAAAAATGAATTCACATTGCCCTCTTTCCCAGAATGTTAACTCACATGGCGTTTTTTCCCACAATGTGAATTCACATATTGCCTTGGCCTTCGAGACCCCCAAAACTGAAGCGCAGCGTTCCGCGCGTCAGATTGGCAGGGCAGATTTTGACATTCAACTCACCACTTTCGTTTATTCAACTTTTTTGGCGCCTTCAGCGCGCGTTGTCTTCTTCGCCTTTCCCGGGCCCCCCGCCCCCTTGCTTCGTTCACCCTCGAGTCTCGCGCGCGGGCGCAGGCGGGGGGCTTCGAGTGATTCCCCCGCCGAACACAGCAATCAAGGATGCATCGCCCACGCGCGGCCCATCAAGACACCGCTGCTGGGGCCCTGCGCCCGACCCCCGCGGTCATCCTCTAAGCTGCGCGGCCTGGAGCTGCCAACTGAAGCGCCCGATCGCTGCCGGGGCGAGTTGGTCGAGATATTGGAGGGGTGCTCGCGCGTTCCCGCGAGCGCTCTGGCCGCCGACTTTGGCGGGCCAATCTCTGCTAGCCCCGAGGCCGAGCGCGCCTGAGCGCGGCTTTTATCCGCGGCTGCGCTGGTAGAGTGGGCGAACGTGCGCGACCCGCGCGAGCCGCGCGCCATGGGGCCGCCGGGCAAAGAGCAGCGGCGCGCGAATCGCCGACGAGCGCTCCACCAACGAGCGCGCGTCGTGGCAGCCAGCTCTCCTCGCGGAAGTTGGTGCATCCTGGCGACGAGGAGGTGGCAGAGGACCCCCGTCGGCGCGACTTGTACAGGCCCTGGGTTGCGCGGAACTGCCACTTTCTAAACAACTTCGCGCCGGTCGTTTCGCTTGCGATGCCGTCCAACATGGACTTGCAGGCGACGCTTTCGAAGGGCGACGTCATCGAGTGCATGGCCAAGTGCATGGCGAAGTCGGGCCAGGGCGCCTGGATCAAGGTGATGGAGCACAACTTCGCGTTGTGCATCGAGAAGGCGCGTGAGAACAACCAGGGCACTGGGTCCGCAGTGTTGCGCTTGTTCAACATGCAAGCGATTAGCTTAATGAAGTCGCAGCTCGAGCGCATGCGCCTTATCTTCGGCGCCCCTCGGTGCACCTGCAGCCGCGGGTTTCGATGCCCATGCCTGACGGCAGAGTCGCGCAGGGCCAAGACAAAGGATAAGCTTTTGGCGGAGGGCGGCGCCAGCGCGAAGATCGCGGAGAAGTCGCAGGCTGAGCAGTGCGCGGCGCGCCGCGAGTGGGAGGTGCCATCCGACGCGACCTTGAGGAAACGCCCCCCCCCCCCCCCTCCCTCAGTGGCCAGCCGCTCTGGCAGTTTGTGCTTCGGAGGGTGCGGGCGCCAGTCTCTGACCGCGCCGACTTCCTCGAATCCCGAAGCCTGGTTCACAGTCGCTGGCAAGATTCCTTGGAGCTCGCGAGCTGATGGGGGTTGAAGCGCTACTTCACAGCTATGGCAACGCAGGTGTTCTCAATCCCAAGGCCGACGCCGTGGTCGCGCACCAGGCGGGCAGGTTTGCGCGGGCGCGGACAGACGGGCAGTGGGCAGACGCATGCTTTGGGGCTCTGCTCGCGCATTGCAACCGCGGCGAATCGCGCGGGAACACCTTCCAGAGCGCGGAGCACTTGTCAAGCATGGTTCCAGAGGCCTTAGCGGAGATCGTGGAGTGCTTCGTCACAGCTTCGCCAAGCGAGCGATCTGACGCTCGCGTGGCCCCGTGCCACCCGCGCGTCGCAAAGGCTTGGCACCTGGGCGTGGCGCGGAGGACGGCCGCGGAGGCGAGGAAGAGCTCGGTGGCGCGGGTGGCGTTTCCGCTGTCGCAGACGTGGTATGTCTTCCTTGAGCAACCTCCTGGCTGGCAGGAGATCCCGCGGGCGGCCATGTCCGATGCCGAGCAGGCAGAGGCGAACGAGGCCTGGCGCCAGGCAGAAGTTACCCCAGTGCCCAGCGACGAAGGCTCGAGTGGGGGATCAAGTATACAACTGATTGACCCTGAAGTTCATATTTTTCATCGAATCGCCGAGGGACTACGCAGAAGTCGCCGAAGCCGAGGGAAGGCGTAGAGGTGGCATTGATGGGCAAGCCCTAGGTTTTTTGTTTTATCCAGAATGGAGAATGTAAAGCGCACGTGGACTTCTAAGTTTTCCTTCGGCGATCGTGGAAGAAATTCAACAAATTTGGGGTACATCAATTATGTCATTGATTCCCTACTCGAGAGGCGACCAGGACGACGAAACGAGAATCCACAAGGCTATCGTCGAGTTCGTGTGCAAGCAGATGAGGTGGGCTCACAGAGATCTCCGCGGCGCCCCTTCGGCTGCTGGAGTCGCAGTGCCACCGGTTCCATCGACGCGCAACTACCTTGTTTGGCTCCACGCGCAGCATGGCAACGCCGACGCTGGCTTCCTGCCGCAGTCTTTCGCCAGCCACAATAAAAACACAACTGCAGGATATCCTCCGGCGAGGAGGCGCAAAGCTGGGAGGCCAGCTCGCCGACGAAGCTGGTGTTGGCACAGCGCCAGGCGCACTGGCTCAACACCGCGCCATCGACGCCGGGCAGGCGGCGCCGGGCTCTGCCAGCGACGAGGGCGAGGGCGCTGCTGAAGGGGGGTTCGACAAGCGCCCGCGCGCGCGCAAGGCCCCCCTCGCGGAGCGCGCGGCTGCGGCTGGGGAGATGCCCGAAAGCGGCGTTGTCGCCTCGGAGCAGGCCGAGGGCGCGCTCGGCAGGGTGATCAGGACATTCTCGACACTCTTTCCGCGGGCGCCAAGGAGGGGGAGGGCGCCCTCGCAGTGCGGCAGGTGAATCCGCCCGGCGTGCACTACTCGTGTATCTGCTGGCAGCCGCACGCGCCAGACTCTGTCAGCGCTCTAGCTGTGGGCTGGGATGCAGGTTGGGGCGCGTGGTCGCTCAGTCGGGCCGACTTCGCATGCGCGTCCGCTGGCATCTCCAACACTTTCCACGCGGGCCTGGCCGCCATGGGCCAGAGCTTCAGGGCTGACTGGCACCAGTCCAGGCAGCATTCCGACTCCGCTTCGAGGACTGCAAGTTTGGACCCCGCCCAGAATTTTGTGGTGGACGCGCTGAAGGAGTGGGCCGAGAAGCGCTTGGAGTGGAGGAGCATGCCTGGGCGAGCTGCGCCCCGTTCTCCGCCGGCATTGCGCCTGCTTCTTCTCGGGGCGACAGGCGCCGGCAACTCGCGCGGCCGAAGTGGGCATCGCAGAGGTGCGCCTGCTGCTCGGGTCGCGCGACCGCGTGCCCACCATGGCCGTCGCAGGTGTCACCGCGCCCCATATGGGAACGGGCTCCAGCACCATCGACTCCGTGTTTCATACTACCCATGCTGACGCGGTGCAAGATTTGACCAGAGACGTGCTCGACAATCTCGTGAGCGACTTGGAGTTCGTGGAGTTGCTGGTCGCCGACGAGATTTATACTTGTGGTGCCGCGCCGCTGGAAGCGGCCTGTCGCCGCATGCAGCAGGTGGCCCGAGTTCTTTGGCGCCTGCGATTTCGGTGCCCGCCGCCAGACGACATGGGCCTTGTCGGAGGCATCGGCGTGCTCTTGATGGGCGACTTCGCCCAGCTGCCGCCAGCGCTGAGTACTAGCTCGATGGCGGGGGGGCCCCTCGTCGAGAGCGGCGGAGCGGCTGCCAGATTTATAGTCGCTCGCGGGGAGGGAAGTGTTCGACGCTTTTGAGGGCGTGATTCGTCTGCGGCGCATATACCGCCAAAAAGGAGTCGATGCTTTGAAATATTCCACAATGCGACGCGGGAATTCGGCCGTAACCGCAGAGGATTACATTCTGTGGAAAACGCACGAGGTGGACGACGCGAGCCCCGAAGCGGCTTGCCCGTGGCCGGGCGGGGGGCACTTGCTCCGTGAAGCCGTGCTGCTCGTGCCAGGATATGCGCCTTCGGGTAAAGTCAGCGGGGGCCAGCTTGCAGCAAGGGCGCCGCTCCATGGCGAGCCAGGCCCTGCCAGCTCGGGCCATGTTGTTGTTCGGTGTGAGGCACGCCAGAGGCATGGGCGCGGTGGATCTTGCAAAGCAGAGGAGTTCCGCGACGTGCACAAAGCAACGCACTTACGCGTCGGAGCGCGTGTGATGCTGTCGCAAAATCGGTTGGGGAGTCGGGGCCGTGCCTCTGGGTCTGATGAATGGAGCTCGGGGAGTCGCGGTTGCGATCTTGCGCGCGGCGCCAGGCGAGCAGCGAGTGGACGGCAGCGCGCTGGCAGGATCTGGCTTTTCCAGTTTGCGGCCGGGCAAGTGTCCGCGAGGTCTGGAGGCCTGCCCCCTGCCTGACTTCGTCGTGGTCCACTTCCCGGACTGCGCAGGCCCGCCGCGTTTTGCAAACGTGCCCAAGACGTGGGTGCCTGTCCCTTGTGGAGGTTGCGCGCAATAACGCCAAGTCCAGCACCATTCGTGCAGGGGTCCCATCCCGACTGGCTTGGGCTTTCACGATGCGCAATTCTCAAGGCATCTCCGCGCGCGAGGGGTGCGTCGTCGATCCTTCGCCGGCGCCCGGTCGTCTTGCGTGAGCAAGTTGGGACTTGCGTTCGTGGCTCGGGCGCGCGCGATGTGCTGGGGGCACGTGGATTTCCGCAAACTCCCGCCCGCCGAGGCCTTCGCGGCTGCGCGCCTCGCCCGAGACTTCGAGGCCAGGTCGGCTTCTGAGGCCAAAGTGGACGCTTTGAGCGCGCGAAGGCCACTCCGAGCAGGCGACCCGCGCACTGGAGCAGAGGGGGCCGTCTAACAACGAGATCGCCGACTTGCGGGCAATGCTCGCCATCGACGGCGCGGCGCCAATCTGGTAACGTTGCGAAGTACTGCTCGGAGAAGTCCAGTCGCAAGGGCGTCGAGCAGTGGGCCTTTGTAGCCTCGTTCCGCGCCGAGGAGAATGGCGAGACGAATGGGCGCGAGCCCGAGGAAGGCCCGAGTGAGGCAGGCGACGGGTCGGTGACCAGGCTTTGCCAGTCATCGGCGCCCTCGGCGACTCGTGGCTCCAAATGCTCTTCGGCGCAGGTTCCAACTCAGCCCGGCGAGGCTGTCGCGGCACAGCGCGGAGAATTATTCAGCGCAGACCATTCAGGAAATGGGCTTCCAAGCTGATGGCGTCGCCCGCGCGCCGGAGATCGCGCTGTTCTCGACGCGCGCGCGCCGAGCAGGACGGCGAGGCCCGCTTTCGACGACGCCTGCGTCAGACAGTCAAGTCCATCGTCTGCCGGAAGTTGGCAAACTTGTCCGCGCGCGAGCAGTGCGCGCAGCGCTCTCAGGAGCACTGCCAGCTCAGCGTGGAGATTTGCGATTTCGGCCAGTGTGCAGGTCGAACCTCTGCCGCGTGCTCCTGGCTCTGCTTGGCGGCTGGCTTGGCGGGGATCAGCGTGGGGGTCTGAGCCTGGGCTCTGCCAGGCGATCACCCCGTGAGTTTGTCCTTGGCGAAGGTGCGCGCCAGGGGCGTGCCGGCGTTCGCGGAAGATTAGAGCCGCCAGCGCGCCGATTTGGGCGCGTGCGCCGAGGCGCTGCGGACGCACTTCCGCGGCGGCGTAGCCGCAGCCATGACGCGGCCAGATCTCGCAGCCAAACTTTTCCCCGCGCTTGCTTCCCCGATGTGCGCGGCCCCGCGCGCGCCGACAACGCGTGAAGGAAGTGGGTGCGTCGGCTGTATTTTTTGGAATGCGCTAGCGAGCTTGTTGTCGCGGCCGTTGCGCTTGAACTGCGAATCCCTATTAGCTGCGTTCCGTGTGCGCCGGCTTCTGCACTCTTGCCATGGGCGCCGTCCACAAGGCGTTGCTTCGCTTCCAGGCGGCGCGGGGTCTTGGCAACCGCGATGTCCACTATGTGTACTTGTCGTCGCGCGACAGAGTGGCGCCAAACTCTGCTAGCGCTCCGAACGCGCTTGGCATTGCAATGGGGGCGCGTTTTTTCGAATGCGCAGCCGTTAGAGCATGCGCCACTAAAGTAGGCGCGGGCATTCGGCCTAGAAGTGGGCGGGCAACCAAGTGACGCTGGCATCGCGCCATCGTGCGCCAGCATTAGTGGGGAAAAAAGGGGAAAAAACAGCGCATCATGTCGCGTGGCTATTGCCGTCGCACCATCCCGCCATCACCGCCGCACTCACCGCCGCCACCGCCAGGATCACTCACCATCACCAACACCACCAGATAGATAGAGAAATCAGTGGGTATATGCATAGATAGAGAGATCGATTGTCATATATACACAACTACAGATGTGTAGGTAAGTGGGTAGGTATATTTATAGACATATAGATACACATATAGGTAGGGCGTTAGTTTTCATTTTCCTGCGCACTCTTTGTTGGCGGCAGGCGGGGCTCATCGCAGATCGACCGCCTCCTCCTTGCCCCCCGACCTCCTTATCACCCGAAGGGTGGTCGTCCTGTCGGTGTATTGCGCAATGATAGCATCACTACTGCGCGGGTGTATGTCTCAGCGGCCGCTAAACGAGCGGTGGTATTGAAGGAGGGCGACTTGCTGACCGAGGCATAGATTCAGGCCCATCCCGTTCAGGTAGACAAAGCACGTTACACAGAGCTCAAGGCTTGGCTCGATAACGAGCGTTCTAAGATGGCCTTTCTCATGGACGCCTCAAACGCCATGACCTCGCTTTTATGCGTGCCCATGGAAATTCGGCAAAACGCCAGTGGAGAAAGGGTCGAGACAATCCGTTTTAGACCTGACCTACGAGGATTCATGGACGTTGAGGCCTTCGACGTTGGAACCATCTGAGGGACAGCTAGGAGGTCAAGCCAGCGCTTGCTGGCCAGCGGGGGGCCTGCAACCCTGATCGGATTATCGCGTCTATGAACATAGACAAGGCGTTCCTGGAGGGGCTCACCTATCGGGGGCTTGCTGAGGCCATTCGAGAGCGGGAACGCACCGTCTGCTTCGCACTTCCACCAGGCCCGGCATCTGCAACCAGTGCGCTGCCAGGGTTCGAGACGCACGACGACAGCAAGCGCTGCTTGCAATGCCTTAAGCCAGGCGCCGGGACGAAGGACGCCCCGCGCGCCTTCTTCCTGGAGCTGCGCAACATCGCGCGCGGCGCTTGCCTTCGGGCTGCGTCTTACGATAAGCAACTCGAAGAAGTGGAGGCGCTACTGGCGGCTGAACATGTAGACGACATCAACGTGTTTGGAAAAGAGGAATCAGTTGATCGCGACCCAAAATGCGTCCAACACGCATTCGGCGCACGTAAACTCAATGAGCATCTCTACGCCAACTGCGCCGTCATATACACTGACGACGAAAACTTCGACGTAACGCTTGATTCAGACGAGTGTATCAAACCACTTCGCCCCATCAAACACCCGGGCCTTGCGGGCGCGGAGGCCTAAGCGACAGCTGCGAAGCCTGTCGCCGACATGTTCTTGAACCTCCGTTGAGCATTCGCGCGTGCCCTTATAGCCCAAGTTTGGCTGATGGCACGCGGCGTTTCCCTTGGGCTGGCGCGCGGATCTGCCGGCGCCCACGCGCGGCGGCTAAGCGCAAGCACGCGCGAGGTTCATGCGCAACCTCAGGAGAAGCCCACCGGAGAAGACGATCTTCACAACGACTCCGGATACCGACGGCTGACCGGAGATGCTGAGAATGAGATGGAGGGGCATGGCGTTCGAGGTGCCAACCTGTTCTGGCGTGGACACACTCGCAATGGCAAGCCTGTTGCGCATTTGATAGATGCCTGGAGCAAGTTGCGCCGACTGCAAATGAGGCCACGCTGTTCTGCGGAAGCGCGAGCAGCAGCCCGCAGTTTAGAGGGCTGCTACCCGACAGTTGTTACCCTGCGCGAATCTAAAGCGGGGCCGCTAACACCGACGCAAGTGAAAAGCATACTTGCGATGGGTGCTCCATGCGTTTAGGCCACTCTCACCATTGATGCCGAATCAGTGTTTCAGTCGCTACCCAGTGCAGATTTCAAAAAAACCCACGGAATGTGAACTTTGGCCACATCCTTGAGGATACCGGAGCGTGCACGATGTGTGTCGACAGGACCCTGGCCGCCATGTGGCGAGCATTTTGGGCGAATTGCTCAATGCATCGGTTGGGGGCTGTCCCTTTGCAACAGCGTCTGAAGCTGCTGGATCGGGCCGTACTTCCCGCGTTTGATTATCGATGCAGCCGATGGCCTCCGGCCGCCACCCTGGAAGGGCGCATTGACACTTGTCAGCGCCGCATGGTCGGCTTACTCATGCGAGTGCCGCGGCACGCCGGCGAACCGGCGCCGGATTACTTCCGCCGTAGGGCTAGCGAGGCCAAGGACTTGTGTCGCCAGAGATGTTGGTGGAGCCATCGTCATTGCTTCCGTGTCTTGGATTGGCGCGCGCACCTTGAGCGACCCCGGAACAGTCGTTCATGGGCGGCGCAGCTATTGCATTGGCAAGGTGAGCGGTGGCTCCAAGGCCGGAGGGCGCAACGCCACAGTTACAGCTTGCATGCTGGACGTGCAGACACGAGGCTGGCAGCCCGTCGTCCACGACAGAGGTGGCACGATGGCGCTCGATATGCTTTGGAGCACATGCCGCCTGGCTCGCACGCCATTCTCTACCCCAACTCCGTCCTCCCTTCCCCCTTAGCCGGACGTGGTCCGCGCCAGTTTTGAGTTTGTCTGCGTTGCTTTATCTTAGCGTAGTGTGCGTTCTGTGCGTGCTGTCTGCGGTGACACCCCGCTTTCTGATTCTGATTATGATTCTGATTCTGGTTGTTTCAAGTAACGGCGGGTACGCAATCCTTCAAGCATGAGTTGAAGACTTGCACTCCTTATTGGGCTCCGACCTCGAAGGTTGAGCCCTGCTCCTGACGAGCCGGCGGAGTGCACCTACGCTGCGTGGAGAGACGCTATAAAAGGCAAGCTTGTCTTGCACTCCATCTGCAATATTCTTATCTTCCTGCTCGCTGTCTATGGTCTGCTTTACCCCGCAGGCTCGTTGCTGGCACTTGGCCAGGTCGGCACCTGCCACGGCTTTGCGGACTCAGCTTGGCGTTGGCTGGCTGTGTGTGCAGTCTTTTCGCAGCAAAATGTAGCTTGATGCTCGTTGCCGCTCGTCTCCTACCCCATCGACTCTGAACGAGATTCACAGGGCTGGGGTATACATACAGCGGGCGTAGCGAGCATCCCGCTGGCGTCTCAAGGCGCGGGCGTCCTATTTGCTTGGGCTGCTAGAGGATATCGCGGCCCACTATTGCATCTGAAACAGGATCTGCTCCATCCTCCGGAGGATGCCCCATCTGACTTCTTGCGTCCAACCTACCATCCCCTGGTCCTCATCCTGCTTTGTACTAGGTATCGGAGTTGCTCCATGCCCACCAAATGATTCGATCGAGAATCGAGGATTGCGGACTGTTCGAGGATCGAGGATTGATCGAGGATTGAGGGTTGAGGTTCGATCGAGGATGGAGGATCGAGGGCCGATTCTGGAGGTGAACGCCAGGAGTGGGGTTCGAGAGCATGCCGAGGTTTGGCGGCAGCCGGGGAGCAAATGGGAGCAGAGGGAGAGAAGGTCGATGTCCCTGCACCCCCTCGTCGGCAACGAGGGCGCCAAGCTCGCCACTCCAGGCGGAGCGCCAGTCGCGTCGTTTGCACCACCTAGGGGGTGGGGATCGCGCAGCCATGCTACAGTCAAAACGCGGGAAGAAGGACCACAGAGGCTCAGGAGGGGCGACAGTTGTCGGGCCGTTCCCTAGATCCCGGTTGAGGAACCCATCCGTGGACGAGGTGTGCCATGGCCAGAAAAGCCCTTTTGTTCTTCACCCGGCGTCGCTTATGGTAGCGCGGTTATTTTAACCTGGCTGCAGAGGAGCAGCTACCGGTGAGCATTGGTTCCATCGCGCTACTGAGACCGTGGCAACATCAGCGCAGTGTTCTGTCATCGCCTGGGTGCGCTCGCCCGCGAGTCCGTCTCGATCACGCAGGTTTTCCGGCACACGCGCTGCCTCACATTGGGAGGTCCACGACTGGGGCGCGTGCCGT